>OZ007501.1:113363846-113901597 GCA_963931805.1 Microdon myrmicae
GGAACCAGTGTATAGATTGAACGAACCGGCTCATTCTGACCTTGACCTGGGAAGTATGGCTCTCCAAAAACACATTTCGCTGCGCAATGAACTTAACAATTGGCGTCTCTTAAGTCGAAGTTTCACTATCTTTAGAGAAAATAATAGAGCGGATTCCCCACTTCGAAATTTAAACACTAGCATATTTGTACACAAGGATGAACTGACGGACATTCTCAGCAAAAAAAAAGGACAAGACAGTCAAAACAAAGAAACTGCAAACTCAAACAAACAAAACATATAATAAATGTGAAAACAGTCCAGTGAAGTGCGGAAAAAAAATTAAAATCCAAAACTGATCTCCAGTGTCATATTTATTCAGTTCATTTATACTCGTCGCGTACACGTGTGTGTATGTGTGTCTCCCTCAAAGAGGAAACAAAAGTGTGTGCTGATCAACAAAAAAAAAAAACTGTGTCTGTGTGTTAATGTGTATGCATGCGAAAGCTGATGTCCCTGCATGCTGCTTCACAAATACAACATTAGATCTAACTAATAATGGAAAAAAGAAAAGCTGTGCTAAAAGTGATTTCAAAGAGGAGGCCCAAAGCCCAGCCAAACCTCCTTGCCAAACGACATAAAGCCAACTCTAAGGTAAAAGCTTTCATAGAAGGAATGACCATTTCTGATAAGCCACATTATTCCGGAGAAGGGAATAAATTCAAAGGACTGGCAACAGAACACCACCAAACCAGCAATAGAGAAATAAGTGACATAGATGTCGAACGTGCTCAATTTATTGCGGAATTATATAAAAAGAAAGAGGAGCTCTCCAAAAAGAAGAACGATTTACAGCGACAAATTAAAGAAGCCCTAACGGAAAGCAACACTCAACAGCAAGAGCAGAAACAACAACAGCAACAGAAGCAACAGAAGCAACAGCAACAGCATCAGCAGCAGCAACAACTGCTTGGAAAACAACAAACAGCAGCCAATAAGAAGGAGAAAGTGCCTCCCATCATAGTTAGCTTTATGGATGCATGCAGAAATTTAAAAACGAAAAATTTAAGTAATAATAAAATAAGTGTTTTATAAATATAAATCTGCTCTAAGAGAAGCAGGTAGGAGTACTTCACGTACACACCTAAATCGGAGAAAACTATCTCCATGTTACTTAAAGGAGTTGATCCTTCTTTTTCCTCCGGACCACCCCTTTTGGAACTACAAACTGTCGAAAATGACAGTTTAAAATTTACTGATGTGAAGCCATTCTCCCCGAAGTCTCAACCGCAAGTTGCCGTTCTTCATTCTCTCTCTAAGTCCCAACAGCAAAGTAGATGCACTTAGGAATATTAAAGTTATTTTCCACCAAACAATAATTTGGGAAAAAATAAGGAAAGTTGACTGTGTGTTGCAGTGCATGCGGTGCCAACGATTCGGCCACGTTGCATCTAACTGCTGTATGGAATTTAGATGTGTAAAAAGCCAAAACAATCATACTGTAGGAGAATGCCCCTTAGGCAAAGAACAGGTTCAGGATAGGAACAAACTGTCTTGCGTCCTGTGCAAAAATGCAGGTCACCCGGCCAACTTTAGAGGGTATCCGAAATTCCAACAACTAAAAGCCAAGTTGGAATTTAAAAAAAAAACAACTTGAAGAAGAGAAACGAATGAAGGTTCGTTCTTATAATAACTTCATTGCACCTAGTGTATCATTCGCTCAAATTGCCGGCAGTCCATTAAACTCAAACTTTGCGGCACAGGGAAGTAATGTCACAAAATCTTCCGCACCTAGCATATCATTTTCCCAAATGCAATGCTAGTAATGCAATACAACGGCGGCGGAACTTTCACGCAACGTCATAAAAGCGCCCGCTCCAGAGGCAAATTTGGACATAAGAGCAATCCTGTTACTCAAACAAGGACAGATTGCTGAATTTGAAAAAAAAAAACTGACTGAACAAGCGGCCCGAATAGATATTATCTATTCGTCCTTGTTCTCAGAAAACCCAACATACCACAATGAACTATCCAACTAAGTTAACATGAACTTGAATTCACTAATCCACATGGAAAGGAGGGATAATCTCAGTAACTTGCTTGAAGCCGAACGCCCCGATGTGCTTCTGGCTAGCGAAACCAAGCTAAACCAGAGGCACAAATTGGGCTACAAAAACTATAAAGTGATTAGACGAGATCGTCCTCACGCCACACAAGGAGATGGAGTTGCTGTCCTAATTAAGAAAGGCATTCACCACAAGGTCGTTTACAGCACAGATGTACACAAGTTTCAGTTGCTGGAAGCTTGCATTATAGATATACATTTGAAAAGTCAAAGGCGTCTATACGTGGTACCCGTGTATGCACCTGAAGCTCCTCAGTGTTCGGAATTTATCACCGAACTGGATACCCTTTTTCGTAATTTCAAGTTAGATGTTACATATCATAATAACATAGGCATGACAGAAACATGGCATGAACATAATGTAAGCATAACAGAGTGAATACATCTTTATAATGTCGTTAGAATGTAATTATATTTGAAGTGCCTAATTACCTATTAACAGACCTATTAACAGGTAGACATTTTGTAATTACCTGAGGTACATTATATCATATTTGTTGTGTTAGATTTTAAGTAAAAATATAAAGATAAATCAGTCTTAAGTTAGATTCCGCAGCGGCAAATGCCTCTCGTAAAACAAATAAATATTATAAGAGTCTTAAGATAGATTCGAATAGAAGTAGTCATAAGATTGACGCTTCCCAAAATAAAGTGTTATAAATAAAAGATCGTGTTCTTTTATTTATTGTAACTAGATCGTGTTCTTTTATTTTATTTTGTAACTGGCGCAGTCGGTAGGATACCCGAATGTTTTCTTAGTACATTAATTTACCTAGATACAGTGCGTTTTACGTTTAATCGGGTATAGTGCAAATTCCTAAAGATAGGAACAGAACATAAAGAAGAAAAAAGGAAGCTGACATAAACTTACAATTATTTATAACACTACGCGTCAAAAAGACATTCGTTGATATAGAGAAATAAACAATTTAAAATGGACTTCGATCATTTTAGTTGAAGTAATTTACACAGATCCAAAAGAAACCAAAATAATAAAAAGTGACTAAAATAATAAAAGGTGACTATTATAATAAAAAGAAACAAAAATTGAAATAAATAAGAAGACAAACTTAAAAACAAACAAACCACGAGGACGCAGCATATATTTAAAGACACGAGGAAAGCAAGAGCAGCAGAATAATAAAAACAAAAAGGAAGAACTAAACATAAGGAGCTACATACAGAGGATCACACAACAGGTTCGATTAAGATTGAGAATTATTTTATAAATATTTAGCTTTGATATAAACATATTTTTTTACATATAATATAAACGTTTGTTTTACAGTGTACATGTTGTAAACTCATTTATTATATTCGGATTTTAATTTTTTTTTTTGTTATCAATCCATTCGTCTCTTAAATCCTTTCTAAGTGAGTTTTTGCTGAATTTGCTTTGAATATTTTGTTTAAAATCTATAGAATTCGTCAAGTTGAAATCAGATCAGACCATATTTAAAAAAAAAAAAAAAAAAAAAAAAAAAAAAACGGAAAACTCGGATGTCTTTGGCAACACTATCATATTATTTTTATTCGCATGCTTTAAACACCACACACCCTTTAAGTAAAAAACTGTTTGTTCCTTTTTGTTTAACATTTATTATTTAAACAATATTTAATGTTAGGTTGTTTCACGTATTACTACAAATCCTTACAACGTTACACTTATTTCTTATTATAATCTAGGTTCTTCTTAACAACACTTAATTCATCTTTTAATCAAGGTTCTTCTTACCAACACTTATTTCATCGGTTAAGCCAGGTTCTTATTAATAACACTTATTTCATCTTTTCCTTTAGGTTCTTCTTAGTAACACTTATTTCATCTTTTAATCTAGGTTTTTCTTACCAACCATTCCCTTTATTTAAATTCTCAGTCCTTAGAAAGTTATAATGATAGGTTCTTCTTAACAGCACTTATTTCATCTTTTGATCTAGGTCCTTATTAACAACACTTATTTCATCTTTTCCCTTAGGTTCTTCTTAGCAACACTTATTTCATCTTTTAATCTAGGTTTCTCTTACCAACCATTCCATTTATTTAAATTCTCAATCCTTGGAAAGTTATAATGATAGGTTCTTCTTAACAACACTTATTTTATATTTTCCTCTAGATTCTTCTTAATGACACTTATTTCAACTTTTCATCTAGGTCCTTGTTACCACCACGTATTTCAAAAAACACCCGACACCAACCAACTCACTTCAAGATTTTTAACCCACTCCATCAATTTTCGTTTTTTCATCGGACCAAAACTTTTCTTACCCTGCAGATAAAGGATTTTCCTTTCTTTGTGTTTCCCAAATTTGGGATCGAAAGAGGAAACACAAAAGAACAATCAACAAAGGATCTTGCCGAAGAGCATCCGATCCTTTGTGTCGGTCGGCGATAAACGTACATGTATTTCGTTTTATGGCGCGAGTTGTTTGTTTTAACTTGGTTTGGTTAAAACGGAAAACGACGCTGATTGTGTGTTAATGGTTTTGGGTAACCATATTTCTAGATGATCATAAAATTGCTGGCGCGAATTTTATGATTCTCAATGATTTTGTTTGGAGAAAGACATCTGGTCCGCACATTTGGATGCTAGGGGATTTTTGTGTTTTCAACGTGAGCAAATTGAACGTTTAGTTCAATTTGTTTGAAATTAAATTGATTAGAGCAAATTGAACGTTTAGTTTGGTATTGCATTAATGTGGGACCATTTGATGAATGCGGTAATGCTATGGCTTGGGGACTGTCTCATCCTTTAAGTGGATGTTCTTGGCGTGTACCGCCGTTAGTGGTGGAGGCTGGCTCCACAGAGGTAAGTTTTATGGGATGTGTGGTTGTGGCCGTAACAACACAAATCGAAATTTTACAAGAACAAAGTAGGCAGTTGACAAACATCGTACATAATTTTTTTTCGGAAGAAACCTTATTTTACCCCAAAATGTTGTCCTTAAATATAGGCCCCATTAAGTATATTTCGAAGTTGCCAGAGTTCCACGGCGACTTCAGAGAATTGCAAAACTTCGTCGACTTAGTTGACAAAATATACCCCATTCTAGAAAAATATGATTCCCTATCTCAGAGTATCTTCTCAGATATGCTAAAATCTAAATTAAAAGGTAGAGCTCGAGAAATTATAGAAATAAACAATGTAATACTCCGCGCCGTGCTTTAACGGTAAACCCGAGAGAAGAGCGCGAAGTGTTGTGTGTGTAAAATGAAAGAGACCGAAAGGGTTTGGTTAATGTACAAAATACGCTAGTTTTATTGGCATTCGGATCAGAGGTTCAGATATGGTTTTACATGAGGGTAAAAGTGGACACTTTGCTGCACACGGCCAGCGGTTCGGCCTCTGTACTTCTACTGATGGCGAAACCGGAATTTGCCGCCCTTTTATTATTTTTTCAGTTGACCTTTGTCAACTATTTTATTGTCGAAATTCCCAGAAGCACACATAAGACTTTGTGCGTTTCAATTTTTGTTGTGTTCTGGGAATTTGTTGGAGATTTTAGTTGGATAGGTTCTGAGAAGGGAAATCATGAAATGCGTTTTGAATTAAGCATTTCATGCTGTCAAGGTTTTGGGAATAAAGTCAATGTACGACGAATTAACTTTTGGTTAATTTCGTTGTTCATGTGACTCAGTATGGAATTTAAATATAAGGCAATAGGAAATTTAAGATTTGGATTATGATTTGATAATATTGGGGATTTGGATGGGCGTAGCGATTTAGGATCGCTACAATAATCATGTCACGGTTTGGAAAGACATGAAGCCAATCCTATTTAATAATTTCAGTGACCGGCAAACATAAGAAGAGTTGTTCGATGAATTGCGTTCTATACAATTTAAGACAAATGCCATTGAATTCTACAACATAACAATAATCACAATAATAGTACACGAAACCAACATAATTATAATAATACCCAGTTGAATAGCAACCCATATCCCCAAAATCTAAACGGATTTAATAATGATCTTACTAACACCAATGCAAACTCTTACAACTCATATAGAAGAAATAATAACGATTCAGAGGCCGAACCAATGGAAGTAGATATGTTACAAAGTAGGAAAAGGATAAACAACAATAATCAAAATCACTATAATGAAGCCTTAAACTATTTGTGTAGAGGACCCAGACACGGTACTCCCTACATACTAATTTCACATAAAACAAAACCTCTAACATTTATAATCGATACAGGTACTACCCACTCTGTTATAAACCCGAATATATTTGACCCAAAATGTCACACAACTTTAGAAAATCCTATTAAACTTAAAACTCTTAAACATTACATAGAGATAAAGGAAAAAATGCATATACCGATATTTGAGGAATTATGTAATGCAAATAAAAATACTTTATCCTTTCCATACTGAATTCGATGGTTTGATAAGTAATAATATACTTTTAGATTTGCAGGCCAAAGTAAATTATGAGACCCACCAATTAACCACAAACAGGAGAAATATAAAATTATATTTTAATCAAGAAGATACTATCTGCAATATTATAGAAACGAGTCCTCCTGTCTTACAAGAGCAAGGCTTAGTTATTGAAAAGAACAAACCATAAATGACAAATTGATAATAGAAAAAGTCACTAAAAATAGTAATGCCGACGCTCTTTCCCGTATACTTAAAATCGAAATAAATCTAGCCGAAAATAATTGTATACCCATAAGCAAATCTAGTCTTAACGTCTTCAAAAACCAAATCATAATTATAAAATCTCAATCACAAAAAATAGAACATTTCAATACATTTAATAGGAAACGAACAATAAATACACACTAAAGACTTAAACGAACAATCAGCAACCACAATATTAAAAGAACATTTTAAGCCTCATCCCTAGAATGCAATTTTGATTGAAGACGAATATTTCTATAAAATTATCGAAGAAACCTTTAACAAATATTTTTCGAATAATCCCAAATTTTAAATTACTAGAAGATATAACAGACGATGAAAATTTAGCAAAAATCATAGAAAAAGAACATTTAAGAAATAATCATAGAGGTATTGAAGAAGTATATAAAGAAATTACACTTAATTACTTTAACCCAAATTTAAAGATACGCATAACACAATTTATTAACAATTGCGATGTCTGTAATATCGAAAAATATATTAGGAATCCCCATAAGTTATTATTAAAAATAACCGGGACCTCAATGAATCCAAAGGAAATCATACATGTAGATGTATTTTACAGTTTAGAAAAGTCGTTATTCCTAACCATAATTGATAAATTTTCGAAACACGCTTGTGCGATAAAAATTTCAGGTAGAACTTGGACAGAATTCAAAAGAGCCCTTACATATTATTTTAGCCAGTTCGGTTACATAAAGAAAATTATAGTAGGCAATGAATTAGGAATCAAGGAAATCCCAATAAAAACATATGTTACGAGAGTGATCTTTGTGTCGTGTTTTTCTCGGCCAACTCAGCTGCATTGAAATTACAGTATAAATAGTTTGGCGGTGATATTATAAGGTATCGTAGTTCGACACTTTGGTGAAAGTTTGTTATCCTTCGGTTGAAGGTTTTGGTTGCAGCGTTCCGCCGGACACTGCTAACACACAAGGAAATCCACAAAGCGAACAGCACAATGAAACACGAAAAACTGTTTTTCTATTTGTACGGTGACCTTTATTAATACGAAAACCTTGTTTTGCACTTATCGTCTAGAATACAAACGTAGTTACCACATACGAAAGAAAACGCACGTTACTTAATCTTGCACACGGTTAAGACACATTCTAGAACACTAGTTAATTATTTTGAAATTCAGCACACGTACGACTCGACGCTCGCGAACAATTCTACTCACGACCTCATTCGGTTATCTTTAATAGGATCTCTTCGTTAGAGATCCTCGCGGTTCGATGATCAAAATCTCTCTGTCTTCTCCTTGACGATTCAAATCTCACTCCCCACTAAATACTCCGATACAGATTGTCCATCTGTATCTTTGTAGACAACTTTTCTCCTTACTTCTGCTAACAGAATTTTCGAATCTCTGTTAGCAGCATGTTATTAGTTCCCAGGGGTAATTTGGATGCCTACAAGAGATCACACATACATAATCATCGCCCTCGGTGGTGGTGATAGCATCTCAATCTCACGGTTTTCTGTTTGCGCGGCACATCTGGCGCACAGAACGGAGATGATTGTTAGGACGTATAGTCCGTAGGTTTATTTGCTTTGGTGTGAACACACCGAAATCCATTAGATCCTTCTGAGGGTGTGAAATTCAGAAGGGACCGGGATAGATCGTTTGTAAGTTTCAAACCTCATGCATTATTTGAATTATCTCGTTGAGATATTTGCGTTTCCCAGGAATCTGGTAGCGGATGACCAACATACATTATTGTATCGATGGGTTTGGGTGGTCTTTGTATCAGATTACCAGCACATGCATCCGTGGATCGGCTCATTCTTTGATGCTGGTAATTCTTTGTATCGATTGTCGGAATTGCCGGTTCAATGAGATGTTCCTGGGCGCAGGCCGCATGTATGGCATTTTTGAGAATAGGACGCGTGGGTGTTTATACCATTATTTCAGGCATGATGAATTCTAATTGTTGAGCTTGGCCCAAAAAGCTTTGGGGACGTTCAGTTCCTTGCTTTTTGGTGCCGGTCTCAACGTTGGCTGCGAGTTGCAGGCCCTATGGTGGGACTTTAGGGCACGCGTCTGTGGGCTCTCAAGTAAGTACGCTCTTTGAAGGTAGGACCTTACCTGCGCGGAGTTGTGCGTTCGTAGAACGCTACAATAGTAATTACATAAAAATTAAAATGAAATATTGCATAATAGACTGTTTAAATTATAGACTGGTTTGATGCGGCTGGGTTGGAATCGAGTTTGAATGGAGTGTAAACCCGGTTTGTTTTCGGCGATGGTGATCTTCGCTAGTTCGAAGTCGACCGTCGTCGAAATTGATCTGATGCAGGGCGGATTCGGAGAGAGTGAGAGAGCGGTGGATTTTGCCTAGGAAGATGCATGTAAAAGCGGCCCTCTGCTGCTTGCAAAGAAACGGTTGAAGAACGGGAACCATTATTTTTGCACGGTAATGAAAAGTAGTAGCAGGAACCGTTTTTTGTGAGATAATCGAAAAAGCAAGTATTCTTTGTGTTGAGTAAAAGGAGAAACAGCAACCGTGTTATACATAATTAAAAAGAAGAAAAGGTCTCGAGTTCAATTTTTTTTTCGGAAAAGTCAGGAAGGAAGAAAGGTTGAAAAATGTTTTCCAGTTCTTGCGTCGCGTGACAATTTAATTTTTTCATTCGTAAGTGTCCGGGTCTGTATGTTCTTTTGCCGAAAGTGTACACTGTTAAAACTCAGATTAATAGAGATTAATAAACAAAAACGATTGTAAAGACTAATAAACAAAACATTATAAAGATTAATAAACAGAAAACAGTGTCAAGTAAATGGAGTCAAGGTGTTTTATTGGTGCGGCAATCGCATCCGTCCGAATAGACGCATGGTGGCGGAGTCGAGGAAGAGATCTCCAAAGGCACGAGTAGCCCGTGGATTGACGGCTGTGGAGCAGATTGTGGCATAAGTGAGTACCTAGGTTGGTACTACCCAGGTACGTGGTGATTAGCTGTTAAGACAGGAAAAAAAAAAGAAAAAACGCATATCTATCGCATTCAACGTACATAACATAACCTTTCACTTACAATATTACAAAATACAAATATTTAAATCGTACATTCGAAACATACAATATTGGCACGACTTGCATTTTCAACATACCGTTTTAAAATAAATAAATCACAGATTATTCAACATTATCTATGCTATACTATACTAAATCTATGCGGTAATCAAATTCTACATTAGTATAGTTAAAATTACACATCACGAATAAGAATACCCAAGAAAATATAACAGTTGCGGATCACCATCATCCATCCTCATTCAAGCAGAAAGAAATATATCATAATATATATATATATATTGATATATTCATCCAGCAATCATCACCACCAGAAAGGAAAAAGTATAACACTGGCGCAGCCGGTGCTCATTAGTTGGATCTGCACTGGCATTTTGGCTTGAATCCTTGTGCACATTTTGCTTGGAGGTGCGGGACCATTGGTGAACAACTGCCGAGAGGAAGATTCCTGGAAGAGGTTCAGCGCGATAGGATCAGCGAAGCGGAGACTTGAGGTCGTGCACTGGGAGATCGAATTTTTTGCAGCGGTCGAGAGAGCAGCGAAGAAAAAAATTTTTTTTGTTCTTGTTTTTTTTTATTCGAAAAATCTATTGTCGATTATTGTGAAATTGTTTTAGTTTTAATTTTGGTTCAATCATTGTGATTTTATATATTATTTATATTTATATTTAAGGCATGAATTTTTGTGGGAAACCTTTCAGTTCAACAATTGTGATTATCTTTGTTATTTGGATTTTATTTATTATTTATATTTATATTTAAGGCATGCATTTTTGTGGGAAACCTTTCAGTTCAACAATTGTGATTATCTTTGTTATTTGGATTTTGTTTATTATTTATATTTATATTTAAGGCATGCATTTTTGTTAGAGACCTTTCAGTTCAGCAATTGTAATCCTCCTTGTTATTTGGATTGATTCTTTTTGTCTGGAACGGTGTATTATTTTATTGTCGCGTTAATTTATTCTCTTCCTTTTCCTTTTTCTCCTCTTCTTTTTGTTTTTCCCATTCTCTCTCTCTCTATCTCTCTCTCTTTCTCTCTTTTCTCGAGCGGTGTCGTCGTTCTTTGTTCTGTGGCGCTTCTCGCGCGGTCTGCCGCTTTGTTGCTGCGGCTGGTGTGAGTGTCGTTTTCGAGTGCGTTTGTTCGTTTATTGTAGGGGTCGTGTTCCTTGTTTTTCACACCTCCTCTGTTCGTGTACGGATTGGTTCTGTCGAGTTCGGAATTGTTCTCTCTTGTCGGGTTTCGAGATTGGTCTGTTATTTTTCCCTGTTTTACTGTTGGTCATGGGGCTTGGCGAGGTTCCGGGTTTTGTTTTTGGGACGAAGAGCGTTTGAGTTTGGCTGGACGGCCTGCTGATGCTGACGAGGCAGCCGCAAAAGGAGGACCGAGAAGGCACCCCTGCCCGAGCGCGGCCCGATATGCTTCCCGATCGCCGGGTGACGAGGTGGATCCGGAGGCCTTCCGTGATTCGCGCGACGAATTCCCGGACGAGCCCTCACCAGCGCCCCCCCCCCCCCCCCTCCACCGTTAGCAAGCAAGCTGTTGGGACCATTGTTAAAAAATTGGCATTGAATTCGCGATTCCCATTTCTGCTTTTGCTGACAGGATCCTAGGTTGTGGCCAGCATGGAGGACACACCAATGCCTTCATATTTTAAATTGGGGCCGCAACCATGTCCTGTACGGACTATGTTGGGCACGGACAGGGTCATCGACCTTGTATCGAAGGCGGTCCCCATGTTTTCGGGACAGGAAGGTCCAGCTGCAGCCGAGAAACTCTCTTTGTTACTCAGGGGCTGCAGGAGGACCTTGGGTGGTCTGGCGGTGGAAGAGGAACATACTTTCCCTCTAGACTGAGCAACGAGGCCTATCGTATGTTTGAGGTGCGACCACCCGCGACCTTTTTTGAAGCGGAACAGCGACTCAGAGAGGCCTTTGAGCACAGAGTGTCGTATGAGGAGTTGTGCGCACAACTTTCCACAATGCGACAGCTTCCCGCCGAGGATGCCACGAGTTTCGTTTCCCGAGTGAAGCGCGCCGTGGTACGGTGTGAGGAGACCGCTGAACGCTACTATGGTCGGCAGGGTAGGTCCGTCTTCGCCAGCCAGCTCGAGGGAATAGCCAAGCCGGTATTGGTAAGGGGCATAAGGGAGGACGGACTAAGGCACTTCCTCCTCACGTTGGGTGATGTCCCGTTTCGTGGTATGGTGGACCACCTGACCAGTTTTGAGCGTATTAGAAAGGAGATGCTCCGACAGGATGAGGACCTATTTGTGGATGCACGGTCCGGGATCGCCGACCAGACATCGGGATCATTGGCTTTTGGGCTGGACCACTCCTCGACGTTTATAGATTGCCCCCCCTACACTTTTAAGGAGTGCCCCACGGCGCCGGCGCCGGTTTTGTCGGACCTTAACCCACGGGCGGCGTCATTCGTGTTGCCTGCCGCCGAAGAGCAATACAGTCGTCGGCGGGAGGAAGATAGTTTCACTTGGGAACGGTCGTACAGGCCCCATGATTATCGGGGGGATGCTGGTGCCTATGCTCCGGCCTCCTCTGGTGAGGGAGCGTGGTCAAACACAATGCCTTCCTCGAGCTGGAGTGGAGTGCCGCAGAGCTCGGCTCAGAGGGAGTATGTGCCGCCGGATCGATCGGGTCGGGCCAATCCGGCCCGGGATCCCGTCGGTCGGTCGGCGCACACCCTGGAATCCCAGATAACCTGCAGTTTTTGCAGAATAAGGGGCCATGTATATGACGACTGTCTGAAGAGAAGAAACACTCCTTTCTGTCGTGAGTGCTGGCGGTATGGCCACGATATAGTGGACTGCCCGGGTCGTCGGACGCGGGCGCGCGAACGCCAGACTCCATACAGGGGTAGGGGGCAGAAGGACAGATTCGCGCGGGAATGTTCGTCTCATCGGCGGAATCGTGGGGCCGGTGGAAGCCGCGCGGTGGTTTCGGACTCTCGAGACGTGTTTGGGGTAGCGAGCGAGGATCGTCCGTGTAGAGCGGTGGCGGGAGGCGACCCAGCTCCGTGGACTCGGAGCCCGCGAAGACGGATGCGAGGCATGAAGCCGCATCGAGCAGCGCAGGGAGTCGGAGAAGGCGACCCCGGCGCATTGGGCCCAAAGTAGGCCAGAAGAATAGCTCCAGTTCCGCTAGTTCGGAATCCGGTGAGACTCCCGAGCAGGACAGTCCAGAACGCAGGAGCAAGTTGTTGTGCAAATTTTGCGATCGGCACATTCACAAGGCGACAGAGTGTCGACATAAGTCAAACTGTGAGAATTCGGGAAACTCTCAGAGGACGGGTCGGGAAGATCCAACCCGACCGCAATAAAATTGGATACCAGCTCCAGCTGTTCTCAGTTTTCGCCGACTCAGGTCCCGATTGTCACTTTTCCATTGGACATTGGCCGTAGGAGGCCTACGCTCCTAATCGTGGATACATGCGCTGAGATCAGCCTGTTGAAGCTGAAGGCACTCCATCCTAGATACGGCATGGATGTGCATAAACCTACAACGCTCCAAGCGTTGTTTGGCAAAGGCAAGTCGAGGGGATGCTGCCATGGGAATTTCATGTTGCACCACGAGATTACCTGCAGTTTCCAAATAGTGGACTCCTTGCTGGGTTTGGAGGAAGACGGATTGTTGGGATACGACTTCTTGTTCCAGAATTGTAAGGTAGACGGGCCGGGTGGTTGTTTGGTTTTTCCCCGAACGACCGTAAATCCCGTCCCATTCTCCATTCGATTTGCGAACCATAAGACGGGAGGGATTGAGCGTACGGTGGCCGAACGGGGAGCCGCGCCAAAGGGACCTGGTAAGGTCGATACTGCTGCCGGTATTTACCCGGAGACCCTACCCACACAGGGGAAGGCCACGAAAGGATGGTCAGCCAGATGCAAACCAAAGACCCGCACCCTTGAAACCCAAACAGCATTCAAAAAGGATAATATTATAGAACACATATTAAACCTAAGAATATATATCAAGGCCCCGAGAATCCCACAATTAGCCCTAAAAAACTCTAGACTGAGCAACGAGGCCTATCGTATGTTTGAGGTGCGACCACCCGCGACCTTTTTTGAAGCGGAACAGCGACTCAGAGAGACCTTTGAGCACAGAGTGTCGTATGAGGAGTTGTGCGCACAACTTTCCACAATGCGACAGCTTCCCGCCGAGGATGCCACGAGTTTCGTTTCCCGAGTGAAGCGCGCCGTGGTACGGTGTGAGGAGACCGCTGAACGCTACTATGGTCGGCAGGGTAGGTCCGTCTTCGCCAGCCAGCTCGAGGGAAAAAAACGCCCTAAAAAACCAATAAAATCCAAGATGAAATAAAAACAAACAAATTATATATACTATATGTTTAAGCATTCAGAAATACTTTAACCTCGAATCACTATCATTATATAAATCGAATAACCAAATGTAAAGGACACATAAATAATTGTAATTAAACTAAATAAGGCACGATTATGTACATAATTATTAAAATTATACTTAAAACATAAATAAGAAAAAGTTATGACTATTACCCTCTATTTAATTTTGTATAAGTTATACCATTTCAACATGTAACTAAATTTAAAAATATAATTCTCATAAATAATAAAAATGAAAGAAATAAATGTCCTATGATATATGTATAATTTTGTAAACGAGACCTCTTTATTATTTTGCTTTTTTTTTCTCCCACTACTTTGCTACACATTTCGTCGGAGCCTCAATCTAACGGAGGGGGTGTTACATATCATATTAACATAGTCATAACATAAACATAACATAGTCATAACAGAAATATGGCATGAACATAATAGAATGAATACATCTTTATAATGTCGTTAGAATATAATTATATTTGAAGTGTCTAATTACCTATTAACAGACGCATTAACAGGTAGACATTTTGTAATTACCTGAGGTACATTATATCATATTTGTTATGTTAGTGCACACGCCGCGGTAGTTGAATAACGACTGACTGAAAAAGGGATGAAGATGGGTAATTTAATATTTGCACACAGGACAACCAATAGATATCATACTTCTGCTCTCTCATTGCCACGCCCGTCGATGTGTGGTGAATACATCGATTAATTCGATGGTCGACGAACAAGGGAGAATGTTACGTGATGGCCTTGTGGGGTTTTTCAGGGTCCGAAAAACCACGCAACACTTTGGCCCCATATCTCACTACCAATATCTCCAAACAAGTTACCTGCATGAGAGCATTCCCCACCTGAAAACATAAACCCACGGCAAAGATTACTACCTTGCCGTGGCAACAAAACCTTCATCCGAATTTGGCTGAGAAGCATTTGTTTTTCCTAAAAATATATTTGTGCCCCCTGATCGGCACCCATGACCATTCCCAACCATTAGCAAAACTCCTACAGCCCCCTTATCGACATTCATGTCAATTATGCTCTTAAAAATCTCCCTGTGTTTGCTTTTCCCATGCGATCACCCGATCATGTCAGGCAAATCGATGCCGATACAACTGCATCCAATTATCTCGAATCGGCGGCATAAACAATCCTAATGCATTTGCATTTGCCTGTACAAACAAAGCCGCATCTTAGCGCTTTCACATTTAGATCCCATTCCGGTATATACAATATATCCTCTATCGTAATGATAGAAATGTTTCCGATCTATGTTTAAACAGGTGCAGGTTTTTCTTTCTTTCCTTTCTTCAACGCGTGATCGTTTGTCCTTTCTTCCAGGAGGAAGGCATTCATTTCCAGTGGCATCGATATCACTAAGGAACCTTCCAATGAGACGCGGATCGGTTCTCATTGGTCAAATTGCCGAAGGATTTTCTGTCTCCTGCGATGGTGTGCGTGAAATCCATCGCAGGCATAGAGGCTGGGTCAATTTGACTGAGCTACGGGGAGTTGAAATTAGTCAGTCAGATTTTCACAGTTTAACCGCACACACGCGCTGAGAGTGGAGTCTTTTCGTCGGTGTCGAAGTTTTTCTTTTTTACTTTACTTTGTAGTATCGCTATCGTGCGTGTACCAGAGCTACGTGTGCTTTTGAATGTTAAAAGAACAAAATAAAAAAACTAGTAACAGTGCGGATCATTTTATCCTCAGTAATATTGGGAACAATCTTCTATTGAATTCCGTATTCAACCACTTGAGTTAAGTCCTGTGTATTTATTATATGATTTAAATAAAAAGGATTATAAACGATTTTCGAAATTGATTTGTTTGTTGTCTGTGTCCGCTCGTATTTCGCAACAACGGAGTTTTGTGAATAGTTTTCGGTGTATTCGGAGGAACAATATCGTGGGAGTTAGCCTCTCCTACTACCAGTGCCCCATCGAGAAGGAGGATAATTTGAGGATAAATATTTTAATATTACACGTTAAAGATGAATAAATCAAGTTAATTATATCGTGAATGAACACGTTCCACAATGTGGATTAGTTGCGAGCAGGTGCACAAACCTGTGTCGTTGAGTTGTGGTATTGTTGAAAGTTTCCTGTCGGGGAGATGGTGTGATCATGGGAGAGAGAGAGAGAGTGTCTTTTAGACAGATTGAAAGAAGCTAGAAAAAAAGGAGATTCAAGTGAACTTCCATCCATGAAGGATGTCTTTTGTTTTTTAATAATTAATTATTTTTTGTGCGTTAGTTCCACGAAGGAAATTTTAATTGTATAATGTTTTAAGTTGGTACTATTAATAAGCAGGACACGAAGGACTTGAAGTTTTGTTATTAACGTAAAATTAAAATCTCAGTTTGTCAAAGTTATACATGTGTTTTCATGTGGAAGGAAAAACGGTGCGTGTCTGGTGACCACAACTTGAAAGTCTATAAGGCGGAAATTGGGGGTAAGATTGTTGCAAAAATCCAATTGATTGTAGCCACGACGGTGTGGTAACGGGTCCGGTGTAGTACCAGTTTCCACGTCCATAACTGTACTTGGCAACTAACGGAAGGCGCCTGCCGCAACTGTACGGAGAAGCGGCTTGTTCTATTGTGCCCCGTTACCTGTGATCATGCGCAACAACTAGAACGATCTAAATCAAACTTGCCACAAGAAATTAAATTGGAATTTTCCAATGCCATTGCGATGATGAATCAAATAACCGACCAATCATGCTAGGGGATTCTACATGAAAGTTACAACGGACTCACTCTGCACAATTATCGTTACTATATTTATGCATCACTCAGCGCACCAGCTCTTTTAAGGCCACAACTCTATTTATGTACATTTTTGTGTAACGTTTTATATATGCCATACTGGCCTGGCTATTGTTGTCCCTGATTATCAATATTACACCGGAACTACAATTCCACAATATCAATATATAAGGCCTCATTTATATTACACTGCAGTTCTGGACTGGAACCCAGCAACGCCCCCTTGCCTATTATACAACAACTGGCAACCATATATATACATATATATTTTATACTACAACTTATGAATTATACAACTTATAGGTTGTACATAACTATATATATTATTCAACAACAAATATAATATCCAACAAGAATGAGAGAACAGACACACAATGTGGAATGATCCCGGGGTGGGTTGTGCATGAATCAATACAGCTCTGAGGATAACCCATTGACCTAATTTGGTGAAATGGTGATCTCAGAGTGCCTTGAACTGTAGGAAGACAGAATGGTGAAGGAGAGTAAAATTTAGCTGGTGCTATTAACCCACGAAAAGAGAGCATTGATCCCCAGCGAATGGAGTGTCTGGAGAAAGTGAATAGGACGCCGAATTGGCTAGGAAAATCTGATCATGGGAACTAAATTAAATGCTTTGATAATTTCCCCAGCGGTTACATGATTATGCAACCGCGTCGTTTGATCAGACTATGCCGTTGCTAACCGACATGATGCGATTTCCGGTGGAAACCTCATGGGTTAGCGAAATGGGGTTGCCGTTTGGCGAAAAGATTGCTAATGTAGTACTCCGGGGCGTGCTTTCACAAAACGGTGGGAGAAGAGCCCGGAGTGTCGATGAGAAAAAGTGAAAATGAAAAGATTGAAGACTTCAGGGGACTGTATTCTTTTTATTTTGTGAAAATGTAAGCGTGGTTCGACAATTGGCCAGAGCTTCGGGCTTCGAAGAGAGACTGATGGCGAAATTGAAAAGCACTGCCCTTTTATAGTTTTTGTAGTTGACTTTTGTCAACTATTTTATTGTCGAAATTCCCAGAAGCACACATAATGACTTAGTGCGTTTCGATTTGAGTTGTGTTCTGGGAATTTGTTAGAGGCTTTAGTTGGATGGGTTCTAGGAAGGGAAATCATGAAATGCGTTTTGAATTTAGCATTTCATCATGTCAAGGTTTTTAGGAATTGAGTCAATGTATGATGAATTAACTTTTGGTTAAATTTGTTGTATATGTGACTCAATATGGAATTTGAATATGAAGCAATGGAAAATTTGGGATTTGGGTTTATTATGTGGAATTGAATCAATGTGCGACAAATTGCCTTTTGGTTTAATCTATCGCTCACTGATTCAATATGAAATTGGGATTTGCGTTATGGGATTGTTCGATGATATTGGGGATTTAGATAGGGGTAGCGATTTAGGATCGCTACACTAAACTCATTTATGCATTATCTGCATAGGATAATGAGTTTAGCTATGCGCCCGTTTAACATGATTTACAGGTGGAATAGCTTATAAGGGGAATAAGGGTAGAAATGACGCACTGAAAGTGGTCGAAATAAGGTATGAAATTGTGGGTTGGTTCTCCATGTGGTATAGAGAGCCCCCACAAACCTGTTTCGAGGCAAATACACAAGGAGTATCGAATGAATTTCGCAAGAGAACATGTCGCTTGGACCAGTGAATGGAAACGCGTTGTGTTTACGGACGAAAAAAAGTTTAACCTTGACGGTCCCGATGGTTTCAACTTTTATTTCCATGATCTGAGAAAGAAGGAGCTTATTTTGGCAAGACATCACAGCCGTACATCACGTGTCTTGGTGTAGGGAGCTATTACCTACTATGGCACAATCGAGTTGGACTTTTTGTCCACAACAATTAACGGAAACAGCTACAAATGTTTGCTGGAACGGTCATTTCCAAAAATTAAAAACATTTTCGGACCTTTGTCTTGGATCTTCCAACAAGACAATGCCCCCATCCACACTTCCAGGGTTGTTAGAAGTTGGATTCAATCAGAAGAAATTCGCCGGAATTAACACAATCGAAAACGGTCATGGCTATCTCGTAAAGTTTATGAAGGCGACAGACAATTTGAAGACAATGACACCTTAATCGAAGCTATTCGTGATTCCTGGGACCAAATTTCCCTAGACTATTTAAAAAAACTGTATGATTCTATTCCAAACCGTCTTATAGAGTTCACATCTTAAAACGGCGGACATACTCATTATTAATCTAGAAAAACGTTATAAATAAATGTTTTAAGACCATAAAATGTAAATATTTCATTATTTTGTTCCACTTTATTGGTGGTTCCAAAGAAAGCGGGCCCCGATGGAGAAGCCCGATGGAGATTTGTGATCGATTTCAGGAAACTGAACGAAAAAACCATTGGGGAGGCGCACTCCCTCCTTCGTATTGAGGACATACTTGGCAAGACCTGTCATTCACGTTACTTCTATCTTGGCTATCACCAAGCCTGAGTAGATCCAAAGGATCGAGATAACACAGCCTTCAGCACAGGCTATGGAAATTATGAGTTCAGACCTATGCCATTCGGTTTAAAGGGAGCAACGGCTATGTTTGGACACTCATGAACGATTTTCCCACTGGATTGCAAGGTATCTAATGCTTTGTTTGTCTGGATGACTTTGTCATATATGTGAAAAACCTAGTCAACCATAATGAAAAACTCCGGAGTGTATTTGAACAATTGAAATGCCACAACCTCACTCTGCAACCAGAAAAGTGTAGGTTCCTGCAAAAGGAAGCCGTCTACCTGGAATATGTTTGTTCGGAAAAAGGGGCTTTGCCCAATTCCGACACGACCGCTGGAAACCGGGACTTCTGCACTCCCAAGACGGTACGACACGAGTAGTATGTTTATAGCGGTTCGAGGACAGTTTTTGACCGGTTCTGGCTCAGTGACGTCATCACACCCGAAAGCTCTACGTCAAGGTTGAGATATGTTTGGTGGGTGGCGAGTGGTGTTTGTAGGTGTGATTCAAGGTTGGCGGGGGGTTGTGGGTTCTTATCAGTTGTAGTAATTGTTGTAGTTTGTAGTATTCTTATCAGGTGTAGTAATTGTTGTTCTTATCAGTTATAGTAATTGCTGTTGTGTGTAGTATGTTTCTTATCAGGTGTAGTAATTGCTGTTCTTATCAGGTGTAGTAATTGCTGTTGTTTGTAGTATGTTTCTTATCAGGTGTAGTAATTGTTGTTCTTATCAGGGGTAGTAATTGATGCTCTTATCAGGTGTAGTAATTGCTGTTCTTATCAGGTGTAGTAATTGTTGTAGTTTGTAGTATTCTTCTCGGGTGTAGTAATTGCTGTTCTTATCAGATGTAGTAATTTGAGTATCGGGGCTTTTTCTTAATGGATTGTCGGGCTTTTTGCTAATGGTTTGTGTTTTTTTTTTTGAGTCATTGGATAGAGTAATATATATGGGAATTTTGTGTTCGTGGATTTTGTATGGAAATGGTTCATCATCGTCATGGAAATTTTTGGTGATTCTTTATAGCGATTCTGAGACACTTTTTGTATAGGAAAAAAGCCATGTCCATATATGATAATTCCGGAAGTGCCCCGCTAGGAAATGAGGTAATCGGAGGGGGGCGGATGATTCATGATCGTTGTCTTTGTGTGATCGATATTTTTTTAATTTTGGGTTGTGATTAATGGTTGTTATCAGTAGTTGGCGATCGATATTTTTTCAATTTGAGGTGTGTGATTCAAGGTTGTTTTGGTCTGTTGTGTATTTGTTATCAGGTGTGTACATCTTCAGTGGGTTGTGGATTTGTACTTGTTATCTCGGTAAGTGAATTATGTATTAGGTTTGGGTGATTAGCGTTCAAGGTTAATTGTGTGACATGAGCAGTTGGTATTTTTGAATTGTGTGTGAATATGTAATAGGTGATTCATGATTGTTTGGTAGTGAATATATTATTATTTAGTCATTGGGTTTGAGTAATATATATGGGAATTTTTTAGGATGATTCTATCTTGAAATGGGTGTATGTTTTAGCTGTTTCTTAATATATGGAATTTTGTTGGTGATTCTATCGGCTTTTGGCTTTTGTTTCGGTTGTCGAAGGCTTTTTCAGTAAATCTAAGCTGGTTCTTAATATATGGGAATTTTTAGGGTGATTCTATCTTGAAATGGGTGTATGTTTTAGCTGTTTCTTAATATACGGACATTTTTTTGTGATTCTATCTGCTTTTGGCTTTTGTCTCGATTGTCGAGGGCTTTTTCAGTAACTCTAAGCTGTTTCCTAATATATGAGAATTTTTTGGTGATTATAACTGCTTTTGGCTTTTGTCTCAGTTGTTGGGGGGCTGTTTTTCTTTTTATGAATATACCACTTGGCAGTAAATCTAATTTTATGAATATATACCACTTGGCATTAAATCTGGGTTGAAATGGGTTGTGCTTTTGCTAATGGTTTGTGTCTTTGATCGCTAGACTTTCGGGTGGGTTGTCTCAGTTGTTGGGGCTGTTTTCCTTTTTATGAATATACCACTTGGCAGTAAATCTAATTTTATGAATATATATATATATATATATACACCACTTGGCAGTAACTCTATGCTGAAATGGTTTAATGCTTTTGATCTCTAGCCTAGCGAGCTTTTTGCTATATATATTGAATATAGCCTATTTTTAGTGCCAAAATTTTGAGTTTTTATATGGATATATTGTTAATTGCATACTTTAGGGCTACGCATTGTCCATATAATATATTAAATTCTTTGTGCTTTTGGCTTTTTTTATGAATATACCACGAGTCAACGAATGATTATTCAAGTCCATATTGATCAAAAAAAGTGTTGATATAAAAAAAGGGTGTTGTTGTCCAATCCCTTGACCTTGGAAGCTATATTAAATTCTTGATTTCTAAGTGTTTTTAGTGAGTCGCCATTACTCTTATCTTATTTTGCATCCACTATCACGACCAAATACTGATTTCTATATAGTAAGTTGTTGTTCATTATTCTGACCCCTTGACCTTGGGTGCTATATTAAATTCTTGATTTCTAATTCTTATTTTTCCATAGAACAATTTTCTAAGTACAAATGATTATTCAAGTCCATATAGAACATAAAAAATGTGTTGTTATCAAAAATATGAATGCTTACCCGATCCAATGACCTCAGATTTAACCATAAAAATTTTTTTGATTTCTAAGAAATATTAATTGAGACGCATAGTTCTCTTATCAAAAATATGAAGGCTTACCCGATCCAATGACCTCATATTTATTCATAAAAAATTTTTTGAATTCTGAGAAATATTAATTGAGACGCATAGTTCTCTTATCAAAAATATAAATGCTTACCCGATCCAATGACCTCATATTTAACAACAAAATTTTTTGATTTCTAAGAAATATTAATTAAGACGCCTAGTTCTCTTATCTTATTTTTTCTTTTTTTCGTCATATTGTTCAAAAATCTTTTGTTGGTCCGGTGGTATGACTAAATAATGATTTCGATGTCGCTGGTCATTATTCCTTATCTTATTTTCCATATTGTATAAAGAATGTATCGTTCCCGTTATTAGAAGGGATTTCTTGTATAAAAGCTCGAGTGTTTAAACCAGTGCGTATCAGTTTACTTTGACGTGCCAACATCAGCAATATATTTGTTTGCTTTAACGTATAGTGTTACAAAAAAGTGTTAAAAAAAAAAAAAAAAGGTAAGTTACCTTATATTTATATTAATTATGAAAAAAATTTTTAGGTAACAATTACGTGGTGATAATGTTTCGCGGTTAAATTTTAGTTAACAATTACGCGGTTTCTAGTGTATTTGCGAATAAATTATTAGTTAACAATTAGGCGGTGCTAGATTAAATTTTTAGTTAACAATTACGTGGTGCTATAGATAACAATTACGCGGTTTCTAGTGTTTTTGCGAATAAATTATTAGTTAACAATTAGGCGGTGCTAGATTAAATTTTTAGTTAACAATTACGTGGTGCTATAGATAACAATTACGCGGTTTCTAGTGTTTTTGCGAATAAATTATTAGTTAACAATTACGTGGTGATAATGTTTCGCGTTTAAATTTTTAGTTAACAATTACGCGGTTTCTAGTGTTTTGCTATTGGAATTTTGAATGACGTTTTTTTTTTGCCCATAAAGATATTCAACAACAACAAAATAAAAAAATTCGACGGGGGAATTAGTGATAAAAATCACCACCAAACGGTAAGTTATCTTATATATTAATTATTATTTCTTTTTTGATTCGGTGTTAGTATTTATTTTGTTCTGGTTTTTAAATGTAGAGCGCAATATTTGATGAAAATTGTTTTTGTTCTTAACAATAATACGGTGTTATCGTTTTTAGAGAGGAAGTAAATATTAATATGAATTTTATAGGGAAAAAATATATATAGCAAAAATTGTTACTTTTTAATAGACAATCGCGGTCCCCCGTAGTGATGTTTGTAATAGTGATTTTTTTTCTGCTTTTTTATACGTTCTTATTGCTAAAATGTCACCGTCTAATACATACTAAACCCCTCTTTCAAAAAGGAGAAAGGTAGAATTAACAATAAAAAATTTTTTCATGCCTTTTTAGAGACAAGATCAACATCAACAAAAACACCAACCAAAAAAAAAATTGAATTTAATAACATTAAAAAAAATAATAACATTATGAAACGAGCAGGGCAACAACAACAACAACAACAACCAACAATGTCTGGAGAACAACCTGCACAAAAATCCAAGCAGCCGACATACAAAAGATGCTTGTTTTGCGATGAGAATGTTGAAGAGCAGCTTTGGGTTCAACATCAAAGAAAAAATACCCATAAAGCCAATGCCCAACAAGCTCTAAATGAAAATGTCTCCTTAATAGCAAACGCGTTCAAATATCGTGTAAAAACATTCTCCATTACCAACAAAGATGAGAGTATGGTAAATGTGAATAAGCTATTTGAAAAAAATATTCCATTGATTAATGAGTTATTGGAAAATCAATTGGAAATTTTGAACACATTTAAATTTAGTATGGAGCTTTTTGCTAAGTTTGCGAAATTCACCAAAGAATGTGATGAGTTAATGCAAATAGATATAAAAAGCATGCAAACTAAAATGTACACGATTGAGAACGAGGAAGACATAAGGGAACATTTTAGCACGGCAATTGAAAATATCAAGGCAAAATTGGAGGAGTTTCAAGAAAAATATAGCGGATGGTCGTTGTTATCAATTCAAAGCATTGAAATTAACATCAACAAATACGACCCACTTCGAGCTTCTTCGCATTTTAGCCTGCCTAAACAGATATCGATCAAAAAAGCATGCATCAATGTAAAAAACAACGATGAATACTGCTTTAAATGGGCAATTATATCGGGTTTTACTAATAATACAACTAATGCTGATAGACCATCGCATTATAAAATTGCCAACATAGCAAGCGAAACAATAGTATACAATGATCAAGTACTTTGTTTCAAGAATATGCAATTTCCTCTGGCAGTCAAAGACACAAGCATATTCGAAGCAAATAATCCAACCATTAGCATAAATGTTTTTGGTTATGAGATTAATGATAAAGGGCAATATAAGATAATTGGACCCTACTATCATACGCGCGAGGAAAAAGCAAAGCATATTAACTTGCTTTATTGCATAAGTAATTTCACTTAGGAATATCTGTACATTCGTTTTTTCTTTCAAGATTATATGATTATACTTGATGTTTTTGATATTACTTACAAATATATGTGCAGTTTAGCTCGTTCACACTTATACTTTTTAACTTTTTAGTTTTTCTATTCACATTACATTATATATGTACATTAGTTCGTTACACTAAACCAAGCACTCCTTAACCCACCGCCCCGGTCGAAATTCCAAACACAACTCGTTGTTATCTCACCGTCTCGGTCGAGATTCAAAATTCAACCCGCCAACGAAGACCTGTTTTTTCTTCATCCTGAAGGTCGAAGGATATGGCATTTCTTTCTTTATCTTTCCCGGCTTGGGATCAAACGCGGAAACACAAAGGGAAAAATCAACAGAGGATCGTGCGAATGCACATTTATAATCCTCTATGTTGATATGCGCTAAACGAATGTGTAATTCGTTTTATGATGCCTGTTGTTTGTTCTAGCCGACTCGGCAAGGATCCCTTTTGTAAGGATACATTAGGGAATACAAATAGAGAATTGTTCTAATGAGCATTTCTGATTCTCTATGTTGTTTATTGTAGTCGAATGGGCAAGGATCTTTTCCGTGGGGAATCGATACAAAGGCGAATATTTTCCTTTTGTTTGTTTTAACTTAATTTTGTTAAAACGAAAACTGGCGTTGGTTGTTTTAATTGTTTTAGATAACCATTTTTCTGAGGTCTCGTAAAATTGCTGGCGGGCATTTTTTTATGATACTCAATGGTTTTGTTTGAAGGACGGCATCTGGCCTGCACATTTGGCTCTTAGGGGTTGTTGTGGTGAACCCTTGGTTCAATGATTATGTTTCCCAGTTTTTTATGTGAGCAAATTGAACGTTTAGTTCAATTTGCTTGGAGTTTAATTGATTAGCGCAAATCGAACGTTTAGTTCGATTTGATTGCTATCAATTTATGCGGGACAAGGTGTATGGGGTAATGCTTTGATTTAGCATTATATCACATCCTTTAAGAGGGTGTTTTTGGCGTGTATCGCCGTTAGTGGTGGAGACTAGCTCCAAAAGGGTAATTTTTATGGGATGGTTGGTTGTGGTCGTAACAATCCTCCCCCCTTTATGAAATGAGTATTATTCTTAGAAGAGGAAATAATACTCCGTGGGTGCCTCTAGAAACGTGAGTGGTGGGGTGTGTGTGTTTACAATTTTTGTTATTTAATATTTTTCCCTTTCATGTATTTCATTTGTTGCGACTGTAGGTTATAGGATATTATAATACTTATTTGTATTTGTACATCATTGTTTTGTTTATTATTTTTGTTTTAGGTATACATGGATTTAATCAACTTAAGTTCATTCGTAGGTTTTCATTGTTATATTATAAGGTTCAGCACATTTTGTTTAGGTATTCTTATGTATATATTGTGTACGTATAATTATGTATATATGTGTAGGTATTACTATATCTTTATATATATGTATATATTTATTACTTTTTTTTTTTTTTTTTTTTTTTTGAATAGTTTTCATAACTTGTTATTTACTTAGAGATCTAACAAATCAAATGATTATTAATAAAATATGTTTATTTATTATTATTTTTTTTTTTTTTGTAATAGTTTATTTATTTTAGTTTTGCTTATTCATTTAAATAGTTTTAATAATAATAGAAATTATTTGTATCTTATTTTGTATCATAATTGAATGTGCAATAATGTTCACTCCTTACAGTATTTAATTTTAACATTAGTGTCAATAGCAGTTTTGTAATAACAGACATTATTTGCTTATTAGTTCTAACCGTAATAGTTGGCATATATATTATATAATTTTTTTGCATGTATCTCTGTATCTTACCATATTGTATATTTATTTATATGTTATGAATGGTTTTTGAAGTGTGGTTACATTTAGTGTATTGTTTATTTTACTGTATATGTATTTATTTATTATATTAATGATTTTTTGATCTTTATATGCTATGTTTTATTTTTTGACATTTGTTACCGTCGTCTATTTTTGTCCATATCGTTCTTTCATTTTATTGTGTGTATTTATTGTTTTTGATTTGGAGTAAGTAATTCGAATATTTTAAATTTGCAATACCTCTTGGGGGTAGGAATTGTTTCGGATTGATAGAGGGCAGGGTTTTGGAGTTGTTAAGGATGGGGTTTTAAAAGTACGGTTTTAACCTATTATTGTGAACTACCACTGATCTTCGGCCCATTTTAATGACCGTATTGACTGGGCCCTTTATAGCTATGACCGGGAATGGTCCCTTCCAAATAGATGCCAACTTGCCCTTACGATTTTCGTTTTTAAATTAGGACCCGGTCCCCCACGTGGAATGTGTGCGATCTGATTTGGTGGTCATAGTAGGCTTTAGATTTATTTTTGCTTGCTACCTGGTTGTTTTTTGCTATTGTATAGTTTTTTTGTAATTTATATCTCAGGAGATGGTAGTAGCTTTCGTGGTTATAAATAGGTTCTGGTTCACGTTTCAGGTTGGAGGGGACTTCTGGACAGAACCCGTATAGACAGTCCATTGGGGTTAATTTGGTGCTATCGTGGGTGCTGGTGTTATATACGAATGTGGCTGTTCGTAAATATTCGTCCCAAGTATTCGGGCTTTCATCGACCACTGTCCGTAAATATTCTACCAACGGCCTATGGGCTCTTTCTAATGCTCCGTTAGGCTGCGGATGGTATGCTGTTGTTTGCAGTTTCTTTATTCGGAGGAGCTTGCATAGTTTTTTGAACAGATCGCTAAGGAAGTTCGATCCCTGGTCTGTCACTATTTGTTTGGGGATACCATACCTTGAGATGATTTGGTCAAAAACCGTTTCGACTACTGTCTCTGCTTCTGCATTCTGCAGGGCATAGCAGTCCATCATCTTTGTCAGGTTATCTTGGAAAGACAATATATATTGGTTCCCTGAGTTCGATTTTTCTAAAGGTCCCACGATATCCAAATATACCTTATCAAAAGGCTTCTCGGCTACATCAGTTATAACCATTGTCATCCGAAGCTGGAGGTTTACTTTCATCATTTGGCATTTTTTACACTTCTTGATATATCGTCTGATATCTCTTAACATGTAACGCCATTGATATTTCTTACGGATGCGGTTATATGTCTTTTTAACTCCCTGGTGTCCTCCAAAAGGGGAGTCGTGGAAGTCCTTTAGAATGGTTAGGATTTCTTCAGGTTTGGTGATAATTTCGGGGTTGCCTTCGGTCTTAACCCGAGGCTTATCTTCGTCTGAATCACCACTGGTGTCGCTTTGCCTCGCACTTTCTGTGCCTTCCGAGGCTTCTTCCTTTTTGTTTTGTTCCCTTTCCACCCGTTTTTGTGCCCGGGTTACCACGTTACATTTGATAGGTGGTGGGTTGTCAGGGTTTGGGTCGGGGCTTTCATTTGGTTGCTTGAGATTTGTTGGTGGCTCAAGGTTTTCATAAGGTATACGACCGAGCGCGTCTGCATTTGTATTGTACTTACCAGGTTTATATTCGATTTTATAATCGTACCCGGCTAGTTTACGGTGGAAACGTGTTAGTCGGCTGGTGGGGTCCTTAAGGTTAAATTCTCCTTTCAGGGGCTTGTGGTCAGTGTATACTGTGAATTTCCTGCCTTGTAGGTAACACCTAAAGTTTTTTATCGCCCACACGACGGCTGGTAATTCCCTTTCGATTGTGGAATAATTTCATTCCGCTTTGTTTAGTGTGCGGCTAGCGTATGCTATTGGTTGGTCTTTTCCTACGAGGCCCTGTGAGAGGACCGCTCCAAGTGCTTCGCCACTAGCATCCGTTGTTAGGTTAAATTCCTTCGAGAAATCTGGGTAAATTAATCGTGGTGGTGTCACTAGCGTTCCTTAATTGTTGCAAATGCTTCTTGGCACTTCTCGGTCCACTTGAATTTTACGTCTTTCCGTGTTAGATTGGTAAGTGGTCGGACTATTTTCGAGAATTGGGGTATAAACTTCCTATAGTAATTAGCCATCCACAAAAATGATTGTACTTGTCTGACTGTTCTTGGTACAGGGAAGTTATGTACACTGGCCGTATTATCTGGGTTTGGAAGGGCTCCCTTTTCCGAGCATACGTGTCCCAAATACACTACTTCCTTTTGTAGGAAGCAACATTTTTCCGGTTGTAGTCGGAGATTGTGTTGCCTTAACTTATCGAGGACTCGCCTTAGCTTGTTGTTGTGGTCGTCGAGGTTTTTCCCATATATTACTATGTCATCCAGGTATACGAAACATTCTAGTCCCTGAAGGCCTGTGAGTACATAGTTCATCAGACACTGAAAGGTGGCCGGTGCTCCTTTTAGCCCGAATGGCATACGTTTGAATTCGTAGTGTCCGTAATTCGTGCTGAACGCGGTTTTTTCTCTATCCTTAGGATGTACCGGTACTTGGTGATACCCGCTTGCTAGATCCAAGCTGGAAAAATACCTGGAGTGGCCCAATTGGTCTAGAATATCTTCGATCCTAGGTAATGGGAACGCATCTCCTATCGTTTTCTCGTTCAACTTCCGGAAATCCACTACTACTCGCCATCTTTTTTCTCCAAGTGGTCCTGGCTTTTTCGGTACTACCAGGAGAGGGGAATTCCATGGGCTTTTGCTCGTCTGGATTATTTCGTTTGCCAGCATTTCCTCCAATTGTTCGTTAATTACCTGCCTCTGTGTTTCGGGCAGCCTGTACATACGTTGGTTTATTGGGGACTGGTCTTGAATGAGTGGTATCCTATGCGATATTGCTCGAGTATTGGGGAGTTTATCTCCCTTTAAGTAGAATATGTCTGCATATTCCTTACATAGTTCGAGGATACAACACCTCTCCTCTTGACTCAGTGTATCACTTAATCTGAGTTCATTCTCCAGCTTCTGATCTCGAGCTGTTGGGGGCTTTTCCTTTGCGGGAAATTTCCATACGTGTTGTATGTTCCAACATTTTTTTGTTGTACCTCCTTTTGCTCCATTTTTGGGAAAAGGTGTCTTTGGTGTTTTAACAACATCCAGCTTTGATACCTGTTTTAAAGGTATTATTTTATAGTTACCTAATGGGGTTAGGTTCAGTTTGCAGGAAGTGGTTTTAAATGGTCGGCTCCCTGTGTTTAGGATGCCTATAGCCACTGTGTCTCCTGCTAGTAAAATTGTTTCCGCTAGGAAGACTCCCTCCTGTATTTCTTGTTTTTCGCTGACCCTTGCTTTTCTTAAAGTTACTGGTATTCGAATTATTTTTCGTGTCCGTGCAGGAATGTAAATTTGTTTGGGGAATTTGATTTCCACGGTTTCTGCCCTCTTTTGGGTATTTCGTGGTGTACGGTGTCGGCCTTTTATGGATTTTTCTCTAGAGACGCTGTTAATGGTCTTATTAGATTTTGCGACCACTGATGTTAGTTGATCTCTGTTTTCAAATGGGACTACCTTTTCTTCCTCGTTGTTGGAGGTGGGTGGGAATACCAACTGCTGATTTGGACCTTCTACGTTGCAGTATTTTGAAAGGAAATCGTTTCCTAGTAGACCGTCTTCAAGAAGATCGGGCATATTGCTCACTACTTGGAATGTACAGGGGATATTGTTTTTCAACTTGAAATTTCCCTGACAACTTCCTAGGGTTTTACCTTTACCGAACGGAGTTTCCAAAATACATGTTTCGTTGGTATTTATGGGGATGTTGGGTCGCTTGATTTTTGATTCTTTAATCAAGCTTACCTCAGCGCCTGTATCCACCACTAGCTGTGCCTTACCATCTGTGCTTATATCTAGCGGAAGATGTACTATTGGGCAGGCCGTTGTCGGCGTCTGAGGTTGCACCCTTTGTTTATTTATTGGCTGGGTCGGGCCTGGGGATTTTGGCTCGCACATGGATCGTTTCCCGAACAGTGTGCTTGGTCCCTTGATTCCCATCTTACCTTTTGTTGGCATTCATTCACGCCGTGGCCCGGTTGCCCACAAAATTCACAATTCTGGGTTATTCGTAGTACCCGGGGGCCCTGTGGAGGTTCTAATCTATTTCGTGCGCGATTGTCCCTATTAATAGTTGGGTTGAAGTTTTCGCTACGATTCTTTAACCGTCGACAGTCACGGATGTCGTGATTTGCCTGTTGGCAATGTGTGCAAAAAGGAGTATTTTTCCTTTTATTGCAGTCAGCGTACGTGTGTCCTATCTTTTTGCAGTAACTGCAAATTAATCGTGTATTGGGTGTAGGACGTCCTCCTGACCACTGCGTTGGTGTTAATCCCTTTGTTGCTTCATATTTGGGCTGTTGGGATTGTCTTATTTCTTCTCTTTTATAAGGGGTTCTCCATGGAGTTGGTTGCATGTATGGGACCATTCTTGTTTCCTGTATCGGTTGTGTGGGGGTTTTCGACCGTTCAGTATAATCAGAAACATTTGGATTTTGGGTTGGAATTGAGTGTTGGAGTGATTGGGTTATCGTGTTATTTGGATCATAAGGGGGCTCTATTGGGGATTGAGGTTGCTGTATTTGTTCCAGTCCCAGCGTCTTTTCCATCAGCGTATCGATAGGTACATCTCCCATCAACAATAAGAATTGTCGATGGTACGGATTGATCAATCCTTTTTTATAGGCGTCTTTCGCAAAGTCATCTAGTTGTGATTTTACAATTTCAGACTTTGCGAGTCCGTATTTTTGTTCTGCGGCTTTCTTGCATTCCAATAACGATTTCTTCAATCGCAATTGGAACAGGATAGCTGCCTCTGTTGGATTCTGCCGGATAGTTAGCAGTTTATTTACCAGATCTTGGTACTTTTCCGCTGGTAGGTAGATTTTTCTTAATAATCCCTCGGCCTCCTGAAAAGATGAGAGCGGAGTGGACGCGAACCACGTAGAAGCTTCCCCACGTAATCTAGTAGGCAGGAGTTGTAAGAAGATTGGATGTTCTTCTGTTTGGAGACAGTTCAACGTCCTTTTGCAGCAATCTAGACACGTTTCTAGTTCCGCGCCTATGTGTGGGTGTCGTTCCCCAGAGAAGATGGGTATTAGTTGCGCTGACAACTTCACCACCTTCGTATAGTCGACCGGCATAATTTCGAGTTTTAACTCGTGCGTCCGCGAATCCGTTATGGCTTGCTGTTCCGCGGGGGTTTTACGGGTTTGTTCCGTGGGAGTTGTAGGGGTTGATTCCGTGAAAGGTTCAAGATTTTGTTCTATAAGCGGTGTAAGGGTTGAGTCGGGATTGCTAAATTCCAATTTCCTCCTACTTATCTTGTCTATTTTCCCTAACCGTTCGGTTCCGCTTCGGAGTCGCCTTGGCGAATTAGGTGAGACGTATTTCGAATTTGGGCTTTCTTCGCCTTCCATAAACAGTAGGGGTGGTTGGATATATAGCAGGAAAAAAAAGGTTAAGGGTGTTCTTTTTGGAGGTTCTTTTGGAGTTGCTTTAAAATAAAAATACTTCCCAATTATTCGATTCAATTTTCATTTAAACGACCGCGAATATGGACAAATATAAGGACTGATGCAAAGATGGTGACAATTGGTTTTGTAAAATATATATAATATTATAGAAGTGGAAATACTTCCCAAATAGTACAATGACTTTATTTAATACACCAGAAATATATGAACAAATATAGACACAGACTTTAAAAGCACTTGTAGGTTTTTATTCCTTTTTATATATCTTATTTCTTGAAGTGAAAGTACTTCCCAAAGGATACGATCACACAATATGAACAATTATAGAAGTGATGGATTTTAGAAACAATAGTAGAATGATATGGAGTTCTCTTGTGTAAAGGTTATAATTAATTTAGCTTAGAGTAATCTTGGCTGTTAAATTTTGGTAAATTATAAGTAGCTTAATGATAAGATAAAGATATGTTGTATTCCAGTGATTAATTATAAGAGACAAAAAAAGTAAACTATAGTTTTGACTCTATGGTCTTTTCCCTTTTTGGGTTTATTATTTAATATAAAGAGGCACGGTTTTAATTCCGTCTGATTTTGTTTTTACACTTCTTGAGGTAAGGAAAAAATTTTGAAAAAGGAAAATTTAAATTACTTATCTTATAGTAAATTTGCTGTCATCTGTTGGTATATGCTGCAATCCTTTGTTGATCAGTTGTTCTTGTTGTTGCTGAGGCTGCTTCTGTTGATTATCTGTCGTTTTACTTGTATTTTGTTTGTGTTAAATGTTCTTTTTACATCCACTTTCATTTTATTATTATTGTTTTTCTTTAACTTTTTTAGTTTATTGGTGTGTTATTTGTGTTTGATTTTACTTCACTTTTTAGTTAATTTGTGTGTTTTTATAGATAGTTTTTTGAGATTTGTTGTTACTTATTTTTGATTCACTTATGTCCTTTTTAATTTTAAAATTCCTTTTTTTTTTTGGAAATATATTTTATTATTATATTTTTGTTATTAGAGTTTTGGTTTTTTGTATGTGGATTTAGTTAACTTTTTCGGTGGACTGTTTGTTTTGTCACTTTTTGTGTCTGTTTGAAAATTTTATTAAGTGTCACTTTTTATTTATTTATGTTTATTTTTGTGGGAGCTTTGTCGTTCTTGTCGACACAAGGCTTTTCAAGCTCTTATGAGGCGGTAGTCTCGGGCTTCCTTGCGCTCACCGGCTGCACCATTGTAAGGTTATTCTTTCTCAGCACCACCCACTTTGCACCTTTAAAACACTTTATGTGAATTGAAACACACTTTGCTGTTCTTAAGCTATCACTTTTATTAAATTTCACTTAGGGATATCTGTACATTCGTTTTTTCTTTCAAGATTATATGATTATACTTGATGTTTTTGATATTACTTACAAATATATGTGCAGTTTAGCTCGTTCACACTTATACTTTTTAACTTTTTGGTTTTTCTATTCACATTACATTATATATGTACATTAGTTCGTTACACTAAACCAAGCACTCCTTAACCCACCGCCCCGGTCGAAATTCCAAACACAACTCGTTGTTATCTCACCGTCTCGGTCGAGATTCAAAATTCAACCCGCCAACGAAGACCTGTTTTTTCTTCATCCTGATGGTCGAAGGATATGGCATTTCTTTCTTTATCTTTCCCGGCTTGGGATCAAACGCGGAAACACAAAGGGAAAAATCAACAGAGGATCGTGCGAATGCACATTTATAATCCTCTATGTTGATATGCGCTAAACGAATGTGTAATTCGTTTTATGATGCCTGTTGTTTGTTCTAGCCGACTCGGCAAGGATCCCTTTTGTAAGGATACGTTAGGGAATACAAATAGAGAATTGTTTTAATGAGCATTTCTGATTCTCTATGTTGTTTATTGTAGTCGATTGGGCAAGGATCTTTTCCGTGGGGAATCGATACAAAGGCGAATATTTTCCTTTTGTTTGTTTTAACTTAATTTTGTTAAAACGAAAACTGGCGTTGGTTGTTTTAATTGTTTTAGATAACCATTTACTGAGGTCTCGTAAAATTGCTGGCGCGCAATTTTTTATGATACTCAATGGTTTTGTTTGAAGGACGGCATCTGGCCTGCACATTTGGCTCTTAGGGGTTGTTGTGGTGAACCCTTGGTTCAAAGATTATGTTTCCCAGTTTTTTATGTGAGCAAATTGAACGTTTAGTTCAATTTGCTTGGAGTTTAATTGATTAGCGCAAATCGAACGTTTAGTTCGATTTGATTGCTATCAATTTATGCGGGACAAGGTGTATGGGGTAATGCTTTGATTTAGCATTATGTCACATCCTTTAAGAGGATGTTTTTGGCGTGTATCGCCGTTAGTGGTGGAGACTAGCTCCAAAAGGGTAATTTTTATGGGATGGGTGGTTGTGGTCGTAACACTTACAACACTTCACCACTGAATCCGGACTGCAAAAACACAAGAGTGAATGTCGCAAAGTAATTACAACCATGTCCGAGGGAAAAAATAGAATACAGAAATTTACGAAACATAATCGGAATGAATACACCCCACATTTTAATTTGCCCGAACAAATATTAAAGAAAAACGCATGCATCAATGTTCAAAATAACGATGAATACTGCTTTAAATGGGCCATTATATCGGCTTTCACTAATGATACAGTTCATACAGAAAGACCATCGCAGTATAAAATTTCCAACATTGCAAGCGAAACAATAGTATACAACGATCAAGTACTTTGTTTCAAGAATATGCAATTTCCTCTGGCAGTCAAAGACACAAGCATATTCGAAGCAAATAATCCAACCATTAGCATAAATGTTTTTGGTTATGAGATTAATGATAAAGGGCAATATAAGATAATTGGACCCTACTATCATACGCGTGAGGAAAAAGCAAAGCATATTAACTTGCTTTATTGCACAAGTAGCGAAGAGAATAAAACGCATTATGTGGACATTAAAAACATCTCACGTTTGTTGCGAACTCAGATTACCAAATATGATCATCGAATGCATCTATGTAACGGCTGCTTGTTGCGATTCGCCTCAGAATCTGCCCTACAAACGCATAAGAGCGAATGCAAAAAAATAATAACCAATATGCCCGATGAAAATAATAACATACTAAAATTTAAAAAGCATAATCGCAAATTAATTGTTCCTTTTGTGGTGTATGCGGATTTTGAATCCATACTACGCCCCGTTAGTCATTGCATACCGAATCCGGAAATTTCTTCGACAACAGACGTCAAACAACATATCCCATGCGCTTTTTCATATCACATCAAATGCTCCTTTGATGATGATTTGAGCAAGCACCGCATATTTGTGAGTAAGTAACATATGTTTAATAAGAAAAAATCAGAAAACTAATAAAACATTTTTTCTTTCTTTTTTTTGCAGGAGAAGACACACCAACCCGTTTTGTGGAGATGTTAGTCAACGATTTAATGCATCTTCACAAGGAAGTCATTGGTCGACCAAAGCCAATGTTTCCTTTAACGGATCAACAGAAGCAGTATCAAACAACATCACCAGTCTGTAGTATTTGTAAGGTTAGATTTAATGAATTAGATGTAAGAGTAAGGGACCATTGCCATTTCACTGGTGTCTATAGAGGACCAGCCCATTCTCAGTGTAATTTAGATTTTCGCGTTCCGACCTTTTTCCCAGTCTTTTTCCATAATTTGACGGGTTATGATTCACATCTATTTATGAAAAGTCTGGGTTGTATTAAGGGGGAAATACGTATAATTCCACTAAATAAGGAAAATTATATATCGATTTCCAAACGCATATATTTAGATGAGCACAACTCATTTGAGATTAGGTTTTTAGATTCATGTCGATTTCTACAGTCTAGCATAGATTCGCTAACTAAAAATTTATCTGAAGCCGATTTCATAATTAATAGGGGATTTTACAAAAACGACGCCTCTTTGAAGTTAATGATGAGGAAGGGGATTTTTCCCTATGAATATGTTAATTGTTGGGCTCGTTTAGATGACTGTTCTCTTCCTCCAATTACCGAATTCTATAATAGACTAACGAATGAAGATTGTTTAGTTGAAGATTACGATTATGCTCAAAAAGTGTGGAAGCATTTCAATTGCAAAACATTAAAAGAGTACATGCTTTTATATCTGCAGAGCGATGTCTTATTGCTGGCAGATGTATTTGAGAATTTTCGTAAGGTTTGTCTAGATATATATGAGTTAGATCCATGTCATTACTATACATCTCCCGGCTTATCTTGGGATGCAATGTTGAAAACAACAGAAATCTATCTGGAACTTCTAACAGATGTTGAGATGCTTAATTTCTTTAAGAATGGCATCCGTGGCGGTTTATGTCAGTGTAGTCATCGTCATACCGTTGCGAATAATAAATATTTGAAAAATGTCGATGCTAGCAAACCAAATAAATATCTTATGTATTTAGATGCAAATAACCTGTACGGTTGGGCAATGTCGCAACATCTTCCAGATGGAAATTTTCAATGGAATGATCCACAAATCTTCACATCCGAATATATTTTAAATTGTGATGGAAACAATAAAATCGGCTATGTATTGGAAGTAGATTTAACTTATCCAATTGATCTTCACGATCCGCACAATGATCTTCCATTTTGCCCAGAAAATATGATAACGTCGGGGTGCAAAATTCCTAAGCTTGTCGCCAGTCTACATTCAAAGACAAAATATATAATTCATCTAAAGAATTTACAACAATGTCTGAAACATGGCTTGATTCTCACTAGAGTTCATAGAGTGTTGTCTTTTACACAATCTGAGTGGTTGCAAAAATATATAACCCTCAACACGGAATATAGAAAAAAGGCAAAAAATAAGTTTGAAAAAGACTTTTTTAAATTAATGAATAATAGTGTGTATGGCAAAACCATGGAGAGTGTTGAGAAGCGACGAGATGTAAAAATTGCCTCTCAATGGGAAGGAGAAAGAAATTCACACAGCGCCAGAAAACTGATTGCTCGTCCCAATTTCCATAGCGTCTCAGTATTTACACCTCAGATGTGTGCTATTGAAATGAGCAAGGCGAGAATAGTATTTGATAAGCCCATTTATTTAGGATTCGTAGTATTAGAACTATCAAAATGGCTCATGTATGACTTTCACTATGATTACATGAGAAAAAAGTTTGATACGGCGATTCAGTTGAATTACATAGATACAGACTCTTTTATCTATACAATATCAACTAATGATTTTTATTCGGATATATATAGCGATATTGTTGATCCCGAAAAATCCAGGTTTGATACATCGGAATATCCAATAGATAACGTTCATAATTTCCCTCAAATAAATGGAAAAGTTCTCGGAAAATTCAAAGATGAGAACAATAGCAAAAACATGACTGAATTCATTGGGTTAAGAGCTAAAATGTACTCTTTTGCTTTAGACACCAGTGAAGTAACAAAAAAGGCCAAGGGGGTAAAAAAGTCTGTTACCAATAGTTTAGATATAAGAGATTATAGAAATTGTTTGTTAAGGCGTAAGTTATTATATAAGCCTATGTTAATATTTAGAAGCAAGTTACACAATATTTATACTCAGTCTGTAAATAAGTTAGCATTAAGCGATAGCGACACAAAAAGATATATTTGTGAAGATCGCGTAAGCACATATGCTTGGGGGCATAATAGATTAAGTGCACGTATGGGAGCAAGTGGTGCACGTATGGGAGCAAGAGGAGATGCCGGAAGATTGGCGTCGTGGTATAATTTGCCCCATACATAAGAAGGGAGATATCACACTGTGCAGCAACTATAGGGGTATAACATTGCTGAGTACCGCCTATAAGATACTCTCCACTATCCTACAAGACCGGATATCCCCATACGCTAAAGCCATCATTGGTCAATATCAGTGTGGCTTCATCCCAGGCAAATCAGCAATTGATCAGATATTCACCCTTAGGCAGGCGATGGAAAAATGTCAGGAATTTAAGATTCCACTATATCATCTATTTATAGACTTCAAGGCCGCCTACGACAGCATAGCCAGGGTAGAACTATATAATGCCATGAGAGAATTCGGCATTCCAAATAAATTGATACGACTTTGTAGGTTGACCATGACCAACGTAACTAGTCAAGTAAAAGTAGCGGGATTGCTGTCCAAACCAATAAACATCTATAATGGACTCCGACAAGGGGACGGTCTGGCCTGCCTCCTCTTCAACCTGGCGTTGGAGAAAGCAATCCGTGACTCTGGCGTTACAACTAGAGGGACTATTGTCACCAAGTCCAGCCAGATACTTGGCTACGCAGATGACATCGACATCATCGGTAGAACCGAATCGGCGGTACAGGAATCCTTCACCCAGATCGAGCAGGCGGCACAAAAACTGGGACTGCGCATTAATGAGGGAAAAACCAAGTACATGGTGGCAACCTCTGCGAAGAGAAGACCTAACGTTGGTCAAACTATCAGGGTAGTGGAGCACGAATTTGAAGTAGTGCAATCCTTTAACTACCTTGGGTCAATAGTATCAGCCGATAACAATATGGAAGAAGAAATACGCGAACGGCTGATTAAATCCAACAAAGCCTACTATGGTCTATCAAGGCTCTTTAAATCCCGAAATTTATCCAGAACATCCAAGCTACTACTGTACAAGACCATGGTCTTACCAGTACTCATGTATGGATCCGAGACCTGGGTGCTTAATAAAAAGCACTCTGAACTCTTGGCCGCGTTCGAGAGAAAGGTCTTAAGGAGAATTGTTGGCCCCGTATGTGAGGGAGGACGATTCCGGAGACGCTACAACCATGAGTTGTACGCAATCTACCTTGAAGCTAATGTTGTAAGAAAAATCAAGCTCGGTAGACTCCGGTGGGTGGGACACCTAGCTCGAATGAGCGAAGAGGACCCTGCCCGGAAAGTCCTTTGTGGCAGGATGTATGGAAGGAGACAGCGCGGCAGACCTTGTCTGCGATGGAGGGATGGCGTAGACCAGGACGCCCAGAGCCTGGGAGTGCTAAACTGGATGACATCGGCTCGAAATCGGGACCGGTGGAGAGATTTGTTAAATAAGGCCAAGACCGGATCCCGGTTGTAGTGCCGATGATGATGATGATAATAGATTAAGTAATGTTTAAGTTAAAAAAATTATGTCTCATATTTATATTTAATAATAGGATTGATATATATTTTTCTAAATAATGTAAATAATTTTTTGTATCTAATAGGGTAGATATAAGAGATATTTGTAGTAAAAATAAAAAAAGTAATAAATTATAATGTTATGAGCAAAAAAATTAATTATTGTTTTCATTATTGCTTCGCTTGTGTGTCCATGGAATGAATGTTTTAGACTAACTGGATTCACTCGGTAGTCTATCATTATAAATAGGACTTTATTACTCGTGCTGATTACTGCGGAAAAACTGATGTTGATGTCAATGGTTTAAAAATAAATTCTTCAAACTCATTTGGTCATGGTACCGGAATCCACCCATTTTTAACAATATGGAAACCATGATAAGAATAATGCTCAACAATTTACTATATAGAAACCAAGAATTCTTCAAACTCATTTGGTCATGTATGGAAACTATGATAAGATGAATAGGCTAACCACCTAACCCCGAACAGGGCGGTTTCTTCAAACAGGGTGGTTCCAAACAGGGCGATTCCAAACAGGGCGGTTCCAAACAGGGCGGTTTCTTCAAACAGGGCGGTTCCAAACAGGGCGGTCCCAAACAGGGCGGTTTCTTCAAACAGGGCGATTCCAAACAGGGAGGTTTCTTCGAACAGGGCGGTTCCAAACAGGCTGTCTCTTCAAACAGGGCGATTCCAAACAGGCTGTTTCTTCAAACAGGGCAGTTTCTTCAAACTGGTTGTATTATAACTACCGGTCTCTGATAACGCTTCAATGCTGTAAGCAGGTCTTATCATATGATGTTATGGTGGACTATATTTGATCCTCTAAGACTCATGGAAAAATTGGCCTTAATTAATTTTAATGTTTAAAGAACAATGATCAGCGGTTTTATTCATATAGATAAGATAAGAATAATGGAGACTCATTAAAAACACTTAGACGTCAAGAATTTGATATAGCATCCAAGGTCATGGGATCGGGCAAGCACCCCCACATGTTTTTTTTTTGATAACAGCACATTTTTTATGTTCTATATGGACTTGAATAATCATTTGTACTTAGAAAATTGTTCTATGGAAAAATAAGAATTAGAAATCAAGAATTTAATATAGCACCCAAGGTCAAGGGGTCAGAATAATGAACAACAACTTACTATATAGAAATCAGTATTTGGTCGTGATAGTGGATGCAAAATAAGATAAGAGTAATGGCGACTCACTAAAAAACACTTAGAAATCAAGAATTTAATACAGCTTCCAAGGTCAAGGGATTGGACAACAATACCCTTTTTTTTATATCAACACCTTTTTTGATCAATATGGACTTGAATAATCATTCGTTGACTCGTGGTATATTCATAAAAAAAGCCAAAAGCACAAAGAATTTAATATATTATATGGACAATGCGTAGCCCTAAAGTATGCAATTAACAATATATCCATATAAAAACTCAAAATTGTGGCGCTAAAAATAGGCTATATTCAATATATATAGCAAAAAGCTCGCTAGTCTAGAGATCAAAAGCATTAAACCATTTCAGCATAGAGTTACTGCCAAGTGGTGTATATATATATATATATTCATAAAATTAGATTTACTGCCAAGTGGTATATTCATAAAAAGGAAAACAGCCCCAACAACTGAGACAACCCACCCGAAAATCTAGCGACCAAAGACACAAACCATTAGCAAAAGCACAAACCATTTCAACCCAGATTTAATGCCAAGTGGTATATATTCATAAAATTAGATTTACTGCCAAGTGGTATATTCATAAAAAGAAAAACAGCCCCCCAACAACTGAGACAAAAGCCAAAAGCAGTTATAGTCACCAAAAAATTCTCATATATTAAGAAACAGCTTAGAGTTACTGAAAAAGCCCTCGACAATCGAGACAAAAGCCAAAAGCAGATAGAATCACAAAAAAATTTCCACATATTAAGAAACAGCTAAAACATACACCCATTTCAAGATAGAATCACCCTAAAAATTCCCATATATTAAGAACCAGCTTAGATTTACTGAAAAAGCCATCGACAACCGAAACAAAAGCCAAAAGCAGATAGCATCACCAAAAAAATCCCATATATTAAGAAACAGCTAAAACATACACCCATTTCAAGATAGAATCATCCTAAAAAATGCCCATATATATTACTCAAGCCCAATGATTAAATAATAATATATTCACTACCAAACAATCATGAATCACCTATTACATATTCACACACAATTCAAAAATACCAACTGCTCATGTCACACAATTAACCTTGAACGCTAATCACCCAAACCTAATACATAATTCACTTACCGAGATAACAAGTACAAATCCACAACCCACTGAAGATGTACACACCTGATAACAAATACACAACAGACCCAAACAACCATGAATCACACACCTCAAATTGAAAAAATATCGATCGCCAACTACTGATAACAACCATTAATCACAACCCAAAATTAAAAAAATATCGATCACACAAAGACAACGATCATGAATCATCCGCCCCCCTCTGATTACCTCATTTCCTAGGGGAGCACTTCCGGAATTATCATATATGGACATGGCTTTTTTCCTATACAAAAAGCGTCTCAGAATCGCTATAAAGAATCACCAAAAATGTCCATGACGATGATGAACCATTTCCATACAAAATCCACGAACACAAAATTCCCATATATATTACTCTATCCAATGACTCAACAAAAAAAGCACAAACCATTAGCAAAAAGCCCGACAATCCATTAACAAAAAGCCCCGATACTCAAATTACTACATCTGATAAGAACAGCAATTACTACACCCGATAATAATACTACAAACTACAACAATTACTACACCTGATAAGAACAGCAATTACTACACCTGATAAGAACATCAATTACTACCCCTGATAAGAACAACAATTACTACACCTGATAAGAAACATACTACAAACAACAGCAATTACTACACCTGATAAGAACAGCAATTACTACACCTGATAAGAAACATACTACACACAACAGCAATTACTATAACTGATAAGAACAACAATTACTACACCTGATAAGAATACTACAAACTACAACAATTACTACAACTAATAAGAACCCACAACCCCCCGCCAACCACGAATCACACCTACAAACACCACTCGCCACCCACCAAACATAGCTCAACCTTGACGTAGAGCTTTCGGCTGTGATGACGTCAATGAGCCAGAACCGGTCAAAAACTGTCCTCGAACCGCTATAAACATACTACTGACACGTCCAATCATTTCTAGGGGTGGCGAACTATCACCGGAAATTTGCTACAATTTTCGCCAGGATAACAAGCCCCTTAACAAACTTGTTAAAGAAGGACTTCCGTTCAACCTGGAATCTCCAATCATATCCCAAAGCCCCCGTGAGTACTTCGCAAAATGCTGAAGATCTAAGTCAGCAACAACTTTCTCAATTGTCGCGAAACCTAATCGAGAATTTTCAGTCTACCCAGTTGCCCACCATCTCTTTGCCCTCGTTTGATGGTTCGTATGAGTGTTGGCTAGGATTCTACGATTTGTTTAATGCTTTAGTACACAAAGACCTTAAAATAGCCCCAGTGAAAAAGTTGTTCTATTTGAAAGTTTGTTTGAATGGTGAGGCAGCGGTGTTTATATCGGCCATCGAATCGTCCGATGCAAACTACGAAGTCGCCTGTGAACTGTTGAACGAAAGATATGATAATCGCAAATGTATACGTGGTTGTCATATTAAGGCTATTATCGATATGCCTTCAATATCTAAAGATTTCTCCTTTCAGTCGTTTGTGGATTCTCTATAAAAACATCTGCGCGCGCTCCAAGCCTTAAAAGAGCCAATCGACTCTTGGGATTCTATACTGATCGTCGTACTTCGTTAAAAACTCAATTCTTCCTCCCGTGAGCGGTGGGAAGATTTTATTAGGTGTACAACTTTGCTTCCGCCGTTTTTCCCTGAAATTCGAGGCTTTATTGTAAAAAAACTGGTTATACATTTATGATTCAAAGTAATGCCCATCGCTGGCTACTACTTTCTCCCATCATTCGGGCAGCATACGAATCCATTTCTTCATATTAAAGCAGAAAATTAAAACCCCCCACAAATGACGAGAATTTGGCTCGCAAGCTGACATGTTTAATCGAGGATAACTTTCTGACGCAGACACAAATCGACTAATATTTCGATGGCGTTATGTTTACAAATACCTAAGCTTATTGTATGACATCTATGATCTATTTATTTCAACTACCACTTACCGCTACAGCCATCTATTGCAAAACGGAAGCAAAGTTGTACATCTAATAGTAGTATAGCTAAGCCCACCATTAAAAACTTCATTGATTTCCTGAAGAGACGCGCTCAAGTTGAAGGTGCTCTAGCGCAAACTACCTCCAATTCATCATCGGAAAAGCCCTCTGCACGTCGTAACTATCGTCCGCAGCAGGCATTCGTGGCTTCCACTCAGTGCTGTGTTTTTCGCAATGACACAAGTCATGAGGTATATTCTTGCAGCAATTTCGCCTCATTAGCTCCTCAAGCCCGATACGAGGCAGCGAAGGGGAGCCACTGGTGCATACAGTGTTTAAGGAAAGGACATCGAGTCTCTAGCTGTAAGGCGCAACCATGTACTAAATGCAAACAACGCCATCATACTCTGTTGCATTTTGATAAAGCAAAGCATATCGAATCAGTTACGTCACACGTCGCGGCCAACCTTACAAGCATGCTTGCTCAAACCCCTTCCCATGGACTGATAGCCACTGCCTTGGTTGATATTGTCAACCATCAAGGCAAAAGTAAAATGTGTCGCGTATTTTTGGATGCAGGATCTCAAGCCCATTTAATGACTGAGGAAGTCACGAACCTATTAAATCTTGTTAAAAAAAACCTGTAAATGTTTATGTTACTGGAATTGATAACACTTCCACAAATGTTAAGTATTCTGTTAGAGCAGCGTTGCGCTCTCGTGTCAGCAAATATGAAAAATTATCTGAATTCCTAATTGTGCCTCAGATTAGTCAGGCTATGCCTTCAATCACCATCGACCCGAACTCTTTTGATCCACCCAAAAATATTCAATTAGCTGATCCTGAATTTTTCAAATCTTCGAAGGTTGACGCATTGATTGGCGTCAAATTATTTTACAAATTGCTCAGCATTGGGCAAATATCATTGAAAAACCAGCCCAATACTGTGCTTCAAAAAACACAATTTGGATGGATTGTTGCTGGCGAGTTCGATCCATCTTCTCGAGTATCAGGCTTGTCTTGCCACGTTTCCATAAATTCTGATCCCCCCGATGTAAACTTAACTCGTTTCTGGGAATCTGAAGAATTTTCCACTCACCGAATTTTGTTACCTGAAGAAATGGATTGTGAGAATCATTACGATCGTTATACTATTCGGAACGTTGACGGGCGATATGAAGTAAAGTTGCCGTCTAATAATAAAAGAGTTGTGTTAGGCGATTCTTATTCTTCCGCATTAAGGCGCTTCCATGCGTTGGAGCGTAATTTCCATCGAAAGCCCGAGGTACAACGCGAATACACCGCATTTCTGGATGAATGTCTAACGTAGGGACATACGTCACTTGATATGAATCAAGAGGAGACGGATAAAGGATTTTCCTTCCTCATCATGCGGTATTAAAGGAGAATAGCATTACAACAAAGATTCGAGTTATCTTTGATGGTTCGGCCAATACTTCAACTGGTATCTCCTTAAATGACACCCTCATGGTATGGCCGAAGCTACAGGATGAGCTATTTAGCATCCTTCTGCGATTTCGTTCTCACATCTACGTTCTCACGGCTGATATCGAAAAAAGGTATCGTCAGGTTCGGGTCAATGCCGACGATGCTCAATATCAAAAAATTCTGTATCGGCGCAGCATTTCTGAACCTATTCGGATATACAGGCTCAACACTGTAACCTATGGGACAGCTTGTGCTTCGTACTTAGCTATAAAGACTTTTTCAGACTGGCCGAAGACGAAAAGGATAAATTTCCTCTTGCGAACCCTATATTGCGTAGGGATTTTTATGTTGATGACTTGCTTACTAATGCAAGGAACATCACCGAAGCAACTCTATTGCGTGATGAACTTATAGCGTTTGAAATAATAGTGAAGAAGATCGTGTGATTCGAACTGACGCTATGACAGCTCGAATCACGAAAAAAATTTTACCTAAGCGTTACACACCAGACTACTGACCGTGTTTAGAATTTGATTTCCAAACTCGACTATATTCCACTGGTGTGAATTATTTTTTTGTTATTTATCGCTTGGTATACGGTTCTGATGTATTTTTCTTATTCGATTTTTCGTTCGTGTTCTTCACTATTTCGCTTGTGAATCGTGTGTATCTGTTAGAATCGCTACAAACTCATCTCTCTACTAAAGACGGGTGGATTTTGTTTGAGAAAATGGGCATCGAATCATCCAACATTGCTTATCAAGAATCAAGAGCATCCAAATAGCTCACATATGTCCCTGGATTCTGATTCAGCCATAAAAACTCTAGGGATTCGCTGGAACTCTCGATAAGATTACTTCTTTTATGTCGTGAATATCACTGGGCAAAATAGCATCACAAAGCGAAGTATCTTATCTCAAATCTCCAAGCTATTCGATCCCATTGGACTCCTGGGTCCTATTATAGTATATGCGAAAATTCTAATTCAGACAGACGCACCGCAGCCACTGTTACCCAATACAACAATGCTCAACTATGCCGACGACACCTTAATTTATTCAAGCAACAAGCTTGTCAAGGAGGCAAGAAACTGTATTAACAGATATCTCCCAATCCTGTCAGCCTACTTTACCAAGTGGAGAATTCAACTAAATCCAACCAAAACTCAGCTCATAGTTTTTAAAGGCAGAAACGCGAGTTGTACAAACAACACTATTCGGTGCCATAATAAAATCAGAATTAAAATAAATAACAATATAATTAAACCCTCCAAAACCTTAAAGTATCTAGGTATAACCTTTACCAACAATCTGTCATTCTCCGCCCACATTAAAAATACGATTCGTAAAGCCACAACCCAACTGAACCTCTGCAGAAAAGTCATATACAAACCGAATGGTCTCTCTCCCAAAGTCAAATCACTTATCTACAAACAAATAATCAGACCCACTCTCACATATGCATCCCCGATATGGTACCATATCACACCCGCCCAAATGGAGAAGCTACGCGTTTTCGAAAGGAAATGCTTCAGACTTATCACTGGCCTCAACCGACATCCTAACTCCCACAAATATTACAACAGTAGTTCGCTCTACTATGCCCCCAATATTGAACGTATAGATCGACGCTTCCTCGAGCTGTCCATCAAATTTATCGAAAATCTTCCCAATAATCCCAATCCGATAATAAATGCGCTCACATCGACTCCGTCAGACAACCGAACTGCCTACCCGAACTGTCTCCACACCAGAACCCTCTTCACCTTTGGCAGATTGGTCAACAACTCCAATGAGATTGTATACCACAATACTGAACTCTCACCTCACCAGTTTAAATATTGTAATATACAACCCTTCTCTAATATCTTGCGTTTCAACGACCAATCGGAAAGTGTTCCCCCAACCCATATCCCCGACTGATAGTACCCACCCTAACCCAAATCCTACCCATCGACCACTATACCTCCCGCCCCACCCTACTCTAACTTATTGTAATAATAATAGATTTAATAATTAGATAAGCTAGGCTAAGCTGAGTTAAGTTAAGTTAAGCAAATTAGTTATAGGTTAAGTAAATAATTATATCCTGGTTTTCTGACCTTTTCCAGGAAGCCCCACCCATGAAATATGTAACTTTATAATAATGTTTGAAAAATGTACTAGCAGTATGTGTAAACGATTAAAGCTAAGATAATTATAAGTTATCTGTATTACTTATTGTAACAAACCATTTATGGTCAATAAATACAGAAATGTAAAAAAAAATAAAAAAATAAAAAATCTAATTCAGAAATTGTGGAAGGCTGGAGTTGCTTGGGATGAATCTGTCCCAATGGAGATTCACTCAGCACGGTCTGATTATTGTTCCGTTGCATTTGATAGAAAAAATTAAATTTCCTCGTGCAATAACTATAACAAATGCTGTTAATGTACAATTGCATGGTTTTTGCGACTCTAGCGAGAAGGCTTATCGGGCTTGCCTCTACTTGCGTTCCATTGATTCATATGGACAAGTGCATATCCGATTAATTTCTTCTAAATCTCGTGCTGCTCCTATAAAGTCGTTAACGGTGCCTAGACTGGAGCTTTGCGCTGCGGTATTGCTTTCTCGACTTTACAACATCATAAGAGCAGGCGTTCCAATCGAAATTAATGAAGTTATCTCTGGTCGGACTCCACTATCGTGTTACATTGGATAGGCACCCCTGCACACAAGTTAAAATTAGTGGTTGGCGAGCTTTCGCTCTCACATGATTTCATCATTCGACTTGTTCAAATGCATTCGTTCAAATGCGAGCTTGAGGCGCTCTCCGCTAGCCAGCCACTTCCAACATCTGGCAAATTGATCCCGTTGAATCCAGTAATGGATTTATCTGGCATATTACGTGTCGGAGGCAGGTTTGCGCGTTCTTCCATTCCAACGGACCAACGCCATCCCATCCTACTGCCAGCTCAGCATCACATAACTAAGTTAATTATACAAGCTGAGCATATTAGACTCAACCATGCTGGTATCCAAACCACTCTATATTCGATGCGCCAGCAATATTGGCCGATAGGCGGTCGCTGCATAACTCGCCGTGTACTTCACAAGTGCGGTATATGATCAGGTGTCGGCTTCACACACAGGCATCGTTAGACTAGTTGGACCAACAATCTCTCTGAAACCTTTTTCCATTTATTAAAGACAAACTTAACTTCACCTCCTTGACACATTCACCACAAACTGAAGGAATTAAAGGAAATAAACGATACACACAAGTTCATCACCCAGGAATAGGAAAAGGAACAAATGTCTTTACCAGTTTAATCGACAGCGGAACGAAGCCACGAAATGGAAAAACAGTAACGTGACGTGTTGTGATAATCAAAACAAAATACAACAACAACAAACAAACAAAACGAATGTTAAAAGTGACAATTCACAGTGCATTAAATAAAACTAAAAAAATAGTGTGTATAGACAATTACTCCAGTGAGGCGCAAAAACAATTAACAAACAATTTAAAATATATCATCTCGATCGCAAACGTGAAAATTAAAACAAATAATATATTACTCGTTAAGAAATCAATTTTTAAATCGGCTTTTGGTGCGAGTGCAAGTTTACTTACTCTTGCACAACGATAGGCGAGTTTGACCCAGCTTACGGGAGAAATCGAGTTGCGTCGTGGTTCGTGTAGCAGGTCGCCTTTGTTTTTTTTTTTTTAATGAAAACAAACTGGAAAGAACCAGAATGAACACGGAGGAAGAGAAAAACGTGACAACACACAAACGAAAAGGTACACCGAGAAATTCTATTGTGACGCGAAGTAAAACCGCTAAATTGACAATGGAGAAAGGAGATCAACAATTGGAGGAGGACAGTGAGCTCCCCACCCCCCTCCAACTTTAACATGTATGGGGCAAATAATTCATTCGCTTCTCTTGCATCCTCAGAGTCTGAGGATGAAGAAGAGGAGATAAGTGATTTGGAGGCGAAACTTGCGATGGCAAGAGCCCGATTAGAAAATAGACACCGAAAGAAAAGAATAGCAGCTCTCAAACAGGAAAAAAACATCCAACAACAACAAATGCCGAAGCCAAAAGTTGGCCAACAGCAACAATATCAACATCAACATCAACATCAACATCAACATCAACTCGAACATCAGCAGCGTCAACGGCAACATCAACAGCAGCTACCAACACAAAATCGACAACCGAAACAGCAAGCAACACAGCAGCAGCAAAGCAACAATAACAACGAAAAAATAAAGATGCCACCAATCAACACCAAAGATATTGAGTGTAAGGAATTGGTAAGTCTTTGTAAGCTAGCTGTAGGAAACAATTTTCTAGTTAAAAGACTGGTAGGTAACAGGCATGCCATTCAAACCTATGTGGTGGGAGACCACGACAAAATTAAAGAGGTCTTAAAAAGAGTCACCGCGGAATTTTACTCGTTCACACCGAAACAAACGAAGAGCGTAACGGTTCTATTAAAGGGTGTCGACCCTGAAATGGAACCGGAGGCTCTGCTCGAAATGCTTCAAAAGTTGAAGCACGAAGATCTCGAGTTTACCGCCGTAAAACCGTTCACCACAACCAAGGCAAGAAGGGAAAACCGCAAGCTACCCTTCTTTTTAGTTCAACTAACACCCAGCAGTTGAATTGGTGGACTAAGAAAGATTACAGTCTTGGATCATCAAAGTGTCACATGGGACAAATTAAAAAAAGGCAGAGACATCCTGCAATGTATCCGCTGCCAAAGGCTTTGTCACGCAGCGGCGGACTGTGAAATGCAGTACCGTTGCGTAAAATGCGGAGAGGACCATAAGGCAGAAGAATGCCCTCTGGGAAAAGAACGGGTAGAAGACAAAGCCCTTCTAAAGTGCGCAGTGTGCCGGAATGAGGGACATCCCGCTAATTATCGAGGATGTCCTAAATTCCGAGAAATAATAGCAAGAAGTGTGACTCGGCAAAAAAACACAGAGCCAGCTCGTACAACAACGATGCCCGTAGCATGGCAGCGGTCGTATGCACAAGTTGCGTCGGGTGGGAGAACACCAACAGCTACAACACTGGTAGCCACAAGTACTCCCACAGAGACTGAAACAACACCGCAAGCAGATGTGTTCGCAGTCCTGCTCAATCTGCAGAGACAGATGACACAGCTGCAAGGTCAAATAAACGAGATCTGCTCGCACTTGTCCAGTCTAAATAAAAATTCAATATAAACCCTCTAACCAAAACATTAATCAAAGCTCTTGTCGTGAATGTAAATTCACTAATAAGAACTGAGAAAAGAGCCAATCTTTTCAACCTGTTGTAAGATGAACAACCTGATGTACTTCTGGCGGGGGAAACAAAGTTAAACCAGAGTACACGAGACAGGACATAAAAACTACGATATTATACGAAGAGATCGACCTAACTCCTCTCAAGGGATAGGTGTCGCAATCTTTATTAGAAAAGGAATCCATCATAAAGTAATATATAGTGGAGAAGTGCGCAGGTCCCGGGTGCTGGAAGCCTGTATCGTACGCATACCCTTTCAGCAAGGAAGGGGTTTGTATGAGATTGCGGTCTGTGCACCCGAGGAGCACCAACATAACCTATTTACAGCAGAGCTCGAGACACTCTTTCGATTCTTACAATTGCACCGGGATAAAAACTATTTTATCGTAGGGGGAGATATGAACGCAAAGCATAGAAATTGGGGAAATTATATATCTAATGCCAGAGGAAATCAGTTGGCTGGTTGGTTAGATCAGTATCATATTGAATATAAAACTGACCTGCTAGCTACGGAATATCCATCGTTCCCTAGAGGTGGATCGTTCTTAGATATCTTGCTAATGGACTCACGACTGAGACTACTTACCACCAACAGACGAAACAGAAACTGTTTACGGACAATTGAATGCGACAGTGACCACTGTGCATTCACGGCAGTAATAGAGCTTCCGAGCGATCTCGCGATCTGGAGGAATTCGTGATCCCGCAACCCTACAACTACGGAGCAATGCGATGGCCGCGGTTCACCAGATCAATATATCCAACAAATGGACGAAACCGTAAAACGAACAATGGACAAAACAATTACCAAAACAGCAGTTACAGATCACATAAACATGTACAAAAACACAACAATAAACGCACTCCACAAGAAAAAGAGCAGACTGTTATCGAAACTAAAACAATTACACAGACAGTTTACAGACAGACAAGACCAGGAGATAATATCACTGAAATCCCGATTAAAAAACCTCCAACAACTACTTAAAGCTAATTATAGATTACCAACAAATTTGTATTGGAACAACAGAATTCGAGCTATAAAAACTAATAATCCGAATATGCTCCCACAAATAAATAAAATATTCAGGAGAAATAATCAATACGAGATTCAGTGTCTCCAAATTTCACGTACTGATGTATAGAAGCAGCTGCCAACCAACATTCGCATAGATACAGAGAATGCGATCCTCAATAGTGAGCTCTTCGTGATAGAAGATCCTTTGGAAAAGGTGAACGCTGTGGGAGCTGTCTTTCAGGAAATGTACAAGGTGAATGAAAGCATTCGCCGAAATCACGACCTGGAGGACAGAGTTCTACTGAATCACCTGCACCTCCGGAATGAAATTTCACTTTGGCAATCGGAGAATCCGGGTTTTACCGAATTCAGTGACGATAATCTGTCAATTGACATTAATGCCAATGGTGGGGCTAATAGCCTTTTAATCACAAGGGAAGGAATCCAGAGAATCTTCGACTCATTAAGAAGCAAAAAGTCAGTGGGAATAGATGGAGTACCTAACATCGTACTCAAGAACCTGCCCCCAATGACAATAGATATATACACGGTCCTGTTTAACAACGCGTTGAATAATGCATATTATCCCTCGCTTTGGAAAACGGCTATCATTCAGCCCATCCCAAAAAATTGCATATACTATACAAACCCAATGCACATGCGTTCAATAAGCTTACTCCCAAGCATCAGTAAAGTATTTGAAGACCATTAACAAAGCTCTGCTCAAATGGGTAGACGACAACAACATTATTCCAAATAACCAGTTTGGCTTTAAGGCGGGTCATGAAACCACACATGCCGCAGCTAAACTGGTCTCCGACATACAATGGAATAAATGTAGGAACCAATGCACAGGTGCCTGTCTGATCGATTTGGAAAAAGCCTTTGATACCGTCTGGATCGAGGGGTTATATTACAAACTGGTCAGACATGGCATGCATAAGCCTTTACTATATGTACTTTACGATATGTTAAACGACAGGAGGTTCGTGGTCAAAAATGGTAATGTGACCTCTAATAAAACGTATAATATCAAGAATGGCTTGCAACAGGGCGCGGTACTCTCTCCGATTCTTTTTAACATTTACATTAGCGACTTATTAGATGCACTTCCGCAGGCTATTACGTACGCAGACGATCTCATAATTTACAGAACAGCACCGAAAGTTGAGATCATAAATCGTTTAATACAGCGAGACTTCAGCAACGTGCAGCGCTATTGCGATGACTGGAAACTTGAGATCAACTTCCAGAAATGTGAATATATAAAGCTACGAACGACACAAGAAAAAACTGGCAAAAGCTAGTTATCGTTGGACCGCATGGAGATAAACTGGAAACCAAGAGTTTAGTTAAATACCTTGGCATCTGGCTAGACCAATAGCTGTATTTCAACTGACTTGTAGAGGCTGCTCTGGTCAAGGCTAGAAAAACGTTTGCTATGACAAAGAGTATTTTACAGTAGCCAACTTGACAGCAGGGTAAAAGTCATATGCTACATGACGCTAATCAGGCCAATGCTCATATATGGTTGTCCAGTATGGTTTAACATAGGTCCAAATTTGATGGAAAATTTTCGGGTGTTCGAAAGGAAGCGTCTCAGAACTTGTCTCAGGTTATATCGGACACCGGAATCGGAATACAAAAAGTACTACTCAAATAAGACTTTATATAATGAAGCCTGCATAAATAGTGTGGATAATTTAATGATCAAATTAATCAGAGGACATATTGTAGTAGATTTCTGTTTCAGGAAGCGCGTCTCCTTATCCTGAAAAGGATGTGGGATCTCTTATAAACCGCTCCTGAAACAACGCACTACAGCAAGGGGTCGTCGCCGTGCTTTCTCTGATCCAGAGGGAAGAGCAACGTCCTTAGTTTGGCCCAGTCCTTGGTTTTGCTGGTTTTCCGTGAGGGCCAGGTGATACTCTGAATCTGCTCATTTTACCTTTTGTGGAGTTACCACGGCTGTACTTACCCAGCGGTTAGTCAAGGAATGAAAACAAGGTTTGCTTTGTTTTCTTAAGCATAAGCGTTTTATTAAAGATTTTATTTAAGATTTTCCTTGGGGTTTACTTCGCTCTGGCTCTACTTCTAGTGTATGTCCTCTTCAAATGTATGTCTTTAAATGTATGCCCTAACAGGACAAATACTTATGTTTAACTGTGGCCTTTCTTCTAGTGTATGTCCTATGAGGACAAATAATTATGTTTAACTGTGGCCCGGAGATCATTTTACTATTCCTTTATAAAGGAATATATATACCAAAAATCTTCAAATTCATTCTGGGGAAATGTTCTCTTTAGTGACGAGAGCGAATTTGAGATTTTTGGTTCAATAAAACCACCAAAAATATAGAGAACGAAAAAACTGAATTTGAACAAAAAAATTTAAATTCAACAATTAAGCACGGAGGCGGTTCGGTAATGGTCTGGGGATGTATGGCGTCATCTGGATTTGGGACCTCGTCTTTAATGACAGTACAATGAGAAAAAGAGATTATCTTAATATTTTAAGAGACAATTTGCCAAGTAGTGTTGCGAAACTGGGTTTAAGTGATTCATGGGTCTTCCAACAAGACAACGACCCCAAGCACACATCGAAAATAGTCAAGGAATGGTGACTTTACCGTACACCTAAGCAACTGGATCACCCTCTGGAATCCCCAGACTTAAACCCCATCGAGCATTTGTGGGAGTATCTGGATAAGCAGATCCGAAAGAGGGCCACTAAAGTCAATTCTAGTTGGAGAGTGGCAAAAAATCCCAACCGAACAAGCAACTTTCGATGGAAATGAACTCAATAACACTTTTAATCAATTAGTTATGAGTTGTAAGGAAAACAAAATAAATTTAACGGTTGTTTTCCCGATAAGCGGAAAGTTGCACAGTATGTGTGGCAAGTTGTACACTTTTTTTTGACGCTTTAAATGTGAAATATTTTTTTTATTTTTTTATTGTATTTTTACTTCATTATTTTCTGTTAAGTTTTATATGGCAACTCATTGAAAATAAACTACCTTAAAAAATAACATAAGTGTTTTACTAAAAGATCGAGCCCCCTTGCTTTAACAGGGTTGTAAAAACGCAGTTCAATGCTGTACACTTTCTTTTGACGCTCACAGTATATATATATATATATATATATATATATATATATATATATGTTAAATTTTAAGAAAAAAAAAACAAAAAAAAAATAATTCGGCCCAAAGTTTTCAAAATTTTTCTTTGTCATTTAAATAATTATAAGTACTGCCACAAACAAAGTTCTGTCGTCGAAAGGCAAATTATACAACAGTTATGTAATGTTTAGCTTAGACCGTCTGCGTAGGACCAGTAAGTTATAATATAAGATAATTAAGCTGGAATTTAAGCATTTCTTGTCTAGCATGTAATTTAAAAACTAAGATAAAAAAAAATATAAAAATGTTTTAAAAATGAAAAAAATGAAAGTGAGAGTAGGACTTTCGATCCTACTCACTCAACATATCCATCATACGCGGGAGTTCTATCACCACCCGCGAACACCCATACATATGTTTCGTCATATCCTGGCGGAGGAGCATGGAACACCACAATGCCCCCCTACGCCCAGAGTGAGTTACTTCAAGACTCGGTTCAGAGGAAATACCCGCCAGAGAACGACACGAGTCAGGCTACTGGGGGTACGTTTCATGTGTCTTTCGACCACACCCCAACCCCATGGGGTAAACCCAAGTATGCTCCGGCGGACCCACAAGGCGCCCCCCTCCCAACGCCGCGACCGCAGGGCGGGAATACACCCACGGGGCCTGGAGCACATTATCCACCCCAGGCTGGCGGTGACCGGTACCACCGACGCCAGCCAACCCAGGTCCCAGGCACTCGATCGATGTACTCTTTAGAAGCTCAGATCTCCTGCAGCTTCTGTAAGAAAAGGGGTCACCTTTATGACGAGTGACTGCCGTGCCTATCGAGCACCCGATCCCAATCCCGCACCTCCACCCAAAAATAAGCCATCACAGGATAGGCCACACCGAAATGGGTCGCATCACCAGCAGAGGACCCTCTGAAAATAACAAATCAGCAACATCAAACCCGAGGGTTTACAGTGTCCGATGTTACTGTGAATTTTGTGGCCGCCAAGGTCACACGTGGCAGTAGTGTGAACACAAGTTGAGGTTGGAACAGTATAGAAACACCCTGATGGCACCCACCTAATCACACACAAAAGAGGCTACGACTAAACGTCAACGCCGACAGCCACAGACCTCTACGATCTACACGGAGTGGCAGGAGGTAGAGGTCAAGAACCTAAAAGGGCACCAAAAAACATTACACGATACTTAAAACTAATTGTGAAAAGGGACATAAGGACTACAGTAACGGCGACCCATAATGCTGTCATACATAAAGATCGCATTCGCGTAAATAATCGTGAACCCAGCCAAACCGGAGTCAATAATAACACCAATTAATAATAAAAACTTTATCGCCATCACAACACCCGATATGGGTATAATACATATTCTATCTCATTCCAAAATCCATGCATGTCCAAATAAAGAACATTTTTTCATCATTTACAAATATCCAATTATAACCGAAAAATGTAAAAGATTTGAAAATATAGCCTTGGATACAAAGCATGGCCTCGTACAACTAGCACAAAAAGTAACAAATTGTGAAAGTACAATATTACGAGACAAAAAAAAAATAAAGGTGAGGATCTGCAATCGCATCCCGATTAATAATTGTACTAAAGGAATAATATAAAATAAGAAAACCCTGTAAAAAGTGGAATTATATCATGTGTGGCACTACTAGTAATCATTGTTATAATATCCAACCTAGTTTGCAAGAAGTATAACAAATTTAAGACTTCCCAATATGTAGCAAAGATTCAAATGATGTACGAATCCCGACTCGCTGAATTAATACAACAAAATGAGCTGGTGGGACGCCTAGCTTAAACAGAGCGAAGAGTTAACGCCTGACTCATCATCATCACCTAAACATAACGTTGTGGCGGTTCTACAAACTACACAAACCACTATAGGTCACGATGAAGTGGTTCCACCAAGGAACACACTCACCTATAGCTAAATTACACGTGCCCACAGACACGTGTCCTCAAAAGTCCTCCTTGCCACCTGAAACAAGGGTAACATCCATCTGGGAGGCAAAAGCCCCACGTATCCACAGATACGTGGGTCACAAGCCCGACCAATCGTTCTACGCCTGCACGGCGATCGAAGAACAGATTCACCAACAGATATTGTGTACCAATCCATTAACTGGATATACACAAACGGTTGACTCAGCTGCGCCATATGCCGGGAGACATCGCATCTCCGGCGATAATCTAATTGCTGGGAAACCAATTCGTCTAAACAAAGACCCTTGCGATACCAGCAATAAACGAAAATTCTGCTTTCATAGGGATATGTAAACAACGATAATTACAGTATCCCACCATCGGCTGGAAGGAAACGCACCCCCGATCGTTTACGTAAGCAATACATTCGAGGTGTGAGATTACAATCACAGAATGATCCACAGCAACTACGCAATAACCTCCGCGCCTGTATGTGTGGGCGCGATTCTCTCTGGTAGAAAGATTCTTGGTCGAGAGAAAGTCACCACCAGAGAAAGGAAAAGGAAAACTCTGGGGTGAGTAGGATCATCCCCGAGAGAAAGTAACACAGTCGACATAGAGAATTCGAGGAGAGGATACCGGAGCTCACGAGAGCATCTAGGGAAAAGGGAAACGATACGACGTCGCGCGTATGTCAGGGGTAACCGCGAACTAGAATCAGTTAATTAGAAAACGTGATGTGTGCGAAAGTATAAACTAAATATTGTAAAAAGAAAATCCGCAAGTGGCCGCAACCATTAAAAATTCGTGTGAAGGAACATTATTATAATAAAGAATTTATGAGAAATAATAAGACGTTTATAAAAACAATTTCTCGGTGTTTTATTGGTGTCCGTTTTCCGATGTGTTTCTTTTCTTATTTGTGAACAGTGTTCGGTTAAACACTCCGACCATTCGACCATTGAAAAACCGGCAAACGTAATCAATGCATTTCGTCATTTAGGTCAATCTATAGAACCCGACATGTATATGCTGCAGTGTAATCATATTTTAAGTACCTTTCTCTTAATTTCCTATTAAGAGATACACAGCTAGATATTTTGGTAACTACCTGAGGTACACTTTGTTTTGTATAAAAATATTAGAACTGAAGTAAAAATAATAAATAAAGACAGTCTTGGAATAGATTCCATAAGGAAAGGTTCTAGTCTCAGTGAAAGGCCGCACCCTCTTATCATATCAATACGCTCCCCCTAAACGTCTACTATCAGAATGTTAGAGGTCTCCGCTCAAAAACACATTCGACTCTGGAAAAGGCACATTCCCTCCCCTTCGACATATACGCTCTGACGGAGACCAACCTTATCCCTAGTATCAGTAGTCTTGAACTATTCGCCCCCTCCTTCAATGTTTTTCGCGATGATGACGCTCATCGAGAAGGTCCCAACTCTCCATGCCGTGGAGTGCTGCTTGCCACTCATAACAGACTCGCTTCGTTTCTAATTGCCATCTCCTCTTCTCCGGATCTTGACTACGTCGCAATTAAAATTGACAAGCGCCCTAAGTCTCTTTTCATTATCTGCTTCTATATTCCTCCCTCTCGACCTATCGCGTCATACGAACTTGCAATTGAGGCAGTAGATAACCTTACAGAGTTAAGCACCGCAATAGACGATATTGTCGTTCTTGGTGATTTTAACCTCCCCCATCTACAATGGACATCGGCTGACGAACAAGCCTTCTACGTCTCTAACCCCACTAGTTCCAATGAACGTATTTTTATAAACGGCCTCACCGGCTCATGCCTCCATCAAATTAGCTATGTCCCAAATCATATGGGGAGACAACTGGACCTCGTGTTCACAACCGACCCACTCATGTCGTCAGTTGCCCCCAGCCCACACGCCCTCTCTACCATTGATAATTATCACCCTACACTGCTCTTATCCTTATATCTCAACCATGAAACCCAGCCCTCTCTTCCTCATGACGGTTTTTCCTACAACTTCCCCAAGGCTAATTTCCGCCTTCTAAATGAGCATCTTAGCAAAACAGCGTTTCTATTGCCAACCTGTTCGCGTCGTTTTTCAATAAATCCTTCACAGACATCTCCTTCGAACCCAATCCGTCGGATTTCAATGACTTGCCCGAATTCTCCCTCGGCCCCTTCACAACACAAATTATTCAGCATCACGTAGTTGAACAGAAATTAAACTTACTCAAAGACGAGTTCAGCCCTGGACCTGATGGACTCCCGTCTGTATTTTTTAAAGAACTGTTCCTCTTCTCTTTCTCTCCCGATATCGACGATTTTCAACCTATCCCTTTCTCAAGGGACTTTCCCTAGTATCTGGAAATCCTCCTATGTCACCCCCATACATAAAAAGGGGCCTAAAAATGATATCAGCAACTACCGGCCCATTGCCAAACTGTCTCATATCCCTAAACTGTTCGAAGGGATTCTTTACAACGCGTTATCTTTCCGTTGAAAATCCATCATCTCACCCAATCAGCATGGCTTCCTTTCGGGTAGGTCGACCACAACCAATCTGATCGAGTTCTCATCCCATACTCTCCGTGCCTTAGAGAATGGCAACGAAGTCGATGTTATCACCACCGATTTCAGCAAGGCATTTGACAAAATCTCTCATAATCTCATCCGTTTCAAGCTGTCCTCCCTAGGCTTCGAACCCCTATTGATCAAATGGTTATCTTCTTATCTGAAAGTAATAATAGCATATATAGAAGAATAAACCTCATAACGTGGAAGAGGAACAAGTTGTTTTCGTTGTGTGGACAGGTGTTGTTGGCTGGAATTACGTATGGTGCTGGCGTAGTGAGGCGATATCCAACGGAAGACTGTGAAGCGGAGCCCCAGTGACACGTGAGTACCTGTGGGGTACTACCCGGGTACGTTTCCATCAATTAGTATATATATATATATATATATATATATATATATATATATATATATATATATCGGGTTGCCCAATAGGGACTTGACAACTTTTTTTTAAATTTGTGAACGCACCCTTTCGCGGTGGCTATATCAACGAAGTCGAGTTCCATTCAATAATGTTTTGATTGTACTTCAAACCGATAATAAATTTTTTGAAATATCTCAGGTTTGCGTCTTATTAAAAAAAAGTCCCAATTGGAAAACCCGATATATATATATATATATATATATATATATATATATATATATATCGCAAACGAAATCACTTTAATATCGAATGTTCCCTCCATTTACATAACGAGCAATGTCACAATACAAGACCCTTTTCCCTACCATATCATAACAGTTAAGTACTTCTTTTCAACATGAACACAAAGCAGTTTAATTCACATAATATCTTATTATTCAATTAATCAATAAACATACATTACATTGTGACGTTCAACACAAAATATAAACGTCACAATTGGCGCTCACTCGTTGGCTCTACACTGGTGATCCATTGATTTACCTTAAACCCTTGAGCATGTTTGGCTCGGGGGTGGACGACGATTGGTGTGTGGAGCCCGAGGCTCCATACGTCCTCACGCTCGCGACAGAGCGGCGGCGGAACAGCAATACAAATACAGGGATTTACGGATAGAATAATAAATAGTATATATAACCACAAACATTTTTGCAACTGCTGGCAGTTTTCACCGGAGAGGAAAGAAATTGCAATTTTCCCAAATACAACCTTGTAGCAGATACAAGTTCGCAACGGTTGGCGGGGATTGGCATATATTGGATCAGAGGAGTGACGACACGAACGGCCGGAATCGCGACCAAACGCGAAAGAGATTCAATACGGTCCCTTCTTTTTGAATTTCGAGTGTGGCATGTTTCTTTCCTTTTTACTGTCAGCCATAGGGACTAGCGGGGTCCTGGGTTTTGTTTTTGGGGTGAGCTCCTAATTTCTGTTTGCGCTGGTCCGGAGACCGATAGGGCTTTTCGGATTCTTGTTTGGTTTGCCGGGCAGCCGACGGGGTTCCGCGACCAGGACGTTCGTGGCGTAAAGTATTTCCTATTTTCATTTGTCTGGTCCTTTTGAGGTGGAGACGGCCCACTAATGCTGACGAGGCAGCGGCAGAGGGAGAACAGGGAGGGCACTCCTTCCCCGGAACAGCCTGAGGTATTCCAAAAGTCACTCGATGTCGCCAAGAACACGACGAGCGTCCCTTTCTCGCTGGAGATTTTTCACGATTCGCGCGGCGACCCCATGGACGTGAGGGACACCCCCCCGATCGATGCTTGGACCGGGCATATCGCCGTCGTCCGATAAGGATACAATCCATGATTGACGTTAAGTCAATAGAGCCTTTGCCCACGCTGGCTAGGCACAGGGTAAATGGGATAGTGAGGCTGGCGGAACATACCGTCATAAATCATAGGAATTGGTTTCTTATTCTGTTGGTCTTATATCAACAAACCTCGAGGATACGATGGAGGTTACGATGCATGGGTGCATATTATTTTAGGATACGTTAATCCCAGAGATGTTGCCGTCAGGCGAAAATATTTTCTTGTGTTTACTTTGTGTAAACGAAAGCCGTTTCGATAGCCAGCGTGAGAATCGTGGCTACTCGTTGTTTAGGTAACATATCCTTAGTAATGACCGATGCTGGTGATCGTTCCTAGATACGGCAATGGATCGTATAATTGGTCATGCTGGTATGCAAACAAATATGCGTACCTGAAGGCCAATGGTTTATTTGATCTTTTTTTCTTTTCGAAAAATAGATCGTAGGGCATGCAGATTGGAAATCTGACTTGCAGATGTGTAAGCCAGCAAGTAGCCCGGCATGTCTTCTTGGATAATGGATGGGCGAAACAATAACACACGGAAAGGCTGGCGTGTGTTTGGTGGACATGTGCCGTCCCTTGTTCGGTCAATTCATGACGGATGCACCGAGTGTAGCTTTGATGTCACGGCAAGATGATAATCTTGTTTCAGGAATGGCCGTTCGAAGGAGGGCTTGGAACGGCCCATATACAGGTAAGCTGCGTAAAATTGGTGCAGGTAAGTTATGGTAAAGGTAATTGCAGGTTAGGTGGGGTTAGAGCGATGGGTGGTTCTTCGGCGCCTTGAAGAAACACCACAGGCCGCTGAGCGCTGCTACGGAGGACATAGTAGGGCCGTCTTCGTCATCCAGTTGAAAAGGATGGCGAGGCCAGAAATTTCCTTACAATGTCACATAACGGTGCAGGGAAAACAAAACGAAAACGGATATGAATTGGCGTACGACAGGATATCACTCTCTTTGAATTCAGTTGTGTACATGTACGGTTCGGCCGCCCTTTGATTTCAATTTAAAGTAAAATTCAAAAAAATGAAGGAAAAGGTTTCTGAATTGTGTCGTCGACGAATACGATTCGGTCCCCGGAAAAAGGATTGTGTGCGCGTGTGGTACTGACTCAGATATTTTAAATCTGACGAAAAGTTGATGTGAAATAGTTAAATTCATAAATAACAGTATCCATTTGATGTGAAATAGTTAAATTAATAAATAAAAGTATCCATTTGATGTGAACTAGTAATTAATAAATAACAGTATCCATTTGATGTGAAATAGTTAAATTAATAAATAACAGTATCCATTTCATGTGAACTAGTAATTAATAAATAACAGTATCCATTTGATGTGAAATTCTAGTAATTAATAAATAACAGTATCCATTTGATGTGAAATTCTAGTAATTAATAAATAACAGTATCCATTTGATGTGAAATACTACTATATAATAAATAACAGAAATAGGACCAACCACACCAACATGTTTTTTATTTGTTTTGGCCAAGACCACGATTCAAAGGTACGTCACCTATGCAGACCAACTCAAGGTAAGCTTGTTAATAGGCGATTGATATCGCTAAGAAGGTTCACAATGACTCGGTAGCACCACCGTGGTTTCAGATCGTTTTCCGGGAAGAGTGATTGCCCCTTTTATATTTTTAATTGAAAGACTTTTTTTGTTCCTTTTTTATATACATGTATTATGTCTCCAATGTCCACTAATCGCATTTAATACACTAATTAATTTTACCATTATTGTCCGCTTGATGGTTTTCCGTCTTCCGAAAATCAAAAAACTGCACGAGCAGGGCGCCGAAGACCACTCACTTCTCACTGGTCTTTTGTCTGCCTGCACATCCATTTTGTGGTTTGATTTTGGGATTGGGATCATGGACGAGAGGAAGGAACAATGGTTTTGTGTGCACTTCGGCGACAAATTCTTGAAAAAAAGGATCTGCAGATGTGCAGTTATGACCCAAGATATTGATGCGCGGTAAATGAACATGTGGTTCGTGCTATGGAGCATTACTTGGGTTTAGATAAAAGGTGCTAATGGGTAGAGCAGTGTTGTGGGAACACAACATCGAAAATATATACGAATTTGTGAAATGTTGAATCAAAAAATTGCAGACGCCCATTTTATGATTCTAAGCAATGTTTTTTAGAATGCGTCTATGTGTGAACATTTGGTTGGCACACTTACTTCCAGCTGAGAATGTGAATCAATATTTATAATCTTAAACAAAATTTCGGAATATGCGTTTACGCTTGAACATCTGGTTCACGCATTTAATTCGATTTGCGATTTGTTAGGAAATTGAATCAATGTGCGATAATCGATTCATTGTGCATTTGATTCAATGGGAATACGAGTATATATGGAGGAAAGGATCACCCAAATTTAAAAATACAAAATCCCCATAAACGAATCAAATATTCGTTTATAATCCAAAATATCAATTTCCCCAGATCCTCAAACAGAAGCAAATATGGTAAATTGAACCAGATGTTCAATTTCCATACTCACGCTCATGTGTCCGAGAATTCGCCTAACCGGATTCTTATCTCCAAAAACAAACACACAACTCCGACCAAAGTATCTAAATCGAGATTTTGCTTTGAATTCGATCTCTTCGAGATACAAAATCTCGATTTGGTTTCACTTATAAGGGTGATGAATTTCAGGTTCGGATCAGTCTCTAGGTTGGCGTCCGACGTTTAAGGACGTCAATCATTTAAATTAAATATTGAAATTAATAAAAATAGTTTGAATTGCAAATACCTGCGTTTTATTGGATTCCGCCGAATATCAGGCCTGTATTCAGCAATCGGTTGTCACTCTTCCCGGAGGCCCCGGAAGCACGGTGGCGACCGCAACGGGTCCCCTCAGGAGCGGTCTTAAGAGGAGACGCTCCCTGAGAGAAGGGCCACAACAAAAAATGGTGGCAGCAGTGGGATATCCATAGATCCCGCTACCAACAGAAAACTTTTAAATAATAAAAGCGTGCCTGGGGCTAGACACCGGCAACAGTAAAAATCCAAATAAAAACAAGAAAAGTGAAAAGTTGGAGACAGCCACATCCTGTGGTGACTACATCATTGACGACACCACCAGGCGAACGCCTAAACAGTGTAAAGTGGACGACGGCCACCAGCCCCGTCAACATTATATGGAGAAGCAGGATAATCAGTCCTGCAGGACATCAACCATAAAGTGACATCTTTAGCGAATGCCAATGCCGGCACAACTACAATCGCAGTCACATACACCCAAGGCTCAATTGAGCGTAATGCACACCACACCAAAGGCCCACAAATAGTGCAGGGAAGAGTAATGATATTAGCAGCAATAACCACCACAAACCTGGAAAACAGCATTCTTCAACCCCCGTCTGTCTTGCAACACACTTAAAACAAAACAGCAACGAGAACACTGGAGGGATAGATTTTCAAATATCCCCTATCACCACAAAAAAGGATCTCACAAGTGACAGTACAAAATTGTTCAAAATTTTATTGACTGGGTTTTAAAACCCAAGTGAGTATTCGGTAATTTTTTTAAAACACTCCGGAAACAAATCAGCAAGTGACAAAAAGTAGTGTCGAACTCAACCAAAAAAAAATATATATAACGACACTTCAGTGCTGGTAATCACCAAATGAACTTTTAATCACCAAGTAAACTGAAGATGAAATATGGAATGACGTCCTTATCCAGCCCGGCAATCAACGAACAGCTGATGCAGATATCACCGCAGCGACGACCACAGAAGCAGCACACACACAAGGGTGGAAATCAAGGTAATCAAAATTTCACGTTATTATTTTAATCCAAAGGGTACAAAGGGAAAACCCCAACATAAATTTAAATTTAAATTATAATTTGATACATATAAGGGGATAACAACAGCAAACCCCAAAATAAAATAAATGTATATGTTTAAAGGAAAATAAAGAAAACCCGGACATTTGTAAATTTAGAATTAGAATGAAATGCAAAATTATTTAAAATTACCTATTACTGTGATAGCATCAAACCAAAGGGGGATGCAAAACCAAATTGTAAAATTTCACTCATCAAATGATAAATTATAAAAACCCTAAATCGAAATTTAAATATACGCATACTAAATTTAAAATCTATCTAACATGCATATTTCAAAAGATATACATATATTTACACATATAATACATTTTTGAAAATTTTAATGGGAAAAATGGAATTAACAAGTTTAGAATATAAAGTACACATTTTGACTGATGTAATTCAAGTTTATTTGGGAAGATTATTTTCTTTCATACTGTCGAATTATTAAGTTTATTTTGAGTTTGAATTTTTCGATCAGCTTTTGTTCTGTAGGTTTTGCTTCTTTTACTTTTCCCTTCAAGTGTGTTAAACCTAGGATAAATTAAAATCTCGTGGCCGACAAGGACAGAAAGGAAAATTCGTTTGGTTTTGTTTGAGAGTTTCCTTTGTTTTTCATTACTAATCTTTTCAAAGATCCACCGAAATTTATTTTTTCGTTTAGCTAGTGTAGTTCTATTTTACTTCTAGAAAAATTAAGATTTCATCTCTTTGCACTCTGACCCTTTTCACGATAATTTGGGAAGGTCTGTTTTGTAAATACATCGTCAATAATAGCCCAAAGCCGGGTACTCGTTCACAGACAACTGCGGCTGAGCTCTCGGAGAGCTTGTCCGCTGAAACGCGCGAACAAAGCTCGGGAACGAATTTAAACATCGGAATAAATACTAACCTCGGATTGAATGACATATTAGGATTCGTGCCGACGTTCAACGGAAATTCGGACGAATTAGATGGATTCGTCTCCTGTGGAGATATTCTTTTTTCGCAGACGAAAACAAAAGTCGTTCTTTTTGAGAGTAATCAAAACTAGATTACAGGGACCAGCACGCGAATGTATTCAATACAAGGTCATTCCAACCTGGGAGGATCTTGTGTCTGAATTAGAAGGAGAATTCAAAACTCTAACTTCTAGGCCAGCGGCACAAAATAGCCTAGTCGCGGCAAAACAAGAATGTAGGGAAAATGTAAAGGAGTTTGGGGACAGACTCAAACACCTTCTACATCAATTAAACGGCGCTACATTTGCAAGTTCGGTTGAGCCTACAGTGCGGACGTATCTTTTGGCAGTAAACCAAAGACTCGGATTGAACGCGTTTGAAGATGGGTTGAGGAATCCTAACCTCAGGATTTTAGTCATATCGCATAATGCTTCAAATCTAAAGACAGCCATTAATTTCGCTGTGGAACAATCTCGAAGATTGGGCAGCGATAACACAATGCAAACTTCTACTAACATCCCTAGGAATAACCAACAAATTGTTTGCGAGACATGTAACAAACGGGGACATACTTCTGCGACTTGTTATCGCAACACAAAATTTCCTAATGTTGTTCCCCAAAACATCAAAACAGAGTCTGAACGCATCCGATGTACATACTGCAACAAATATAATCATTCCCAAGCAGAATGTAGGAGACGGTCCCATTTCAAAAGTCAAAACGGATATCCATCAAATAAAAATGATGTTAGAACTCAGCCCACTTCTACCGCAAACGTTTGGAGAAGTGGAGTATTAAGCAAAACGAACAGGGTACAATTAATAAAAGTTCATTCAGAGAAATTAAATGCAGGACAATTTGAACAAACAGTTCGAGAATCTAAGGGTATAAACAACAAGGTGTCGTCTACGGATGAAATTGGCATTAGATATAATAGGGACATAAATCAGAGGCAGGATGATCTATCGGCTCCTCAAATAGAAGTAGTGACCAAAGATCATATCCAACAGTCAATATCTGAATCCGTTTGTCTACGGGCCGGAAATGATGATTCGACAAAGACCCCTGAGCATACTATCCTAAAACCTCCATCTACTTTCATATTCTTAAATGCACCGACTTCTAGCAACAACACGTCCAAGCTCATAGAGCACAAACTGAAAATCCCGGCAAAGTGTAAGCCTGAGGAGCAAGAACTCCCAGCAAACTGTAAGCCTGAGAAACAAAAACTTTCAGCTAAATGTGAGTCTGTGGAAGAAAGAGTCCCAGCAGAACGTAAGCCTGAAAAGCCCTAAGAACTCCCAGCATCCAATAAGCCTGAGGAACAAAGATTTCCAGCTAAGAGTAAGACTGAGGAACAAGAAGTCACAGCAGAATATAATCCTGTAAAGAACAGCTGTATCAAATTACCTCTTTTAAATTACTTATTTGTCCGCATCGTCTCCCTCGTTTCTCTAATTTTCCATACTTTAAAATGGGTTCTACAAATAAAACATATAAATAAACAAATAATCAAAATTCCTTTTACAAATAAAACAAACGTTGATCTTCCAAAATCGATTACGAATCCTCCATCCTTTAAAACGCTCTTTCTGGATGGTTTTATTGCCCAAATCTTGAACTATATTACACAACCCGACCCTAAGAAAACATGGAAAATTTTTCACAAATTTAAAGAGAAACTTAAAGTGAAACAAATAGATTATTCCTTTCAGATATATGTATACGTGTATGAACATAAAAATAAAACATCAATTCTCACACTATTAATCTAAAAAAAAAACAACAACAAAAAAAAGATATGTAAATTAAATAGAAAATATATAATTAATAATATTTAATTCCCCTCTTAACAAATTATTGTACAAAAACAAAATAGATACATATACATAATAACGCAAATAAATAAAATAAAACAACCAACTTTGTTTTGGAAAATGTATGTATCAAAAATAAAATTGTCTATAATAAGCAAAGAAAATTTATAAATAATACCAGAGTATTAACAATTCAGGGGATAATAAGCAAAATGTAATAGAAATAAATCTTTACATTGCTTATATTATGAAGAAAATCTCCGCAAATTCATATTATTAACAAATAAATGAAGAAAAAGAGATCAAGCCCCTCAATAAAATAATTTTGTAAATATTATACAATATTTTAATTCATTGCCATTAACTTAAAATTTAAATAAACAAACAAAAATGTTTTAATAATAAATGATTTTAATTTGAAAAAAAACCCATATAATTCTAAGTATAAAAAAAATTAACTAAACAAAACAAAATCTAGTAAATTAATAATATTATATACTAATATAATAATTTTTAATACTTTCATAATTAGAAAACATTCTTCGATTAATATATCCTAAGAAACATAAGGAATTAAAATTTTTTAGTTTAACCCAAAACAAATTTAAAAATTTAGAATTAAGTTTTACTTTCCAATACATGAAAAAGAAAAGTAAAAATAAATAAATAAATACACGACAAAACAGAACTATACTCTGTAAATATTATAAATTTTTATATAATACAAAAGCTGTAATACAATACATTATTGCGACTTACCTAATATTTATCCGTATATATTTTCATGAATTGAATTTAATACTTTATTTAAAATAACCTTGTTTTATAAAAATAATTCACAATTATTATTAAATATATTGAAAAAAACAAAAGAACACTGTAAATAACATTATTAATATATGTAACTTAAAAATGTACTTATATACACGACACGAAAAATTATGAATTTAAACCAATAGTCACATAATCTTAGTATTTCTAAAAACATAACAAAATATTGAAGAACACTCTATCGTACGCTACAGAATTAAACATAAATTTTGAATAATATTTAAAAACAAGAACAAAAATTGGAAAAAGAAACAAGCAATTGTAACTAAACCTAAAAGTTTTGAAATCCAAATCATGTAATGAATCATGATGACATCGCCCTTTGCCCTCGATCACACCACTTTTCAGAAAATTAATCTCGTAAAGATTAATTTTCTTTTTTGAAGGAGGGGAGGATGTAGTGCTCCAAGAAGCCCTACCATATCCTTTTCCCACACATACATCCAAATTCCAATACCTACAGGATGATTCAAACAAATCAATCACCCAAATTTAAAAATACAAAATCCCCATAAACGAATCAAATATTCGTTTATAATCCAAAACATGAATTTCCCCAGATCCTCAAACAGAAGGAAATATGATAAATTGAACCAGATGTTCAATTTCCATACTCACGCTCATGTGTCCGAGAATTCGCTAACCGGATTCTTATCTCCAAAAACAAACACACAACTCCGACCAAAGTATCTAAATCGAGATTTTGTTTTGAATTCGATCTCTTCGAGATACAAAATCTCGATTTGGTTTCACTTATAAGGGTGATGAATTTCAGATTCGGATCAGTCCTTGACCCTTCTCTCTTTCGATCTATTCGGATCAAACCCCCACAGTTTCTTCTTCAGTACAAAACTGAAGAAAGCACCCTTCCCAACAACATTCCCCTCTATAATAGAGGATTCCTGGACCCATCCCATAGGGTCTACTATTAACAAACCACACACACGAACGCACAGTACAAGACGGCACAAACACAAACATATACACCGACCAAAGCGCAGATTATCAGACGCCAAAGACGTGATCTGCGTTCACTACCGCACCCAAGACCTACCGGTCTTGTACGATTTCTTTCCCACCATCCCTCTATAAAAGTAGTTAGAGAACACTCGGACTAACACTGTCCACACTATCCTTGGATACCCCGCCTTTTTCTCTTTTCTTTTCAGAGATCGCGAGACCGAGCCCAACATCCTCACGGATGTGGGTGATTCTGGTTATCGCAAGATGACCAGAAGTCAGAGACAAGATGAAGGACACATATGTCCTGTCTCGCTAAATTCGGCCTTCTCGCCACAATTTTTTGATTCGGATCAGTCTCTAGGTTGGCGTCCGACGTTTAAGGACGTCAATCATTTAAATTAAATATTGAAATTAATAAAAATAGTTTGAATTGCAAATACCTGCGTTTTATTGGATTCCGCCGAATATCAGGCCTGTATTCAGCAATCGGTTGTCACTCTTCCCGGAGGCCCCGGAAGCACGGTGGCGACCGCAACGGGTCCCCTCAGGAGCGGTCTTAAGAGGAGACGCTCCCTGAGAGAAGGGCCACAACACAGTCGTAGCCAAGTTTCTTCATCGGGATAACGGCCCCAGTGAACAAAGGGGTATAACCGGAGACACAGTTTTGTCTCTAAAAATTTTTTGGATTGACGGTTTCTTTTGACTACTCTGATGTGTGGTACTGTTTGTGCGTGTGAAGAGAAGGAAAGGGGAAAAAAGACTGCGGTGTTTTTAAATTGTCACCAAAAAACTGTTGAAAGAGATTTTAATCTAAGTGTTACTGTTGCAGAACCAGAAGCAACAAACCAAGAAAAAAATGCAACGAAATTTTGGATGCTGGTGGAAGTAAATTATACCAGTGTGTCCAAATGTAGTGCTCGCTAACGCATTGAGAACACGCTCAGTGATTGCAACGCCTAAGAGGTATACAATGGAAAGCCAACTCCAACAAACTTGAGCTTTCATCTCGGTCACATGAACAAACAAATCTGGAGTGTGTTGTTAGGAGGCTGAAGAAGCGTCAAAACAACTTTCAGTTGTAACCATTGCCAGCTGATAAGGCTTTCGATAAATAACCAATACAGGTTACGGACGATGACACCATTGCTGCAACTAGGAAATCCAACTAACAATGGAGGATGGCTGTTTTGTTTTGTACTTGCATTGCGGGAAATTCAGTTGTTTTTGAAACTGGAGGAGTGTGGGTATTTATCGGTATGGTGTGTCGACAAGGACAGGAATTCACCGATATTCCACCGATGGTACTTTCGAACGAATAAAAGTCAAATCTCCATTCAAAGTCAAATTTTTATTCAATTTGTGCACATATGTCTGAATTTTGTTAAATTAGTTTAAAACTGGTCACAAGAAAATATCTTATCAATAAAAGAAGAGAGTTGAAACAATTATTTTTTTCCGTTTCTTACTATTTCTTCACTGTTTCCATCCAACACATTAATTCAATAAAATGCTACTTGGGAAATTTAACATACGAACTTTTCCTAGGAATACCGAATTTTGCAACTAAAATTAACTTTACACTCGCGAATTTATCGACGCACATCTACTCTCAGCTGACCAGATTAAGATTTCCTGGTGACGTCCCTCTGCTCTGGTGACTAAAATCTGACTAGTTATTGGATGTCTCTTTACAGACATCCGACGAAAACCAAAAAAAAAAAACTAAAGGATTCGCCGCCAATGGCGAAGGTCCAAACAAAAGGAAAAGAGAAAAACTCATGTAGCAGATCGAATCGGCTGCTACATGTTTGGGCAAGATAAACTGCCGCCATACGCAAGGGATAGATTCTTGATTGACGTGAGTCAATAAAACCCTTGCCGAAGGCAGAAATCTATCTTGGAAAAATGTATCGAACATTGGGCGTGGCCGTTGTTAGATCATCTAGCATAAACAAATTTCGGTCGTATGATTCGATGCATGTTATCTTAGGGATGTGTTAATCCCGTTGAAAGGCACTGTCAGGCGAAAGTATCCGCTTGAATGTTTACTTTGTGTAAACTAAAATTGGTGGCCATGACCGATGCTGGTGATCGTTCCAAGAAACGGCAACGGATCATAAAATCGGTCATGCTTAGATCCAAGCAAAATATGCCCGCCTGAAAGGCCAATGTTTGATTTGATCTTCTTTACTTTAGGAAAGATAGATCGTAGCATGCCGTTGGAAACCTGGCTTGCAGCTGTGCAAGTAACCCGAAATAATGCTAGGTCAATGAATGGGTACGAAAATAACACACGGAAAGATCAGCGTGTGTTGGTGGATATGTGCCATCCATTGTTCGGTCGGGGAAGCTCGGTTGATGAATTGATGTCATGGCAAGATGATAATCTTGCCGTGAATTATGCTTTTAGGAATGACCGTGGGGAAGAGGTTTGGAAAAGCACCCAAAAAAGGTAAGCTGCCTAATATATATTTATGTCGGTTATCCTTGGGGATAACCGAATTAATTCCAGCGAATTGGTAGGCGGTTAATGCCGTAGCAAGGTTGCATAATCTTGCTGAAAATTCGACTTCAAAGTAAGTCGCATCACTGGGAATGGTGGGGATCGAGCGATGCATGGCTCTTCGGGCCCTGAAAAGCCCCACAGGAGTTTTTGAGTGGCGCTAACGAGAGTGCTGAAAGTGTTCAAGAAAATTAAACTGTTTTTGATTTGTGAAAGAAAAAGAAGGTGACGATCCTAATTTGAAATTAACATTCACTTTTCTTTTCTTATATTGCTGATTTGGAACACAATCAATTTGGTCCTTAGAGTCGGATTTTTACATCTGCGAAACTAACCGAGGATTGTTGGCGGTTGAAAGTGCTGGAAAGACTGAAGATTTTGTTACCGAGGAAGGGTTGGCGGACTGCTGGCCATAAAACACATTTGGACACTTACGGATTGCTGCCAAATTACAAGGCCAGAGAATACATGTGGTGCATCAGTCTGCTGGTGATCAACGAAGTCTTTCGCCGAGGGAGCAACGCTTCAGAACAAGGTAGGTGGCATTGTTTTTTTTTTTATAATTAATCAACAAATCAAGAGATCAGTGCCGGCTATAACGAAAGTGAACTGTGAGGTGTGTTTGTTCTCTATAAGGAAGGTTTCCGGCGTGTTTGTCTTGCGTCGAGTTCTCGGAGAGTATTGAAAGAAGCGTAACGTCAACATTTTAATAAATCATCTCGGTGTGTTCGGGTCATCCACACACCAGTGTACTCAGTTTTCTGGGGAAAATTTCACGTCCCAGCAGGAACATTTTAATAAAGTCCACAAATCATCTCGGTGACCTCGGGTCAACCACATACCAGTGTACTCGGTCTTTTGGAGAAAATTTCACGTCCCAGTAGGAACATTTTAATAAATTTCACAATAACATCTCGGTGTGCTCAGGTCAATCCAGACACCAGTGCATTCAGCCCTCGAATCTTCACGTTCCAGCACGTGCCTCTTACATTGTCGACTACGGTGTTGGTCTACACGAATCAGCTGAATTGCATCTCAACACGTTTGTCGGGAATATAAACACACCGAGATAGTACTTAGTAGTCTGAAGAAAAAACCATGAGCAAGCTAAAAACATCCAATTTGATCGACTGCTTGCAGAACATTGCGACCAAATTAACCGCCGATCATAAAGAATACTTGGCCTTGGATCATTCCGTCAAATCTATGCACATGAATGAAGCGCGGTTAAAAAACTTGGAGCAATCGTTCGAAGACGCAAGGGGGCTTCATCAAAAAATAATCGCAGCTCCGAGTGATGAAGCCAAGACAAGATGTTACGCGGTAGCCTCCCCCGCCGTTGTCTCACCGAGAAGGAGTGAAGTATAAAGTATAAAGGCAAAACTTAACACCTGACGTAATCCAGGAAATCATACTCTAAAACAGGAGGAAGATCTTACCACCTGATACACTCACTCGGAACATACAGCCTATTCGAGATGCCCAGCCATCGGTTCTTTTCATAACGACTGCAAGCTTAGTGATTGGCATAATCAAAAGTGTACCCATTCCCTTTTTGTGACACTCAAACAAACATTTCTATAACAATTGGCTGTTTTTTACAACAACATATACACAACAGAGATACATGGAAGAATTAACTTTCCATCAGCTGAAGGAATTGTACTAAAATTATTCCTCTAAGCTAAAGACACAATTGCATCACACCGAGTCCCAATCCCTATTGCACAGTTCATTTAATGGCTCAATGAGAGGAGCAAGAGCGCCCACGGCAGAGTTAAAGCTTCCTCCAATAAGGATACCGAACTTCTCCGGGTCCTATCAAGCTTGGCCAGAGTTCAAGGGATTATTCGAGAGTCTCATAATCAAAAACACGTCCGTGTCTGATGTGCAAAAGCTGCATTATCTGAAAGCGGATTTGAGTGGAGAAACTGAGCGTCTTCTGAAAAACACAGCGATCATCGATGGCAACTTCGACTCAGCCTGGGCAACCCTGGTAAAACGTTATCAGAACCTGCGGTTGCTCAAACACAATCAGTTCAGGTTGCTTTTCAATCAGTCTGCACTCATACATGAGTCGGCTGGCGGGATCAAGGCGCTAGTGGACACCACCAACGAAGCCAGGCAATTGTTGCAGAATCTTGGAGTTTCGGTCACTTCATGGGAAGATGTTTTAATATATCACACCATCCAGAAACTTCCCCTCAATACGCGCGGTTTGTGGGAATCTCATATTACAGCATACGTGTATTATCCAGCCTATGACGTGCTGGAGGATTTTCTGCTTGCTAGGGCCGGATTTTTGGAGGTCATTAGACAAACGACGGCCAGTATTTCTCACGGGAAGTCCAAGCGAGCATCTCCCACAGTCCGTGTCTATCACCCACAATTGTCCAATGTACTCAGGTCCACATCAAATTCGGAAATGTATTAAATTTAAGGCACTCAGTCATCATAAGAGACGGAGCATGGTAACCAAGTACCAGTTGTGTTTTAACTGTCTTTCCAATGCTCACACAACTCAAGAATGCACGAGCAAGTTCACTTGTACTCAGTGTAAGCGGAACCACCATTCATTGCTGCATTTAAGCGACATGTACCCTATCAAATCCAGGAATGATCCGACTTTGAACACAGCTTCCCGGTCATTTGCTCCAGCTAGCAATCCTCCAGTTCCGTCGGATCAAGCACAAACATCAGTCTCCACAACAAGAGCATCAGCGTTTAATGCCTGCATTCTTGGGAGTCGCAATGCTCAAACTGTTCTGCTGGCAACAGCCCTCGTGAAGGTTTATACAACTACTGGACAGCCCGTTCTGCTGCGAGCCCTGTTCGACCCTGGGTCAGAAGCTGACAACGCAAGCGGCGTCACAAAGTCTGAGACTCAAAGGTAAGAAAGGCCTCGTGTCAGTCAATGGGGTCGGAGAAGCAAAGGTGACTACCTCACTCCAACATCAACCAGGCCTTCCGATTACAGGTTCAGGCGCTGGTACCGCCTAAACTCACTGCAATACTTTCTCTGCGCAATCTCCCAAGCTCAAAATGGAATCACTTAAAGGGCATGGAGCTGGCTGACCCAACATATCACAGGCTTCCACCACCCCCATCATTTAGTTGTTTTTAATATAATTTGGTTGTAATATAATTTGATGGTAAGGTGGTGGGAAAGGCACACGATCCACATGTTGAGTGTGTGAACATACTCCGGTTCGAGTGTGGATCGTGTGCAAGTTCGATTTCTGTTTTCGGAGTGGATGTTGAGGGAGAGCGAGAGAGAGGTCTTTTGTGTACCTGGGAAAGGAACAGCAGGTTAATATGATGTTGAATACGGTTTTTGAATCCCAGTTAGTTGATTCTTTAAGCAGTTGAATACTGTTTTTGCGGCAATTCCGTTGATTGATTTTTTAGAATTGATTTGATTCGGAAGTGAAGAGCAAAAAATAAAAAGAAAGAAGAAGCCCGTTCCTAGTTTTATCAAATTAAAAGTAAAGTTAAAAAATTAAAAGTAAAGAAGAGAAAAAGGAACGAGTAATTGGTATTTAGTGGCACAGTTGTGTTTTGGAAGAAATAAAGAGAATATAAAGATTCTGTGTATTTGACTATTTTTTGACTGCTGAACATCAGGGAGGCCTCTGTGGGCTGTGCGCAGCTGGAAGCCGGCAAAGTTGGATTGAACAAAGAGTACTCAAGTTGGTTCGGGCCATTTCTGCTGCCCATCACAGTTCCCAGAACCAAGGGCCGCCTGGTACAAGCCCTGGTTAATTTCCTGGAGCAGGAATCACGACAGCCTGCTGATCCGGAGTTACGACGAATTGAAGACCACAGCTGGGAGACCTGCCGAACGAATTCACCTGAACAACAGGTAATTTGGTTATATAAATACAATTAATTTTCTGTGGCAAAACAACGTCACAAACTGGCGCTGCGGACAGGATTCGAGGAAGCCTGAGTTAAACTCGTAAGCGCTTGAAAAGCCCGAATCCAATAGAAACCGGTGCATCTCACCTATACGAATTTTTTTTTTTTTTTTTTGGTTAAATAGTGTGATATTGTTTGTGACCTTGATCGAACTCTAATTTTTTTTGTTTGGAGCCGGGTTTCTTCTTTTCTTTTTCAGCTGCTCGTTGTATTCGTGGTGTGTAATTTTTGGTGTTATTACTTCATCGTCGCGTTAAATTTTTTTTCTATGTTACAAAATTTACAATAAGGTAGATATTATTTTTATACGCGACGGGCGGCACGTTAAGGTTTTTCCTTTTCTCTCTCTCTCTCTCTCTCTCTTCTCGGGCGGTGTCGTTGTTATTTGTTCTGTGGCGCTTCTTGCGTGGTCTGCCGTTTTGTTGCTACGGTTGGTGTGAGTGTCCCTTTGAGAGTGTTTGTTTGTTTGTTGTGGGAATTGTGTTCCTTGTTGTTTTTCGCGCCCCCTCGATTCGTGTGCGGCCTTTAGCAGTCGGAGATTTCGAAATAAAACATTAATCAGCTCAGACGTTGTGGGTTTGTATCCGATATACGACCAACTCGTGTACGGATTGGTTCTGTCGTGTTCGAGTTGGTTCTCTTGTTGGATGTCGGGGTTGGACCGTTGTTTTTCCCGGTTTTGCTGTTGGCCATAGGGCTTGTCGGGGTCCCGGGTTTGGTCCTGGTAGCGAGAAATTTTGAGTTTTGTTAGACGGCCTATAGATGCAAACGAGGCAGCGGCAAAGAGAAGGCCGAGAGGGCACCCCTGCCTGGGCGCGGCCCGAGGCACTTCCCGAGCCGCCGAGTGACAAGGTGGATCCGGAGGCATTCCACGATTCGCGAGACGAATTTATGGACGAACGATCGCCAACGCGCCCCCTCCCACCGTTAGCAAACAAGCTGTTGGAAGTATGGAGGACACGCCGATGCCCTCATACTTTAAACTGGGCCCGCAGCCATGTCCTATACGGACCATGTTGGGCACAGACAGGGTTTTCGATCTCGTGTCGAAGGCGGTCCCCATGTTTTCGGGACAGGAAGGTCTGGATACAGCCGAGAAACTCTCTTTGTTTCTCAAGGGCTGCAGAAGGACCTTGGATGGTCTGGCGGTGGAGGGGGAGCATACCTTCCTCCGGTGACTACCCTCTAGGGCGAAGCTTATCGCATGTTCGAGGAGCGGCCACCCACGACCTTCTTCGAGGCGGAGCAGCGTCTCAGAGAGGCCCTTGAACCCCGAGTGTCGTATGAGGAGTTGTGCGCACAACTATCCAAAATGCGACAGCTTCCCTCCGGGGATGCCACGAGTTTCGTTTCCCGAGTGAAGCAGGCCGTGGTATGGCGCGAGGAGGCCGCTAAGCGCTATTATGGTCGGCAGGGTAGGTCCGTCTTCGCAAGCCAGCTTGAGGGAATGGCCAAGCCGGTGTTGGTAAGGGGCTTAAGGGAGGAAGGACTAAGGCATTTCCTCCTCACGTTGGGTGATGTCCCCTTTCACAGTATGGTGGACCACCTGACCGGTTTCGAGCGAGCTAGAAGGGAAAAGTTGCGACAGGAAGACTCGTTTGTGGATGTGCGGCCCGGAATCGCCGATCGGGCGTCGGAATCATTGACTGTGGGACCGGGCAACTCCTCAACCTTTATAGGAGGCCCTTCCTCCACTTTTAGGGATTGCCCCGCGGCTACGGCGCCGGTTTTGTCGAATCTTGCCCCATGGCGGTGTCATCCGTGTTGCCTGCCGAAGAGCCATACAGTCGTCGACGGGAAGAGGACCATTTCATTCAGGAGCGGTCGTACGGGCCTCTTGGTTATCGAAGGGATGCGGGTGCCTATGCTCCGGCCTCCTCTGGCGAGGGGGCGTGGTCAAACACTGTGCCTTCCTCGAGCCGGGGTGGAGAGTCGCAGGGCTTGGCTCAGGGGGCGTATGTGCCTCAAGATCGACCGGGTCGGGCCAATCCGCCCCGGGATCCGGTTTGTCGATCGGCGCACCCCCTGGAATCCCGGACAACATGCAATTTTTGCAAACTGAGAGGTCACATGTACGACGAATGTCTGCAAAGACAAAACACTCCTTTCTGTCGCGAATGCTGGCGGTATGGTCACGATATAGTGGTTTGCCCGGATCGTCCGACAAGGACGCGCGAACCCCAGACTCCATACAGGGGTAGAGGACAGCAGGGCGGTTTCGCGCGGCATGGACCGCCCCATCAGCGACAGTTTCAGAGTAGAGCCCCGCCGGAGCCGTAGCCCCCGTCTGCAAAGCGCAAGAAATAGGCGCAGAAAGCGCCGGAGGTAGCGCCGACGACATCGTAGGGCCGGCGGTTGTCGCGCGGTGGCTTTGGACTCCCAGGAGGTGAGTGGAGATAGTAGGCGAGGATCGTCCGTGTCGAGCGGTGGCTGTAAAAGACCCGACTCCATGGACTCGAAGTCCTCGAAAACGAATGCGAGGCATGACGCCGCATCAGGCAGCGCGGGGAACCGGGAATGGCGTACCCCAAAGTAGGCCGAAAATATAGCTCCAGTTCCGCTAGTTCGGAGTCCAGCGGGACTCCCGAGCGGGACAGTCCTAAACAGAGGAGCGGATTATTGTGCTAGTTTTGCGGTCGACACACTCACAAGGCGGCAGAGTGTCGACATAAGGCAAAATGGGAGAGTTCGGGAAACTCCCAAAGGTCGGGTCGGCAAGATCCAACCCGACTGCACTAGAAACGCAACCCAACTCCAGCTGTTCTCAATTTTCGCCGACACAGGTCCCGATTGTCACTCTTCCTTTGGACATTGGCCGTAGGAACTCTACGCGCCTAATCGTGGACACAGGCGCTGAGATTAGCCTGTTGAAGCTGAAGGCACTCCATCCTAGATATGGCATGGATGTGCATAAATCTAAAACGCTCCAAGCGCTGTTTGTCAAAGGCAAGTCGAGGGGATGTTGCACTGGGAATTTCAAGTTGCACCATGAGATTCCCTGCAGTTTCCAAATAGTGGACTCCTTGCCGGGTTTGGAGGAAGACGGATTGTTGGGGTACGACTTCCTGTCTCGGAATTGTAAGGTAGACGGGCCGGGTGGCTGTTTGGTTTTTCCCCGAACGACCGTAAATCCCGTGCCATTCTCCATTAAATTTGTCAACTATGGGATGGGAAGGGTTGAACATGTGGCAGCCGAACGGGGAGACGTGTCAAAGGGACCTGTTAAGGTCGAATACTAATTAATTTTCTGTGGCAAAACAACGTCACACCAGGTAAAATTGACATCCTCCTTGGAAGCGATGTGTATTGATCAATACTCCTGGAAGGAATGGTCGAAGGAGCTCCCGGTACCCTTATGGCACAACGAACTGAACTAGGATGGGTGGTCTTTTGTGGCATTTCTGACAACCAGTCTTCTGTAACATGCTTTCACATGAGGACAGAAGACTCTCAGTTGGATACTCTGTTAACAAAATTCTGGGAAATAGAAGAGAAGGAAGGAAAGAAAATGTTGTCACCGGAGGAAGAAAGGTGTGAAACACCTCCTCGATAGAGGAGGCGATGGAGATGCAGCATCAGCTTTCAAAGATGTTGGATCGCGGTGGGTTTCCGCTAAGAAACTGGGCAAGCAATAGCGAAATATTGTTGGCGGCTGTGCCACACGAAGATAGAGAGATGCAGCTTCTCCTGTCTTTCGATGACGAGAGAACTATCAAGGCCCTGGGTATACAATGGCACCCGGGGAGGGACATTTTCACCTTCCAAGTCAACATTCCCGAGCAAAAGAAAACAACGAAGCGAGCAATCTTATCCGACATCGCTCGCTTGTATGATCCCATGGAATGGATATCTGATAACCGGCAAACTCTGATAACCTCGCCTTGATGTAGGAAATATGGAAACAAGGGCAGGCTTGGGACAGTGAATTTCCAGAATAGATAACAGCGGCATGGCACGCACTCAAGACGGGATTGGACGCTGTCAATACACTCGAGATTCCACGTTGGTTGAGTGTCACCCACGATCCGCGGATTGAGCTGCATGGGTTCTGTGATGTTTCTGAAAGAGCATATGCTGCAGCAGTGTACATTCGCGCCCTCAATAAGTACCCCATAAAAACAAATTTAGTTCTTGCTAAAACTAGAGTCCCACCCTTAAAAAACTTATCATTGGCGCGACTGGAGTTGTGCGGAGCTGTTCTGCTGGCGAGGCTGTTGGTGCGCACGAGGGAAACAATGGACCACGCGGAGGCAGGGATATACGCCTGGTGGGATTCTCAAATCACGCTAGCCTGGATCAAGTCAGATCCATACACGCGAACTGCTTTTGTGGCGAATAGAGTTGCCGAAATTCAACAGCTGGTGGACCTGGGTCGCTGGAATGAACAAAGTAAAGGAGGAAATAAATATAATTATTGGAAAACAGTATACCACAACGTTGTCCTGTTTTTTTTTCTTCTATTATTGCTGGTTTCACCTAAAATCGAAAGTTAGGACGAAACAAAATTGGTCCTTCGAGTTTTTTTTTGCTGTTTCCGACGCGAAACAAAATTGGTCCTTCGAGCCGGATCCCCGCTCTGTGGATGTAACTGGTGAACTTTTTTTGGAACTGGATCGACTAGGGAAAGTGGCCACAAGAGAAGTGCTTTTTTCAATTGTGTTGTGACTTGCTGTGACTGTGCTGGGATCTGACGAGCCGGATTCCCGCTCTGTGCATGTAACTGATGAACTTTTTTGGAATCAATCAACGACGGAACGTGGCTCCAGACAATTGATTGTGAATTGTGCGGTGATTGGAGTGCATTTGACTTGTGCATATAGAACCTATGATTGACGAGGGGAAAACAAGGTGGGTGGTATTTTTTATAAAATTTTTGTCTTTTAATTTACGATCCTTGTGAATCTTAACCAAGAAAAAAGTGTTGTGGAAGTGTGTGTGCTTTAAATAAGATAGCTCCCCAGCAATAGTCTAAGGGAATCAATTCGGTTATTGCTAGAATCCCTGAATGTGCAGAGCACACCGACTTTAAGGGCCGCGCTACGACTTTTGTGCAAGGTGCTGCAAGTTGGTAGAGAATATAAGTAACTCCTTTGCACTGACACTGAATCATGTGGTGGTGGTGGTTGAAGCGGTTGAAGGTTGATATATTTTGTAAAACTCTAGAACAAATAAACATTTTGGTGAAAGCAAAGCGTCTTCGTTTACTGTGCTGCATAAAATTCCAATCCACACACCAGGGCACTTGATCATCGGATTTTTAAGGTCTCACCAGGAACGACGTCAACAAGACAGCTGACGTCAACAATTCACGCGACTCATCTAGTCTGCATCTTCACATACTTGGCAGCAAACTAAATAAATCTTCTCGGTGTGCTTTGTTGTTCGGACACGAATCAGGATGAGCAAGCTGAGAGTGTCTAATCTCATTGACAGGTTGCAGAATATCGCAAGCGAGTTAACTGCTGATCACAAGGCATATTTGGCCTTGAATTATCCGGCCGAATCGATTCACATGAATGAGGCGCGCTCCTCCAATTTAGAAAGATGCTTTTACGAAGCGTCAGAAAATTGTTGCAGCTCCAAATGAAGAGGCAAAGGTACATGGACTCCTTAGTGTTTCACCATTTGATGGAGTTGTACTACACATACTCATCGGATTTAAGGTCCCAGTTAGCGACCACTGAAGGCCTAAACCAAGCTCTCAATAATTCAGCAGCGGCTTCTAAGTCTCCAATAGTCGAATTAAAACTTCCCGCAATTAAAATTCCGTTCAACTGTGGCATGAATTTAAAAGCCTGTTTTAAAGTCTGATAGCGAAAAATTCCTCCATTTCTGATGCTCAAAAGCTTCATTACTTAAAGGTTAATTTGAGTGGTGAAGCGGAGAGATTACTCACAAACACTGCTATCACCGATGGTAATTTTCCGCTTGGTCAACTCTAGTAAAACGTTACCAGAAAATAATTGTAATTGGTGAATCTGAAAAATTGTGAATCCGGAAAGTGTTTAACAAGATAAAGTTTTGAGATAAGAACAGTATTTTTCGCAGAGATCTGGTGTTAGTGTTAAGAAAGAAAGAAATTGCTTAAAAGTAAACTCTTGTGTTTTTGTGGTTCCCCTGGCGCAGTTTCGTGTCTCGCCCAAATTAATCAGTTTCCGAGAGACCTCACAGAACCTCCTCTACAGGCGAACAACACAATAAGAGCAGTGATTGGGGATAGAAAGGCTTACACCATATACCCAACTGAGGAAGTCCAAGGAGAACGTGCCTTAAGCCAGATAGGAAGAATCTACCCGGAGCAAGTAAGGTAAGAGTTCAACACAAACAATAATATAAAACTAAGTGTAGCCCTAAAGTGGACTTAAATTGAAATGAAATTTCCTTTGACCAGTGACCAATGGAAGGCGATCTCTGCGATGCGGTGGTGTATGTGTGTGTTCGTACACATCACCGTGTTTAACGATGCGTTTAGCCAAGGATAAACGGAACCTAAAACGAGGGAAAAAGAACAAAGGGGAAACGGCCTAAGGCATCTTTCGGTAATGAGGTGTTGTGGTCCGGCGCCGTGCTTCCTCGGTTGAGGGAAGAGCGGGGACCTTTTATTATTCCTTTTCTTCTTTTGCTGGTCCTGTACGCACAACAATCTTATTACAACTTTTCCACTCTGCTGATAGAAGGCAGTCACATCCGCAAATAGTTAAACCAATTAAATCACTCGCTCTGGTTCCTAAGAATTCTCCACGTATTATGATCCGCGTCCCAGGCGGACCTTCCTTTGGTGAAAGTCCAGTTACAACTGGCTGAGGCGCCATTAACAAGAAAAACCCGTTTTTAAATTCAACGGCTCTTAAAGGGTTTTAGATGATATTAAAACTCATATATTATCACTATATTTAATATATTTATATCAACTTTCCAAACTCACTATTCAACTTACAATCTCAAACGAACTTTATGAACTGACTTTTTTCTCTATTCTGTTTTTTCTTCTGTGACTTTTCACATTCAATTCGGACGAAAATCCAAGTTGCTATGTTTTCAATAAATAAAAAGGTGCAGGTTATTAAGTGTGCTGTAACTGGTAATATTGTGAATGTTTATGAATGGTATGTATTAAGTGAGAATGTAATATATGTTAAGTGAAGTTTTTAAGGATGTGTTAGGAGATTCAGTGTTAAATTTAATAAGGGTAGTATTCTGGAATACAACATCCCACCCTTCTTCGAGAAAGAAAATTATCCTGGAAGAGAATAATTTTCTAGTAACTATATATTAGATTAAGAAAGACTTGGATTTTCGTTCAATTACAGTACAATGGTTTTCAAAATTAATCTTTATCAAAGGTTACAATAATCAATAAGTTCTTAATACTAGAAAAATAATCTATTTACATTATATATTAACTAAATTTTTTCAATAATCAAAAAGTTCTTAACACTAGAAAAATAGTCAAAATAGTCTATTTACATTACATATTACCTAACTAAATTTAAATATTTCTCCTTGGAACCTTTTGTTTTCTAATCCAAAAGTTATTATTACTTATTATATTAATTATATAATATTAATATTATTGTTTCAAAATTCTCATTTCCGTTCGAATATATATATTAATTCCAAAATTTCCAATACATATATTACCTCTAAAATTTCCTTTCTTTCCTTTTCCGTTCGAATATATATAAATTCTAAAATTTCCAATATATATTACCTCTAAAATTTTCTTTCTTTCGTCCCCCTCATTAACTTTTTTTTTTTTTTTTTCATTTCCGTCATTTCCTACAATTGTTAGATTATTTCATATATATTGAATAATAAAACAAAGGCCATTTGTTATGTGTTTATCTTTTCCTTAAATTTATGGAAAAGTTTCCAAAACCTTTCTGGGCCTATTACTATGATGATTGAATAAAGATGATTATTACCAAAAATCTTCTTGAAAAATGATCTTAAATAATTTAAATGACGGTGTAACCTTTTATTTTTTTGTATTTTGCATTGGAATAAATTTTTTTTGTTGAAAAAAAAGACTTGTAATGTATTTATATAGTTACTCTTTACAATACCTATTTTAGTTAAATTATTATTTTCATTTTTTATTATTTCGTGTATGAGTAAGGGTTTGTGTTTGTTTTCGTTGTTTAAAATGTTTATTGTTTTCGGCTTAGTGTTGTCATTGTCCATAGCTTTAACCGCTGTCGGAACGTCTACCTTTTCAGTCTTACTCACTGCTGATGGATCGTTTAGTTTCTCAGTCTAATTTACTGATTCGTATAGTTCTTCAGACTTATTAGCTGTCAGAACATCTTGGTTCCCAGTCCTATTTGCTGTTTGAACTATTTCTTCAGTTGTATCTGCTGTAGAAACATTTAATCCGTCAGTCTTTGTCATCTCACAAATAATCCAACAGTCTCTGCCAGCACCTTTCATAATAGGAGGAGACTGGAACGCACGACATAATGCATTTAATGACATCAAATGCAACAAATACGGCTGTCAACTCCTTGATCTCCTCCGACTTCATCTATATGTCTACGCAGACTGCCCGTTGCAACCTACTCGAATTTGCAGCTCAACCAAGTCAACAATCGATTTCTTCCTAAAGTCTACAGATAGCTATTCATCTAATCCTCCCACAGTGTCCTTCACATTCCCTTCGGATCATGGCTCTGTCCACACCTCGGTTCAAATCCCCTCGCTTGAACCACTCTACACTCTGAATCCTATTCCAAATTTCACCAAAACAAACTGGAAAAAAGTCAATAAGGATATTGCTGCTAGCTTTTCAAAATTTTCTTTACCGGAATCTTCTAACCTGCCCCCTACACAAATTGACCAAGCAGCGGCCCAAATAGAGCAAATACTGGGAAATGCTCTCTTCAGCCATACTCCCACTATCGTTCCTCATAATCACTTAGGAAAACCCCTACCCAACCTACTCACAAAATTATTACGTATAAAAAAACAACTCCGACGAAAATTGCACACTAGCTACTCACCTTTTATTAAACAACAGATCCAGCTATTGACCTCCCTGATAAATGGACAACTAAAAGTTTTCACTAATCAGACCTACACATCCACCTTAAACAGTATCAAACCAAATCGCGATCTATTTAAAAACATAAACAGACTAACGGGTCGCAAACTCAAGCCTCGAACAGATTATCTTATTCACCCAACTAATAATAACATCGTCCAGTCGGACACTGATATAGCAAACTGTCTCGCTGAACATTTCTGCAAAGTCCATAAGCAAAACGATACCCTCCCAGTAACAAATTGCCACGATACAGTGAACGATTACATTCCACGCTCACTGGAGCCATCCCTCACACCATTTATTACTGAATTCACCGAAAGCAATAAAGCATCACACCCCGTAGGAATCGACACATTCCTAAGCCTTGAAGAACTATCCGAAGTCATTACTTCACGTAACAATAAAAAATCGACTGGCCTAGATGGAATCCCTAACCTCCTATTCAAAAGACTCCACCCAGGCAACTTGCTCCCGATCCTCGTTCTTCTCAACCACATAATAAACGCTTCACATTTCCCTAAAAGTTGGAAAACAGCGGTGATCGTCCCTATTAGCAAATCTGGGCCCTCCAAGCACCCGGATAACTTCCGTCCGATATCGCAGCTAAACTCGCTTAGCAAGATTCTTGAATGTAAAATCTACAAAAATCTTCTCTCATTTGCCAGGGATAACTCCCTCATTCCGAACTCTCAATTTGGCTTCCGCTCACAACACTCCGCTTGTCATGCTCTCTTAAAACTGACACATGATGTGACGACCCACCTCCAAAACCAATCCCCAACGGTATGTGTCTCCCTAGACATAGCTAAAGCATTCGACTGTGTCTGGATCGCAGGACTGTTATACAAACTTCATTCAATGTATGGATTAAACATCCACTCCACAAAACTTCTCGCTTCTTACCTCTCTGATAGAAAGTTCATGGTGAAAATAAACTCAACTCTCTCGACACCTTATAGCATAACCGCAGGAGTTCCTCAAGGGTCCATCCTCGGCCCACTACTATACCTTCTTTATACATCAGACGCACCGCAGCCACTGTTACCCAATACAACAATGCTCAACTATGCCGACGACACTTTAATTTATTCAAGCAACAAGCTTGTCAAGGAGGCAAGAAACTGTATTAACAGATATCTCCCAATCCTGTCAGCCTACTTTACCAAGTGGAGAATTCAACTAAATCCAACCAAAACTCAGCTCATAGTTTTTAAAGGCAGAAACGCGAGTTGTACAAACAACACTATTCGCTGCCATAATAAAATCAGAATTAAAATAAATAACAATATAATTAAACCCTCCAAAACCTTAAAGTATCTAGGTATAACCTTTACCAACAATCTGTCATTCTCCGCCCACATTAAAAATACGATTCGTAAAGCCACAACCCAACTGAACCTCTGCAGAAAAGTCATGTACAAACCGAATGGTCTCTCTCCCAAAGTCAAATCACTTATCTACAAACAAATAATCAGACACACTCTCACATATGCATGCCCGATATGGTACCATATCACACCCGCCCAAATGGAGAAGCTACGCATTTTCGAAAGGAAATGCTTCAGACTTATCACTGGCCTCAACCGACATCCTAACTCCCACAAATATTACAACAGTAGTTCTCTCTACTATGCCGCTAATATTGAACGTATAGATCGACGCTTCCTCGAGCTGTCCATCAAATTTATCGAAAATCTTCCCAATAATCCCAATCCGATAATAAATGCGCTCACATCGACTCCGTCAGACAACCGAACTGCCTACCCGAACTGTCTCCACACCAGAACCCTCTTCACCTCTGGCAGGTTGGTCAACAACTCCAATGAGATCGTATACCACAATACTGAACTCTCACCTCACCAGTTTAAATATTGTAATATACAACCCTTCTCTAATATCTTGCGTTTCAACGACCAATCGGAAAGTGTTCCCCCAACCCATATCCCCGACTCATAGTACCCACCCTAACCCAAATTCCACCCATCAACCACTATACCTCCCGCCCCACCCTATTCTAACTTATTGTAATAATAATAGATTTAATAATTAGATAAGCTAGGCTAAGCTAAATTAAGTTAAGTTAAGCAAATTAGTTATAGGTTAAGTAAATAATTATATCCTGGTTTTCTGACCTTTTCCAGGAAGCCCCACCTACTCCTATCTTGTCCACCCATGAAATATATAACTTTATAATAATGTTTGAAAAATGTACTAGCAAGTATGTGTAAACGATTAAAGCTAAGATAATTATAAGTTATCTGTATTACTTATTGTAACAAATCATTTATGGTCAATAAATACAGAAATGTAAAAAAAAAAAAAAAAAAAAAAGTCAGTCTTTGCTGCTGAAAAGATTTGTTCATCAGTATTAGCTGCTGAACTGACTTGGGTTTCGAATTTTATTGCAACTATTGGGTCTTCAGTCTTTAACACTGCTGAATTTTCAGTCTTTGTTGCTGAAGTGCCGTGGTTGTCTATTGGGATAGCCGGAATATTAGGGGTTTCTGTTTGTATATTTTCTGCAGGATCCGAATTTTCAGTCTTTAATACTGCTGAGTTTTCAGTCTTGGTTGCTGAAGTGTCTGCGTTGTCAATAGGGATATCTGAGATATTAGCGATTTCAGTCTTTAATACTGCTGAAAATTTCGGATTTTCAGTCTGTGTTGCTGAATTGTTTTCCAGAATGGGAGTATGAATCGGAGTCTTTATATTAGGGACAGGGTTATCTTCGTTTATATGGCTTGGTTTATAGGAGTATGTGGGCTCAGGGTAAATTTGGCTAGGAGCTTCATTAAAATGGTCGTTATCTATTTCCAAAGATCTAATGCTGTAAATAGAAAACTTTGGTCTGTCTTCCATAAATTTTGGTTGGCGTCAGGCCTCGTTTTCCGACTCTTGCACCCGAGAAAAGTGAACATTTTGTCTATCGTTTTGTCTATTGGTGCTCCTAGAATTTTCACCAAAACGATTTTCAGAGTTTGTAGGATTATTTCGGAATGGGTTACGCGTTGTTGTACCTTGTTGGTAATTTGTTGAAGCCGATCTATTCCTAGATATCTTGTATCTACACTCATTCTCTGTGTGATTATTCCGTCCACAGAAATTACATACAATGTTATATTCCCTTTTTATGGGTTGTCTATTCGGAAAAGTGGACTGCATGTTTCGATAACATGTGTCCTGTGTATGCCCTGACTTACCACAGGTTTGGCAGACTATACGATTGAATGTAGGTTTTTCATTGTATTGATATGACCTGGGAGAGTTGTCCATTCGAGCCGCATGTGACACTACATGTGCAATCGACTGTTTTAAATTGTTTCCCCCATGGACTTTAGCTAGTATCTTTAGCTGTTCGTTGTTTAGTCCATCCTCAAATGTTTGTACGGCCAATTTTTTGTTTTCTTCAATTAAGTATTCCCTAACCACCGCGTCTGCTGTTATTTCACACGTGGCAGAGTTTAGAGTCCTTAGAGCATTCGCGACTCTATCGCCGTATTCCCGGACGGTTTCTCTGTAGCGTTGTTTCAGAGAAATCAACTCATTGTGTGCCGTCGACCGAGATTGCTCCTCTTTATATTCCGATTCGAGTTTATCTTTTAAATCCTCCCACTTAGCGATTTGGCTATACCTAATCAGATCGTAAGCATGACCCTCTAGTCTATTTTTGGCTAGCTCTAAAAACGTCTCGTATATATCCGGGTCTGCCTTCTTTATGGATCTAAATAAAACGTCTCCCCCGGAAATAAATTTACCTAAGTCGCAGGGTTTCCCGTCAAAGGTAGGGACGATTCTGAAAACATCAGAAATTCCGACAGAAAGAGCCATTTCAGGGGATTTAATGTGTATCGGTTGATAGTGGATTTGTTCTTCCCCCTGCCTAGCCGCCTGTCTCGTGTAATATGGACTCGTAATAGTGAAAGTTTAAAATAAAAGGCGAAAAGTCGTTATCAATTCTTAAAAATATGGTTAACTTAAAAATATGGTTATGGAAAAATTGGCCTTTCTTTTGGTTATTCAATATATATATATATAGGAAAGAAAAATAAATTGGTCCCAAAACTGAAAAGAAAGAAAATTCGACGAGAAAGAAAGAAAAAAAACGGAAATGTCTTCGAAATACTGAAATGAGAATTTGCAAAGAATATAGATAGAAATTTCTATCCAAAAAATATTCTATTGGGATAAGGAGAGCTTCCAAGTAGATAATATTCCTAAAAAAAATAGAGAGAAAAGTCGCTAATAAAAATTCTTACTCTACTAAATGTTGTCGTTGTACTGTTGATAGCAGTCTTGAGTGTTGCTGTTTTGTTTTTTTTTTTTCTTCAGTTTTCCTTGGTTGTTTCCTTTGTGTGGTTCTTTTTCTTTTTAGATTTTTTTTTTCTTTGGCGCCAGGCAGACTTCACGTCCTAAAGTTGATTGCTCATCCTGGTCTTTGCTGCTTTCCTTTTTTTTTCTTTTTATTTCGTTGTTTTATGTCGAGGTTTTTTTTTTTCTTCTTATTTTGGTTTGGTTATTTCTCCTGTTTTTTTTTCTCTCTTTTCTTCTTGAAAAATTTTTTTTCTTCTTCTTATTTGGTTATTTTTTTTTTCTTGTTTTTTTTTTCTTCTTATTTTCTTCTTTTTATTTGGGATCCTTTGGTTGTATCCCACCGCTGCCACCAGTGTTGTGGTCCGGCGCCGTGCTTCCTCGGTTGAGGGAAGAGCGGGGACCTTTTATTATTCCTTTTCTTCTTTTGCTGGTCCTGTACGCACAACAATCTTATTACAACTTTTCCACTCTGCTGATAGAAGGCAGTCACATCCGCAAATAGTTAAACCAATTAGATCACTCGCTCTGGTTCCTAAGAATTCTCCACGTATTATGATCCGCGTCCCAGGCGGACCTTCCTTTGGTGAAAGTCCAGTTACAACTGGCTGAGGCGCCATTAACAAGAAAAACCCGTTTTTAAATTCAACGGCTCTTAAAGGGTTTTAGATGATATTAAAACTCATATATTATCACTATATTTAATATATTTATATCAACTTTCCAAACTCACTATTCAACTTACAATCTCAAACGAACTTTATGAACTGACTTTTTTCTCTATTCTGTTTTTTCTTCTGTGACTTTTCACATTCAATTCGGACGAAAATCCAAGTTGCTATGTTTTCAATAAATAAAAAGGTGCAGGTTATTAAGTGTGCTGTAACTTGTAATATTGTGAATGTTTATGAATGGTATGTATTAAGTGAGAATGTAATATATGTTAAGTGAAGTTTTTAAGGATGTGTTAGGAGATTCAGTGTTAAATTTAATAAGGGTAGTATTCTGGAATACAACAGAGGGTCAGCTGTCTAAATAGCTGCCACTCATTAGATGCTAAAAGGGATTGCGATAATTTATACAACAGAGATCGTATATCGTCTTTCTGCCGACTGTTACGTGCGGCTTCCGCCATCCCCATCGTTTGTTTAGTTTCAAATATAATAAAATAGTAGATGGTAAGGTGGTGGAAAAACACACGATCCACATGTTGAATGTATGAACATACTCTTGTTCGATTGTGGATCGTGTTTTTTTCGGAGTGGATGGAGATAGAGAGGGAGAAAGGTTTTTTTTAGTGTGTTGAGGAAGGAACAGCAGTTTTTTTGTTCCGTTTGTTTTTGGTAAAGAAAAAAGAAGTTTCGGTTCCGTTGACAGAACTGAAGTGTGGTTCGAAAGCGAAGAAACGAAAGAGGAGCAACGTCCCGTTCATTGTTTGATTAAAAAATTGAAAAAGTTTAGTAAAAGTTAAAAGTTACTTTGTTTGTTTTCTTTATGATGAATTAAAGAATTAAAAGGGAAAAAAGTTAAAATTAAAGTTGTAAAGTTGCTTTGTTTGTCTTGGATTTCGGAATAAAACTTTGTAACGATTGTGATGAGAATTGTTCGGTGTTTTCCTGGAAGTACGTCTAAGTTCTGGTCCGGCAGTGCAGAAGATCTTGCAATGGAGTCTGGAGGGGAGAAATAAAGAGGCTTCCGACGCACACAACGCGTAGCACTGTGCAGCTAAGATAGTGACCTTATCCCCAGGTAACCCTTTGTACTTATTTAAATTTCTGTGGCGAAAACGTCACAGTGGCGCAGCCGGTGCCCATTAGTTGGCTCTGCACTGGCATTTTGCCCTAAATCCTTGAGCACGCTTTGCTCGGAGGTGCAGGACCATTGGTGGGTGGAGCCCTGAGGCTCCATACGTCCATATACTTGCGGAGGAACGTCTGCCGGGAGAGGCATTTTTTGGCAGCAGTTGGCGAGGGCCCAACATAACAGGAGAGCTGCGAGAATATTTTTTTTCTTCGTTCTTGTGTTTTTTTTTTATTATATATAATTCATAATTGTAAAATTTTGTTTTAATTCTGTGTAAATATGATTTTATTTATTACTTGCATTTAAATGAATCATTATCATTATTTGTTGCTTATATTTATATCAATCATGAATTGTTGTTGGAGACCTTTCTGTCAAAGGATTGTGATTTATTTTGTTATTCAGTGATTCTGCTTTTCTTTCTTTTCTGGCTGCGAGTTTGGTTCGTGGTTTAATTGTGTTTCTTTTTTTTTTCTTTCTCCCTGAAGCATTTTCGGGATCGGTGTGGTGATTGTTTTTCTTTCTTCCCCCTTTCTCTCTCTCTCTCTCTCTTCTCGGGCGGTGTCGTGGCTGTTTGTGTTGTAGCGTTTTTCGCGCGGCCTGCAGTTTTGTGGCTGCTAGTGGAGTGAGTGTCCTTTTTGAGAGTGTTTGTTCGTCTGTTGTGGGGACCGTGTTCATTGTTGTTTTTCGCGCCCCCTCTGTTAGTGTGCGGGTTGGTTTTGCGAGAACGGAGTTGCTCTCTCTTGGCGAGGTTCCGGGTTTTGTTTTGGTTCCAAGGAGCGTGTGAGTTCGGTGGGACGGTCTGCTGATGCTGACGAGGCAGCGGCAAAAGGAGGGCCGAGAGGGCGTCCCTGCCCGAGCCGCCGGGTGACGAGGTGGATCCGGAGGCCTTACACGATTCGCGCGACGAATTTATGGACGAACGCTCACCAACGCGCCCCCTCCCCACCGTTGGCAAACAAGCTGTTGGAAGCATGGAGGACACCCCAATGCCTTCTTATTTTAAATTAGGTCCGCAACCATGTCCTGTACGGACTATGTTGGGCACGGACGGGCTTTTCGACCTCGTATCGAAGGCGGTCCCCATGTTTTCGGGACAGGAAGGTCCAGATACAGCCGAGGAACTCTCTTTGTTTCTCAAGGGCTGCAGGAGGACCTTCGATTGCCTGGCGATGGAAGAGGAACATACCTTCCTCCGGTGGCTACACTCTAGGCTGAGCGGCGAGGCTTATCGCATGTTCGAGGAGCGGCCACCCACCACCTTTTTCGAAGCGGAACAGCGCCTCAGAGAGGCTTTTGAACCCCGAGTGTCGTATGAGGAGTTGTGCACACAACTATCCAAAATGCGACAGCTTCCCGCCGAGGATGCCATGAGTTTCGTTTCCCGAGTGAAGCGGGCAGTGATACGGTGCGAGGAGGCCGCTGAACGCTACTATGGTCGGCAGGGTAGGTCCGTCTTGGCCAGCCAGCTCGAGGGAATAGCCAAGCCGGTGTTGGTAAGGGGTTTAAGGGAGGAAGGACTAAGACACTTCCTCCTCACGTTGGGTGATGTCCCATTTCGTAGCATGGTGGACCACCTGGCCGGATTTGAGCGTGCTAGGAGAGAGATCTTACGACAGGATGAGGACCTGTTTGTGGATGCGCGGCCCGGGATTGCCGATCGGACGTCGGAGCGTACGGGCCCCAGGATTATCGAAGGGATGCTGGTGCCTATGCTCCGGCCCCCTCTGGCGAGGGAGCGTGGTCAAACACCGTGCCTTCCTCGAGCCGGAGTGGAGAGTCGCAGAGCTTGGCTCGGGGGGCGTATGTGCCTCAGGATCGATCGGGTCGGGCCAACCCGTTCCGGGATCCGGTTGGTCGATCGGCGCGCCCCCCGGAATCCCAGACAACCTACAGTTTTTGCAAAATAAGGGGTCACGTATATGACGACTGTCTGAAGAGACGGAACACTCCTTTCTGTCGCGGGTGCTGGCGGTATGGCCACGATATAGTGGACTGCCCGGATCGTCCGACATGGACGCGCGAACCCCAGACTCCATACAGGGGAAGAGGACAGCAGGCCGGAGTCGCGCGGCATGGGCCGCCTCATCAGCGGCCGCAGTCTCAGAGGAGAGCCCTGGTTACCGGCCGCAATGGATCGATCACATTACGGTGAAGGTGTACCCAACCAAGGAATATACCATCATTCCTTTGGTGAAGCGTTGTTACGTCCAAAAACCACCCACCCATAAATATATACCTCTTTGGAGCCAGTCTCCACCAATGAATTGCGCTACACGCAAAATCATCCACTAAAAGGATCAAACACTCCCCGAGCCCTAGCATTGCCCCATACACTAAACGGGCCAATACCAAATTCAATATCAAAGAAATTGAACTAAACGTTCAATTTGTCCATATTGAATACAATATAAATCCAAAACGTGATATATGAACCAGATGTTCAACGCGTAAATTCCCCTGGTTCCAAATCTGCGGACCAGATGACCAACTCTTAAGCGAAGTTGGTAAAAAAGCATAAAATTCACGGCGACACCGTTTCCTTAAATCCTATTCAAGGAAACATTTCCTATACGGAAAAAAGGACGGCGATCGTAAAAACACTCGCTGAACAACAGTACCCGTAAGATACAAAATATCTTTGGCTCCGATGTTCACTGAAAAGGAAATTGCCAAGTCTGGGCACTGTGAGAAATCCCAGGTAATACTTAAGGGATTCCAGACGGTTTCCGATCCAAGGTACAATACCTTGGGATCAGATAAAGGATGCGCGGGCTCACAAAGGAAATCCTGAAACAAAGGATATTGAGTGCGATCATCACAGAAGGAACCTAACACGTTGGTTTGTGTTAGCAAAAACGAGAAAAAGAGGTTTTCCTGCGATCAAACGATCGGAAAAGGAAAGGAGTTGGTTTTTGCTAGTTGACCAGGACGGTCATAAGAGTGGTGTTCGAGGTTCGCGGTGTGACGGACGTGTGGTTATAGTCAAAGGCTATTCGGGAAAACCGTTTTTATTTTAAAATGTTTTTATTAAAGTGTATAGTGTTAAAATTTATAATAAAATAAATGTTTACCGTCAGTTTTAAAATAAATAATCAACATAAAGTTGTGCAATATATAATACTTACAAAGTTTTTTATTAAAAAAAAAATTGTAAGGACGTTGTTCGGAAAAATATCCAATATAGGACAAAAATTCGTTGTGGGCATTGACATTAACGTGATTTCCGTTGTTTTGATGTAAATTTGTGTGGCCTCTCTTTTGCACCATCACCGCCGCCTACTGACCCAGAGGAACGAAACTGCATCTCTCCCAAAGGAGCCGAATGCCGTATCATTTGCAGAATTTCCCCGGAGCTGGGACCATGTGTTAAAGGACCACTTACGCCTAGAACCAGACAGGACGGAGAGCAAAACAGGTAGGAAGTATACCAAGGAGTACTTCCAACGCCATCTCAACCGGACAAACAGTAAGTCATATATAAATATATTTATTAATACAACAGCGAAAAGTTACGTCGCCGAGAACTGACTCTGCCGACGAGTCAAGCAGGCCCGCGAGAACCAATCTTCGGAGGGGCAATCCCTCCACTTCATACGACACCTGTTCTCGGAAGGTCAGTCGCCTGATGAACCCGATTTGGACTCCAGGTTGACACAAGTGTATGGGGAACTTCGTTTAGGGGATAACCTGAACACTCCCGAGTGCCAATCGATAACGGGGTTATGTCGAGAGTTCAACGATATCTTCCATTTACAGGGCGACTACCTGACGTATACCAGTGAAATCTCGCACGAAATACCTTTGGTACGGGATCAGGCACCTATAAACTAAAGGATGTACCGATTGCCCGAATGCAAAAGGCAGGTTATCAATGAGCAAATTCGGGAAATGTTGGATAACGACATTATCCAACCCAGCAAAAGCCCGTGGAACTCCCCCCTTCTAGTGGTTCCCAAGAAAGCGGGCCCCGACGGAGAAGCCCGATGGAGAGTTGTAGTGGACTTTCGAAAATTAAACGAAAAAACCATCGGGGACGCGTATCCTATTCCTCGTATAGAGGACATTTTAGACCAGCTCGGTCGATCGCGTTACTTCTCCACGCTCGATTTGGCCAGTGGCTGTCAGGAAGTCTTGGTGGATCTGAACGATCAGAGCAAAACCGCCTTTAGAAGCAACTATGGGCATTATGAGTTTCGACGTATGCCGTTCGGGTTAAAAGGAGCCTCGGCTACTTTTCAGAGACTAATGAACCATGTCCTTACCGGTCTGCAAGGGGTCGAATGCTTCGTTTATCTGGATGACATCGTCATATATGGTAGGAATCTGGCTGACCATAATGACAAGCTCCGGAGGGTGTTCGACCGGTTGAGATACCACAACCTTAAACTTCAACCGGAAAAGTGTAGTTTCCTGCAAAGGGAAGTAGTCTTTCTGGGACATGTTTGTTCGGAAAAAGGGGCTTCGCCAAATCCTGACACGACAGCTAGTGTCAGAGATTTCCCCATTCCTAAGACGGAACATTACGTCCAGTCATTCCCAGGACTAGCGAACTATTACCGGAAATTTGTGCCAAATTTTTCCCGGATAGTGCGCCCCTTAACCAACTTACTAAGGAAGGACGTGAAGTTCACGTGGTCATCCAAATGTCAACAGGCATTTGAAGAGATAAAGGGGAAGTTAATTTCGCTACCATTATTGGTTTACCTAGACTTCACTCAACCCTTTAATCTAACCACGGATGCGAGTAATGAAGCACTGGGATCAGTGTTATCCCAAGGTGAGATAGGCAAAGATCAGCCTATCGCCTATGCCAGCCGCAACCTAAATGGGGCCGAAAGAAATTACAGCACGATAGAGAAGGAGTTGCTGGCCATTGTATGGGCGGCAACAAATTTTCATTGCTATTTGTAAGGTCGACGCTTCACCGTGTACACGGACCACAAGCCGCTGAAGGGAGTGTTCGGTGTGAAAGAACCCACCTCACGCCTAACCAGATTTCGTCATAAGCTATCGGAGTTTGATTACTCAATCGAGTACAAACCCGGTAAATATAACACCAATGCGGATGCGCTAAGCCGTATTCCCCAATCTGTGGACGAAACCCCTTCACCACTACGGTGCAATGTAGCGCGCCCAGGCTAAGAACCAACGGGAAAGCGAGGGATCCCCGGGACGTCCTAGTGACGACGAGTCACCTCTAGAAGAGGACCCCATTCCCCCCTGCACAGAAAAGGTAATGGAAATAACTAGTCCCGAGGAGATCCAACACTTACTACGGGATTACCATGATCACCCTTTAGGTGGGCACCAAGGGGTGATCAAGACGTATAAGAAGATACGCAGGCATTACTGGTGGAAGAGTATGATGCGCGACATCAAACACTACATTAAAGTCTGCAAGATCTGTCAGCGCATGAAGTCTTCCCCAAATTTACGAATGCCGATGGTAATCACCGACATTGCCAAGAGGCCCTTCGAAAAGGTTTATTTAGACATCGTGGGCCCCCTGGACCGTACTCCGGAAAGCAATCAAGCATTGTGGATACGAATCCCCAAACCTGGGATCAGTACCTGAGGGCGGCCACCTTTGTGTACAACACCAGCGTGCACGAGGGTACCCGATTGACGCCGATGGACTTGTAGTTATTTTTCGCTAGAGGCGTCTGCACGGACGCAGGTTGAGCGAAAACACCACGGATTTATTGAGGGCACTAATTGATCCGCCAGAGAACACAGAAAAGTTAATCCACCAAAGAAAAACACAGGTATGATCAGGTTGGTAAGATGTTCTTTTTATTTTTTTTTTTTTTTTTTTTTTTTTTTTTTTAATATCATTTTTTATTTCTTCCTATTATTATAATTTACTTACTCGCTAGACAAAAATGATTAAACTTTAGCTTATGTTATCTTATTTCTTAACTTACTGGTCCTTTGCGGACTCTCTAAGTTACATGAATACGCTTAAAGCATGAAAATTTGTCTTTCGACATTATGATTATTTTGTTTACATGCATTTTTATGGAACTTAATTAGATACAAAGAAAATGAAGAACAGAAAAAACTTTGTTTTTGTTATTTTTTTTTTTTACCTTATATCTAACTTAAATACTAAACAAATTTTTTTTTTTTTTTTTTTTTTTTTTTTTTTTTTTTTTTTTTTTTTTTTTTTTTTTTTTTTTTTAATCCTTAACTCTATCCTAAACGTAGTATCAAGACTTCGAAATGCTAAATCTATGTAAGCTTTCCGTAGTTTGTTGGGCTTTATTATTATTATTATTATTACTTCCCTTTTTTGCCAGTTTTATAAGGAAACAGGTTTTTAATTGCCACTCAGCCACCAAAATCTCTGGTGTTGCTTATTCGTGTCTTTTCGGTCTTTCTGTGCTACTGCCCTACTGAACTGCAGGCGCTCTTCATCTGTGTGCGCAACTTCTCGATTATAACATATTCGTTTATCTGTACCTGACCGACGCACGTGATAAATCAACGGTATAGCGGATTCATTTTGTATGAGGCCGTTCATGTCAAGATTAAGGAACGCTTCTGGTGGAATAAAGCCATTGCGACGTACCCCCTCATAATACGTAGTGTTTGGGTAATATGCACCAAAAATTAAATCGTTCGGGGAGCTCATTGATCTCGCAAGATGCCCTCGGATCAGCTTGATCATAAAGTTATCCACTCTGTTTATATTGGCCCCATTGTACAACGCTTCATTGGGATAGTATTTTTTGTGATCGGATTCAGGAGTCCGATGTAAGTTGAGACACGTCCTGAGGCATTGTCTCTCAAAAATACGAATCTTTTCCATTAAGCTAGGTCCCACATTAAACCACACTGGACATCCATATATGATCATCGGTCTGATGAGAGCCATGTAGCATATAACTTTAACTCTGCTGTCAAGTTGACTACTATGAAACAGTCTTTTTGTCATAGCATAAGCTTTCTTTGCCCTGGCGAGCGCAGCCTCCACATGTTTGTTAAAATATAGATACTGATCCAGCCAGATGCCTAAGTATTTGACTACATTTTTGGTTTCCAGTGTTTGTTGGTGTGGTCCCATAATAGCTAGCTTTCGCCAGTTTTTCCTGGTGTCCCTGGTAGCTTCAGCCAGTGGGGTTCTAAAGAGGATGGTTTCACACTTTTGGATATTGATTTTGAGTTTCCAGTTGTCGCAGTATCGCTGAACATCATTGAAATCCCCTTGTAATAATCTGTTAATGATTTCAATTTTTGGAGCTGTTCTATATATTATCAGATCGTCTGCATACGCAATAGCCTGATGAAGAGACCTTATTAGGTCGCTAGTGTAAATATTAAAAAGGATCGGAGATAACACCGCTCCCTGTTGCAGACCGTTTTCTATATTGTAGGTAATGTTGGAGGTCACATTGCCACTTTTGACGACGAATTTCCTTTCATTCAACATGTCGTATAGTATATACAGTAGTGGTTTATGAATGCCTAGTCTCATTAGCTTGTAGTATAACCCTTCTAGCCAAACGGTGTCGAAGGCCCTCTCCAAGTCAATCAAACAGGCACCTGTACACTGTTTCAGATTTTTATTCCACTGAATGTCTGAAACCAGTTTAGTTGCGGCATGTGTGGTTTCATGACCAGCTTTAAAACCAAACTGGTTGTTTGGAATAATATTATTGTCCTCAGCCCATTTAAGTAGAGCCTTGTTTAGAACCTTTTCGAATACTTTACTGATACTCGGTAACAAACTGATCGATCGCAGATTTTTTGGGTTTGTTCTGTCTTTCCCTCTTTTTGGTAACGGTTGGATGATGGCCGTTTTCCAACGTACTGGATAGTGTGCGTTGTTCAGAGCGTTGTTAAACAAGACTGCATATATGTCCATTGCGATTTGAGGAAGATGTTTTAGTACGATATTGGGTACTCCATCGATTCCAACTGATTTTTTGTTTCTTAGTGATGCAAAGACGCCATGGATGTCTTCACTAGTGACCAAAAGGCTGTTAGCGCTTTCGACAGTGATCTCGGGGTTTGCCGTATTTTCATTACTGAATTCGTTAAAACCATGGTTTTCTGATCGCCACTGTGAAATATCATTTCGAAGATGACGATAGTTCAGTAAAACTCTATCTTCCAAGCCATGGTTGCGACGAATTACTTCATTTGCCTTGTACAGTTCTTGAAAGACGGCCCCTACAACATTCACTTTTTCCAAGGGATCTTCAAACACAAAAACTTCGTCATTTAGGATGGCGTTGTTTGTGTCTATGCCTATATTTGTCAGCATTCGTTGGTTATCGTCAGTTCGTGGTATTTGGAGACACTGAATCTCGTTTTCATTACTCCGTCTAAATATTTTATTAATTTGCGGAAACATACTAGGGTTGCGGGATTTTACCGCCCGAACTTTGTTGTTCCAATACAAATTTGCTGATAGCCTATAGTTGGCTTTTATCAGCTGTTGGAGATTTTTTAATCTGGACTTTAGTGATATTATCTCCTGGTCGTGCCTATCAATAAATCGTCTGTATCGTAGTTTTAGTTGCGACAGAAGTCTACTTTTTTTTCTGTGGAGTGCGTTGATTGTGGCGTTTCGGTACATGTTCATGTTGTCCGTAGGTGTGATTTTTGGTATTGTTTTGTCCATAGTTTGTTTTATGGTTTCGTCCATTTTTTGTATGTATTTGTCGATATCATCGTTGGGTATGTTTCTGTTGGTAGGAGGGTTAATATCTTTTAAGCGAATTTCTCTTGTTAAGGTTCTCGTGAAACGCGTCCATCGCATAGCCCCATAGTTATAGGGTTGCGGTATCATACATTCACCGAGTTCCACAACTTCGCTTGGTGTTTTTATCACGATTGATAATGCACAATGGTCGCTGTCATACTCAATTGTGCGTAGGCAGTTTATATTTTGTCTGTTAGTATGTGTATGTTTAAGTCGTGTGTCAATAAGCATAATATCGAGGAACGATCCCCCTCTGGGGAAAGAAGGATATTCTGTAGCTAGCAGGTCAGCCTTATATTCAATGTGATGTTGATCTAGCCAACCAGCTAGTTGATTTCCTCTCGTGTTGGATATGCTATTTCCCCAATTTGGGTGTTTAGCATTCAAGTCGCCACCTATGATGTAATAGTTCCCTTCCGAGTAAAGTTTTAAGCATTGGAAAAGAGTCTCTAGCTCCGCTATAAATAGATTTTGTTGATGTGCTTCTGGTGCGTAGGCAGATATCACATACATCCCCCTACCTTGTCGGAGGGGTATGCGGATAATGCACGCTTCAAGCACCTGAAATCTGCGCATCTCACCACTATATATTACCTTATGTTGAAGTTCTTTTTTAACAAAGATTGCCACCCCTCCTCCTTGCGTGGAGTTGGGTCGGTCTCTTCGTATAATGTCGTAATTTGTGTGATATAGTTTATGCCTCTGATTCAGCTTAGTTTCGCTAGCCAGAAGCACGTCAGGATTTTCGTCTTGCAACAGTTTAAAGAGAGCGGCTCTTCTCTCGATTCTGATAAGTGAATTTACATTCACGACTAGAGCCTTAATTGTGCTTTCTGTTGGGGGGTTTATATTGACGGCTGGCTAGACAATTGCGAATAGACCCAGTCTAGTCTAGTGTCTTGGTCCTTTATTTGTTTTTGCATTTGTGTCACCTGCGTCTGAATAGCGAGCAAGGTTGTGAGCACATCTGCTAGTGTTATTGTTTCTGGAGGCCCAGTATGTTGCGGCGGTACCCGTGTGGTGGGTTGTGGCGTGTTTCTCCTACCAGCTGTTACCTGAGCATACGAGAACTGGGGTGTTACATTTAGTGCTGGTCGGGCTTGAACTATCGGGCGTTCTATTTTTCGTTGCTGTGAAAACTTTTTTTCCTGCAGTTCGCGGAATTTAGGACAGCCTCGATAATTAGCGGGGTGTCCCTCACTCTTACAAACTGCACACTTTAGTAGAGATCTGTCGTCTACCCTTTCTTTACCTAACGTGCATTGTTCTGCGCTGTGGTCCTGTCCGCATCTTACGCATCGATACTGCATTTCGCAGTTTGCTGCTGAGTGCCCGAACCTTTGGCAGCGAAGACATTGGATTATATCTCTGCCTTTTTTCAATTTGTCCCATGTGACAATTTGATGGTTCAGGATAGTGATTTTCCTAAGTCCACCAATTTTGCTACCAGGGCCCAGCTGCACCAGGAAGAATGGTAATTTACGATTCTCCCGTCTAGCCCTAGCTGTATTGAAAGGTTTTACCGCGATAAACTCAATATCATTACAGTTAAGCTCTCGTAGCGTTTGTAATAGAACTTCTGGTTCTGTTTCAGGGTCAACGCCTTTTAGTAGAACCGTTATATTCTTTATTTCTTTCGGGGTGTACGTGTAAAATTCCGCGGTGGCCCTTTTTAGCACATTTTTCATTTTTTCGAAATCCTCAACCGAATTTGTCTGTATGGCAAACCTGTTCCCTATCAGTCTTTTAATTGAAAAATCTTCCCCAATAGAAAGCTTACATAGACTTACCAGTTCGTTACAGTCCATATCTGTAATGTTGATGGGTGGCATCTTCGCTTTCCTTTTTACTGCCTGTTGCTCTTGTTGTGGTTGTTGTTGTGTAATCTCTTGCGGTGGACATCTTTTTTGTTGGCTTGGCTTCTGTTGTGCACTTTGTTGCTGATTTTTCTGCTGCTGTTGTTTTACTATTAGCTGCTCCTTTTCAGCAAATTCCTTTTTCCTGCGACGCTTCTCTGCTAATTGCGCCCTTGCTCGGGCTAGCCTTATTTCAAGATCGCTGATTTCCTCTTCTTCGTCCTCAGTCTCGGTACTCGCTAAACATGCAAACATGTTATTGGTGACATGGCCGTCATTATATGGAACCGGGAGGATTGTATTGTCCTCTTCCATTTTTTGCGCTTTTTCGAGCAAGTCTGTTATTGCCTCGTTTGGCTTGTTTATTTTTGATGTCGCTCGTGTTAGTGGAGAGCTCGCCGGGCGTTTTATTAACGCGGACTTCGGTTTCAATTTTTTAATTTTTTGTTTATTGTCTGCCATTCTGCATGCTGAGGGTCGATACACCCAGCTTGTTGCATCCAAGATAGCAGGCCAGTCTTTGTTTTAAACCAGTTATTAGGTTGGCTTCACTTTGTAATTTCTGTATATTTTAGTTCCTTTTGTTTATTGTTATTTCTGTTTTGATTTCTTTTACTTCTTTGTTTTCCTTTTTTTTTTTTTGCTAAACATGTGCTCACATACACTCTCACAATTGGTCAGTATTAAACTGTGTTTGTTTTGACTGTCAAACCCGTTGCTTCGTTCTCTTTTATTTCATTATATTTATATATAATCACTTTGTTTTTACTGTTTTTATCAAGAGAATTTATTTATTTAATTGGTCTTTGTATGTTCACTGTCGCTGTCACTTTTCACACAACAAAACACGGCGCGAAAACAAAACTGTACTGTATTGTTCAGGTATTTGGTATACCTGCTAGTCACGTAATGTGGGAAGACAATTAGAATGTAAAACGTATGAAAGGCAGGACGAACCGTACCGTCTGAATGTTAGCTGATGACTGATGTTCTTTTTATTCTAGTTCACAAGTGACAAGATGGTATTCGATTTTATAACACTGAGTCATTTAATATTGATTAAGATTAAGATAAATATATTAAAGTCAATGAGTGGGACACTTCCCTTAGTTCTAATCACTGTACGTTCTGGAGAACCACTTCACTCAGCGTAATAAGGCGTGCGACTTGATAATGTACGATCGCGGCAAGGTTTTGCAGTTCGCTAGCTCGGATTAATACACACACGGATTAACATAAAGTTATACTTGGGCACGCGTAAGAAACGACAACAACGACTAATTGGAAGGAAACGCGCTAGGGTTAATGCAACACGTACTAACGCACTCAACATTGAATATTCAGCAACGATCCTCAGGGGACTTCAATAGTGCGTGCGCACACTTAAGGGTATGACATCTGACTAACCTTCCATTCGTCAACATACGAATGAACTGCTCACGAATAGCCTCAAAAGGAGGGGAGCTACACGATCAACTCGAGGCAGTCAGTCGTGGTTGGGTTAGCTACATGGGGTGGATTTCCCATGTATGTGTATCTGCTAAACAAGACCAGCAACGGACGAACATAGATGGATGCGGGCGCTGTTATTGCATCCCATCATAATGATCATTAGCTGAAGGAAAAGGTCTCTGCGATCTAATGTCAACAGAAACGCTATTTCCCATGATCGACGACGGGATGGGGATCGTTTGAGTTTGCCGGCATTGGATGGGTCGGCAGCTGTGTACACAATTAATTTGTGTAAAACTTGCCGGCGCGGACTCTTCGGATCGCAGCATCGGTCATGCTGATAACCCACTAATATGCGCGCCTGCAAGGCCAATAATAATTTGAACCTTTTTTTCCTTGGAAAGGATAGATCAAAGATCATACCGATGAAAATCGATTGATGTTGGATCGATGTCATGGCAAGCTGATGATCTTGCCATGAATTATGCTTTCAGGTGATGACCATGGAGAAGAGGCTTGGAACAGCCCCCAAATAAGGTAAGCTGCCTAATATGTATTTATGTCGGTTATCCGTAGGGATAACCGAATTGATTCCAGCTAATTGGGTGGCGGTTAATGCCTTAGCAAGATTGTATAATCTTGCCGAAATTTCAACTTTAAGGTAAGTTGTATTGCTGGTAATGGTGGGGATCGAGCGATGCGTGGCTCTTCGGGCCTTGAAAAGCCCCACAGACTGTCTCTTTGGTTTTACTCCGGAGGTTCCCTCGAACATCAAACTACCTCCGGAACCGGTTTACAACCACGAGAGCTTCCATCAGCTATTGAAGTACAAGCTTCAGAAAACGTACGAAATAGCTAGGCGCAATCTGTTGATCTCGAAACAGAGGTCCAAAGGGTATCATGACGGCCAGTTACGCCCGTTCACGTTCCATGTGGGCGACAAAGTCTTGATGCGGGAAGAAAATAAGAAAGGGAAATTAGCGTCCCTATGGAGAGGTCCGTATGACGTGGTGGGGGTGAAAAGCGCGGTCAACAGCGCGGTGAAGCTAGGAAAGAGGATGGTGGTTGTACACAACAATCGTCTGAAGTCCTATTAGGAATAGGCGAGTCCAAAATTTAGGAGAAGATATAGGAGCGGAACGATTTCGCCGGCCGAGCGACAGTATAGAGGGTTGATGAGGGGGGATCACCTCGCCCTAGCGAGGGGGTCCTAACCGGATCGTGTGGGCGGTCAAACTTTCGTCCGAATCGTCGTTGTTTCTTTTTGTGTGGGTCCGCCGAGGGTCGTTTGTTTATTGATGTTTGTGTGATGAGTTAGATTTTTTTTTCTTTTTCCCTCTACTTCTATCTTCTCTTTTAAAATATTTACTAACCCATGTTACGTGCGGTTTCCGCCACCCCATCAATTAATTGTATTTAATATAATTTGTTTTAATGTAGTTTGATGGTAAGGTGGTGAAAGAATTGCGCGATCCACAAGTGAGTGTTCGAACATGCCCCGATACGAGTGTGGATCGTGGGCGAATTCGAATTCTATTTTCGGAGTGGACGTTGAGGGAGAGCGAGAGAGAGGAACGGCAAGAAATTTTTGATTCCGTTGTCGACGGTGTTTTTTGAAAGACAGTTGGTTGTCAGTAAACAGTTGGAGACAGTTAAAAGGAAGAAAAAGGAAGAGAAGTAGAAAAAAGCCCCGTGTCTTGTTGAAAAAGAAGAAAAGAAAAGTAAAAGATAGGACTGGTGCGCGCGGTCGCGAGAAAAATAAAAGAAAAGCAAACGATACTAGAGAAAAAGTTTAAAAGTTGCACGACGCAACAAAGAGAAAAAGCAGTATGAGTCCGGGAATGTTAATGTGTATATGTCATGAGTTATTGTAAGACTTAAAATTCGGCAATCCGTGGTTGACCGAAGTATGTAAAATAAAGATTAAAGTACGAGTGGTTGTGCTGTTTTTGTTTGTTGTTCCTGAGGAGATAGCCACTGATTTGATCCACTTTGTGGGATCCTATCCATGGCACCACAGTCCGGGACCAGTGTAAAATAGTAGAAATTACCACCAGCTGAGTTCTCGAGGAATTAGAAGCCACAGCCAGAGGGAAAACTGTCACACCGACCTGAATGCGAGCTGGGAAGGTTGAATAACCAGTCACCTTAACGACAGGTAAATTTTTATATTTATACATATATATATCAAAATTTCTGTGGCAAGAAAATACACCACAGTGGCGCAGCCGGTGCCCATTAGTTGGCTCTGCACTGGCATTTTGCCTTAAATCCTAGAGCACAGTGGTGGGTGGAGCCCAGAGGCTCCATACGTCCAGAGGCTCCATACGTCCATACGCTTGCAGGGGAGCAGCTGCAGAGAGGCAGGATAAGCATAATATACATAAGTAGGAGCTCGTGCATGGTGGAACCAGTTTTGGCGGCGGTTGGCGAGAACCCGGCGTAGCGGTGAAGCGGCTGACACATTGATTTCTTTTTTGTTTTGTTGTTTCTTTTTTCTCTTTTTTGTTAATATTGGTTTTTCAAGATTTGGTAACGATGAATGTTAAAAAATGTTAGTTATAGGTGATATGTTGAATGTGGACATTTTTTTTGAATATTTTATTGGGGCATATTTATGGTTACTATTAGCCCTAATTTTTGTTATTTATATTTATATTGTGTTACATTTCCTTATATTTTCTTTTTCCTTTTTTTTTGTTATTGTTGTTAGTTTGATTGAAATTTTTTTTTTGCGTTCAATTTATTTATTTATTTATCAACCAGATTGCCTGGTTCATTTTGTAAAACGGACGTTGTTGAGGAGGATTCTGCTTTCTTCCTTTTTCAGCTGCGCATTAGATTTTCTCTCTTCTCGATCGGTACCATTGTTGTTTGTCCCCCTTTAGGAGTGTTTGTTTATTTGTTGTGGAAATCGTATTCCTTTTTTGTTTTTCGCACCCTTTCTGTTGGTTGGTACTGTCGGCGACGGAGTTGCTTTTTCTTCGCGAGGTTCCGGGTTTGATTTTAGTAGCGGTAATTGTGAGGTTTAGTTAGACGGCCTGCAGATGCAAACAAGGCAGCGGCAAAGACATGTCCGAGAGGGTGTAGCGTCCTACGAACGCACAATTCCGCCCAGGTAAGGTTCCAAACCTTCAAGGAACTTACTTACCTTATCCATTACACGTGCCCACAGACACGTGTCCCCAAAGATCCTAATCATACCTGTAACAAGGGTATAGGAAGCTGCAACAATGTTGAACCCGACATAAAAAAAAACAAGGAACTTAACGTTCAAAAACTTTCAGGATCAAGTTCAACGCATCCATACATGGTATTCTGCCCAATTTAAAAAGGCAGCTAAAGCATCGCTTCTAAGTAATGCGTCAAATGCAGCAAGCATCGCATACAGATCTCCCATCTTAAACATCTGCACGATGTTTCCAAGGAATTACCATTTTCGGTAGATAGACCGAACAACGGATGCATACGCTGGTAGCTAAATGCAATAAAGCATATCGCCTATATTAAAGTAAATATATAGGAGCGGGACGATTTCGCCGGCCGGGTGACATTTTGGAGGTTAGGCGAGAGGGGATCGCCTCGCCTTAGCGAGAGGGTCCTAACCGGATCGTGTGGGCGGTCGAGCTTTCGGTCGGACCATCGTTTTAAGTGTCGGGCCCGCCGCGGGAGTTTGTGTTGTCCTTGGTTCTGTGCAGTGCTTGTCTGCTATTCCCCCTCTTAGGTTAATACATAAGTGTTATTTATTTATTTATTTTTTTACTAACCCTAATATGTAAGCAGTAGAAAGTACATACTAACATCTACTTAACACCTAATTGTTAATTTATTTATTTATTTGTTTTGTTGTTTGTTTGTTATATGTTTGTCTGCTCTCCGCCGTCCACTCTCCGGCTTGGCATTCCTCTCCTAAGAATGCCACGCAGTCTTGCCGGGGGGGGGGGGGGGGGGCGGCTTCCGCCATCCCCTTCGTTTGTTTAGTTTCAAATATAATAAAATAGTAGATGGTTAGGTGGTGGAAAAACAAACGATCCACATGTTGAATGTATGAACATACTCTTGTTCGATTGTGGATCGTGTTTTTTTCGGAGTGGATGGAGATAGAGGGGGAGAAAGGTTTTTTTTAGTGTGTTGAGGAAGGAACAGCAGTTTTTTTGTTTCGTTCGTTTTTGATAAAGAAAAAAAAAGTTTCGGTTCCGTTGACAGAACTGAAGTGTGGTTCGAAAGCGAAAAAACAGGTCAGAGAAAGAAAAACGGAAAGAGGAGTAACGTCCCGTTCATTGTTTGATTAAAAAATTGAAAAAGTTTAGTAAAAGTTAAAAGTTACTTTGTTTGTTTTCTTTATGATGAATTAAAGAATTAAAAGGGAAAAAAGTTAAAATTAAAGTTGTAAAGTTGCTTTGTTTGTCTTGGATTTCGGAATAAAACTTTGTAACGATTGTGATGAGAATTGTTCGGTGTTTTCCTGGAAGTACGTCTAAGTTCTGGTCCGGCAGTGCAGAAGATCTTGCAATGGAGTCTGGAGGGGAGAAATAAAGAGGCTTCCGACGCACACAACACGTAGCACGGTGGAGCTAATATAGTGGAGCCGAATAGTATATACCTTATCCCCAGGTAACCCTTTGTACTTATTTAAATTTCTGTGGCGAAAACGTCACACGACTGGGGGAATCGGATTCTTTTGTTTGCATATGTTTATGCTATTGAATCCAATCCGACGGCAAAGCGTGACGTCAGTGATTGTTTGAAGATTCAAACAAAGAAATATTTCCGCTAGAAGTGCTTGCAACTGAATCAATAGTTGCAAGTCTTCGGAAAGTAATTTAGATGGATAAACAATGACGGATGCGTATACCATCTGTGTCAAGTATGCATGGCATCTATGGCAACGGCAGGATCGAACTATAGTGTGAATATCTGCACTAATTGGAAATTCGGTTTTTGGGTCGCTAATGCAGAGATGCATTGATAATGTATGAATGCCCATGTAGGAAAAATTCTTTGCAGACATTTCCAGGTAATGGATTGAAAACATTAACTATCCTTGGGAAGGGAATGTTTTCAGGTGCCAATGCGATTGCAGTGACGGGAAATAATGGGAGTTGGGTTGTAATAATGGGGTTCTGCCTGATAAGTTAAGAAAGAAATCTTACGGAGAATTGTATCCCAGGGGATGCAGCATGAAAGGTAAGTTTTCTTTTCCGGGTGCTTTTTAGATTCAGGATTTGATCTCATTAATGCGTGAAGCATTTAAGGTGCTAATGCGATTGCATTAGTGAAGTTATGAGATTGGTGGCAGTCATGAAGGTTTCTCAGGTAAGTGTATCGTGGGGTTTGGGGGAATCGCCACACTTTTCCTGGAAAAATCAAAATTACAAATATCCAAATCCTATTAAATTCTATAAAAAAGCTGCTTCGAAAATGTTAACAAATAACATGTAAACAATTATTATATAACCAATCTGTTATACGAGTAAGTTAACAGTATTACTTAGTGTAACTCTTTCGGTCAAATAAATGCAGTAAATAAAAGAGACCGACAATTCATCGGCAAACGAATGTGATGCACGTGAAGTTGGCATTACAGATAACAACGAGGTTCACTAGTCCGGAGCAGCAAACAAACTCAAAGAATTGGCCACACAAAAAGGTAAACAATATACAAAACATCGACAAGTATGTTCATCTGTTACGTATAAAACCCCCCATTTGAACATACATACCGGGCAAAGCCCTGTAGTGATTCTAAATCACTACTCCCTTACCTGTACCAAAAACTCCTAACCCAATATCCCATTTCCACCATCCATCCATCCATCCCACCACAGCGGACCATATGTGCGACAGATTAAACCTAAAGTTAATCTGTTGCAAATTGACTCAATTCCCTAACCCTAACTAGATAGTTGAAGCACAAATCATCGGGTTTGTGTTTCGACAATTAACCAACGCTTGTGAGCAAATCTCGATTTGTCACAGCATAAAAGGGCGGCGCATTTTGGTTTCGCGAGAGTTAGTAGCGGACCACCAAATCAAAAGCAACAGTTCCTAAATAAATAAATAAAAAAAAATAAACCACCAGAACAACTTTCATTTCTTCGGCCCGGAGGTAAGTATCAACTTATATTCCTTTATTTTAAATATTGGTGGATACCAGCATAACACCCGGTATACCAACATATTTTGGCGCCCGAGCAGGGACCAAGGAAGCCCAAGCTTAACTTGTAAGTGCTATAAAACCCCTGGTTACCCAAAATACAAAAAACTCGAACGTACTGGGCAAGACACCTCTACTCGTTGGTCCGGAGCTGAGTATGGCTCCGGAGGTACGCACCGTAAACAAAAACAAAAAAAATTTCAACCTACCGGGCCGAACACCACTGGACTTACAAGTCCATATATATAGTAAAAGCGTACCTGGGGTTGCAACACCAGGGAAGTAAACAAAAAAAATTTAACAAAAAACCAACAAATAAAACACAAGAAAAAACACCAACTCCGGAGCCAAATCATTCAAGGAAATGAGGTTTCTGAATTCGTTTACCATTTCACACAACAACATCGCATTGTTTCAACAGTTGCCGAACAACGCCGAACAGCAGAAGAACAGGAACACATCACTCATGGTGTACAACAGCAGAGGAACAGGGCCACACCGCTACATGGGAACAAAGCCACACAATCAACACAAAAAGCATGGTATGTCCAGTTATTCTTATTATATTTTTTTTGGTGCGCCACTTATAGTGAGTTAAAAAGAGAATCAAATCAAATAAGGTGCGCAAAAGGTTCTTTTTGTTTTTGTAAGACGTATTGAATAGTAATTTTTTTTTCTCACAGTGAATTCAATAGTGTCCAATTTTTTTTTTTTTCAAGCCCATTTTTCATGTAAGTGAATTGCATTTTACATTTATTAAATACCTTTTGTTCAATAAAATTATCAAAATACATTTAAAAAAAAAAAATTAAAAATTATATAAAAGAAAAAGGAAACAGCGTGAATTTAATAGTGTCCAATTTTTTCAAGCCAATTTTACATGCAAGTGAATTGCATTTTACATTTATTAAATAGTTTTTGTTCAATAAAATTATCAAAATATTATACATTCAAAAAAAAATAAAAATTAAAAATTATATAAAAGTAAAGAAAACACAGTGAATTCAATAGTGTCCAATTTTTTTTCAAGCCAATTTTACGTGTAAGTGAATTGCGTTTTACTTTATTAATAGTTTTTGTACAATAAAATCATCAATATACATTCATTAAAAATATTAAAAAAAGAAAAAAAGAAAAATTTTATATATTTAATTTTAAAATATTAAAACAACCGTTGAGGCGACAGTAACCTCAGCAGTGGCAGCCCAACACCATACCACACACCGTTGCATGCCAACTAGCAATACTACACCACCAACCAGGGGAGAGACCACAGACAGGGAAGCCCAGTCGTCCCCAAGGATGCTTCGTAGCGGAACCATCCTTGACAGCGCAGTGAGTCTCTTGAACCACTTGAAGAAGGTATATGAGACCGCGAGGGTGCGCGAAAACCTGTCGGTGAGGCAGTGTGACAACTTGAACGCACAACTGGACACAACCCGTGAGCTACGACTCGCCGATCTTGACAAGTTAAAGCTCGCCACAGAGCAGTTTAGGCACGAGCTGAAAAGTTTTCGAGACCTCCCGTCCCTTCCCATTAGTAATAGTATTCAGGAAGATTTAAAGAGCTCCAAACCCCCCAACAGTGTCGATTGTACTGTCGGACCCATTCTAGACTGGCTGGGAAGCCCCCCCGAATTAGATCTAACTTTGAGTCCCCCTTGCAAATATAAAATACGGAATATGGAGGTGGATTTTTGTAAAATCGCCAAACTGACGTTCCAAGTGGTGCTAATTTTCTCAGGGGGGCAGAGTCCCCTGGTTAGCAATGAACTACAAACGTTCCTGGGCTGCTGCAAAAAGGTGATGGGATGTTTGACCGTGGAGGAGATAAAGCAGATGATGATGCTATGCAAGGAAGCAGCCGACCATAAATATGGCACTACAGCAGCCTCAGCTGTACAAGTGCAGCTTGAAGACTTCGCTAAAAATGCGCTGAAAAGTGGAGTGACTAACACACACCTTAGTCAATATTTGTTGACCCTGGGGGAGGATACTCTGGAGGGTATAATACACAAAGCGTTAGACATGGAAAAGCTGCGACAATCGACATTTCATACTCAACAGAATAACCTAATACCGGGTTACCTAACCGCCAGCTATATATATATAATTCTGGTGCCTCTGGGATAGCCCACCACGGATAGCCACCGATCACAGACCCCCAAAATTATATTCCAATTTCAAAACAGTTAAACCCACAAGCTATACAGTTCAGCCAACACAATCTACCAATTTCGGACCCACACAATCACTTACCCACTCAACCGCGGATCGAACCTGGTAGGGGAAGCCCAAAGGAATAAAACCCCCCTACCTAGATCAACCCCAAGCGAAGGCTGGGATAAACTGCAGTTTTTGCCAAAAACGGGGACACACCTATAGTGATTGCTTGAAGAGGAAAAACACCCCGTCACCCCGGCACAGGGAAAACTTTAGGTAGTTGTCAGGGGAACTTCATGCTACAGACAAAGATTCCTTGCAAGTTCTAGGTTGTACACAGTATGCCCGGCCTAACCACAGACGGGTTGCTGGGGAACAATTTTCTATACGAAAATTGTAACGTAGAGATCCTGGAAGACAGCTGAAGTTCCCGCGCACGGAGCAGAATCCGGAGAAATTTAGTATTCGCCTGAAAGCGGATTGGATAAGCCAAAATCGCCCACTGGCAGTCGAAGAGGGGCAAGTTACAGCGGGACCCGAAGGGGTCGAAAATGCCCATTGTAACGCCTCCAAGGGTTTTCAAAATCGGGAACCTGGCTGCAGAACCCAAGCAACGGAGGTACACCACACACCAGGAGAAGCAACTTCCGAGAAAACTGTCTCCGTGCCACAAAAACACAAGGGCTGCCCAACGAAGTAAAATCATCCTTCCATCTTGTCAGGACATAGGTGATGGAGGTCTTCGTGGGCCCATGGCTGGTACACACCTCATTCACTTTGAGCGTTCGAGGAGGGAGATACTCCAGCAGGACGACCCTTCTCTTGTGGGTGTACAGGCCGGGGTCGGCATTCTGTCCTCCGACCCATCGTTTTTTAGCTACGGCCATTCTTCAACATTCATGGAACACCCCTCAGCATCGACGCCGGGTTTGTCGGGATTGAATCCGCGGGCTGTATCGTTTGTCGCGCCTAACACAGCAAGCCACCAGTATGAATAGTGCCTGAAGAGGCTTAATACACCCTTTTGTCGGGAGTGCTGGCAGTATGGCCACGACATCGTAAACTGTCCTGCCCGTCGAGCACGAGCTCGCGATCCCGGACCCCCAGTTCAGAATAGGCGACCACAGGGCGAACTTGCACGAGATAGATCGCCCCATCAGCGGCGCGGGTGCCAGAGAAAAGCCCCCACCACCGGAACCGCAGCCACTCGCTGCGAGCAGCAGGTCAGCGACGCCGAACCCAAGGATTTGTAGTGTCCAGCGTTGTTGCTAGTTTTGTGACCACCAAGGTCACAACTGGCGCTGATGTAAGTATAAGTTGAGGTGGGAACAACAACAGGGTTCCCAAACAATACCCAGCGAAAAACACACCAGAGGAGCTAAGACTACACGCCGACGCCGAAAACAGGAGACCCGCGTGGTCTACACGGAGTGGCAGGACCTCCAAGCGGCAGGCCGGGGGAGCAATAAAACCAGGCGCGGTAGGCCCAGTGGAAGCCACGCAGTAAGTTCGGACTCGGCACCTGACCCTGCCGTTTCGGGTCCTCATGGGATCGACGGCCGGGGCGTGACAGGTGCGTTGACGGACGTGATCAGCGGAAACGAACGAGAATCGCCCGTGCCGCAACATTGTCGGTCCGTGGCGGGTGACGAATGCCCCAGCTCTACAGAATCGGAGTCCGGGAACCGGAGGCTTTTGGCGGACTCAGGGAGTCGGAAGCAGCGACTCTGGCACCGTAAGCCCAAAGTGGGCCAAAACCGCTCCAGTTCTGCTAGTTCGGAGTCTACCGAGACCCCCAAGCGGGACGATCCTGAACGGAAGAGCGAGATGCCGTGCAAATTTTCCGGTTGACGCACACACACACGGCGGCAGTGTGCCGACATAAGGCAAGCTGGGAGAATTCGGGCAACTCCCAGAGGTCGGGTCGGGAAAAGCCAACCCGACCGCATTAAAATCGAAACCCAGCTCAAGCTGTTCTCAGTTTTCGCCGATCCAAGTCCCGATTGTCACACTTCCATTCGACATTGGCCTTATCATGGACACAGGCGCTGAGGTCACCCTGTTGAAGCTTAAGGCACTCCCATCCTAAACATGGCATGGATGTGAATAAATCTACAACGCTCCAAGCGCTGTTTGGTAAAGGCAAGTCGAGGGAATGCTGCAATGGGACAGTGGACTCCTTGTCGGATTTAGCAGAAGACGGGTTGTTGGGGTACGACCTCCTGTCGAAAAATTGCAAGGTCGATGGACTGGGTGGCTGTTTGGTTTTTCCCCGAACGACCGTAAATCCCGAACATTTCTCCGTTCGCTTGGCGAACCATAAAACTGGAGGCGTTGAGCGTACGGTGGCCGAACGGGGAGCCGCGCTAAAGGGACCTGGTAAGGTCGATACTGCGGCCGGTATTCGCCCGGAGACCCTACCCACACAGGAGAAGGCCACGGAAAAATGCTCAGCCACGTGCAAACCAAAGATACGCACCCTTGAAACCCAAACAGCATTCAAAAAGGATAATATTATAGAACACATATTAAAACTAAGAAAAAATATCAAGGCCCCGAGAATCCCACAATTAGCCCTAAAAAACGAATAAAATCCAAGAAGAAGTAAAAACAAGCAAATTATATATACTATACGTTTAAGCGTTCAGAAATACTTGAACCTCGAATCACTATCATTATATATATCGAATAACCAAATGTGAAGGACACATAAATAATTGTAATTAAACTAAATAAGGCACGATTATGTATTTTACTCCACATAATTATTAAAATCATACTTAACACATAAATAAGAAAATGTTATGACAATTACCCTCTATTTAATTTAATAAAATGCCCTATGTAATTTCGTTTTAAGTACTATGCATAATATTGTAAACGAGACCTTGTGGGGAGGAAGTCGTGGCACCGGCATGGGTGCGAGTTCTACTTCCTCCTCCATCATAAATTGTTCACGCGCGAAGGTTCTTCCGTTGTTCCGCCGACACAAAAGGAAAAGCAGACATGGTTGTAATAGGACTCAGCGATAATCATCTCGTGCGGCGATAAATCGCTTCTTGGGGTGAGTTTATGGTGTCGTGGTAGATATCCTCTCCAATAAGGATATCGTTTTTACCTACCACCAGAGAAACGTAAAGTCTCTCTTAGTGGTATAGGAAACCAGATTTTGTAATAAAGGTCATGGTGGTATGTGTGCGATCGTTCAGATCTGTGTGGTTTACACGTGCTCGAGGGCAATGGATAAACGAAGCAGACAGGCGGTAAAGACAAAAGGGAAAAATTGCCAACTGCGCCGTTGGTAATGCGGGTCATTGTTTACGCGATGCGTCGTCGCTATTATCGACGTTGGGAGAAAAAAAGGTGCTAAAAGCAAATTGGATGTTTATGGCATCTCTGGCTGCAGTAGAAACCGGGTTCATGTTTGCATTAGGAAATGCTGGAGAATTTGGTTTCAGCGTCTATTGCGCTAATTATATGCAGCTGCTTGGGTTGTTTATTGATGAGAAAAACGGTCACCAGCCAATGTGTATGAAAAGGTATTTGTGGTACACATGACGCTGCTGGGAAAATAGACGGCGCAATATTTACGGTCCCTGTCATGACGGTTACATTGAATGCAATCCGAATCATTTTGTTTACAGGAATTTGTCTGGTACCGAATTGGTTTAGAATACCAAATAAGCAAAGAAAGAAATCTTACGGAAAATTGTATGCGAAGAGATTCATGAAAGGTAAGTTTTCTTTCACAGGGACTTTTTGGGTTATAGGTTTGATCTATATAATGCGTGAAGCATTTAAGATGCTAATGCGATTGAATTAGCGAAAGCTTATATGCAGACTGGGTTGTATGGATGGGGGTTTTTCAGGAAGGTGAACCGTGGGATTTGGCGGAACCGCCACAACCTCTTTATTATTTTGCCTTTTTTCACACTACTTTGCTAAACATTTCGTCGGAGCCTCAATCTAACGGAGGGGGTGGTGTTACATATCATAATTGTCGCATGTCACCAAAACACGAAAACCGAACACATGTACCCCGCTCGTCACTACAACGCAACGATATGTTAAGTACCTTTTCCCGAAAGGTACACCCTTTAAAATATAAGTTACGCAGGTAGACATTTTGTGCGGCAACCCCCTTTTTCGCAACTACCTGAGGTACATTCTGTTGTACACGAAAATGTTAGATGTTAAGTGAAATAGAAATATAAGTTAGTCTTAAAATAGATTCCGTGGCTGCAAGTGCTCCGCGTTAAAAATTTAAAAGAAAGTAAAGTAAATCAAAATAAAATTTAAACAAGTGTTGTTTTTACTTTTGAAACTACTAGACGCTGTGTTTGTCGTGGGTTCTTTAGATTTTGACAATGATGAGGAGTGCTAGTTCAGAATTATAATTCGAACAACAACAACAAGAGCAGAGGTTACGAAAACTTTCTCAAAAAACAAACAATAAAATATTGCGTAAAACACGATAACTGGGCTCCAAACAGATAATATGGCAATCAACCTTCTTTCCAACTTATAAATAATAGGATGTGATGGGAACAAAACAATTAAAACTTGTGACACTCCACGTTAAATGTTTTATAATTCGAATCCTTAAAATATCAGTTGATGGAAAACTACAGATTTCAAAATCTGCCAAATAATTCACAACCTAACGGCAGGGATAAAGTTTTATTACAGGTAATCTTCTTGCCCTTTTGCCTTCTTATATGACCGGAACATGTTCTCTTTCAATTACCTGAACAGGACGGGTGAACGATTTTCTCAACGTAGAGTTTTTAAGACAGTTTAGTAAACAACCGTCCAGAATAACGGATAAAATATGGAAACAATAAATAGAAATGTGTTATTCGCATTGCATTTTTATTCACTATACTCCGAGCAAATTCTTTTCCCTCGAAACTCCGAAGAAGCACAGAGTTGTCGTCGTTAGACTTCAAAAAGCGTAACACTTTAGGTCATAGCGTGATATAAAAGATTTTATGGGATATCAACAGTTGGCGTATCATTACTACCGAATAATCAAATAAAATGTATGCCGAGTAATAAAAGATATCCTTAAATAAAGGATTGTATGCCAGATCAGCGAGAAAGGGAATAGCGTGTTGACACAGATAAACGTGTTAAAGATTCCATCGATCGACAGATCGAAAATGATACGGAGTTGAGTTCTGATCATGAGTTCAGCCATTTTACGGATTATACCTGTGGGGGCATGAGTTGGTGTGCCAGACAGGGGCACGGATTCACTTTAATCCCCGACACTTGTTCCGCCGAACACACTTCGCCGAATTCACAGTAAGAAAAGAAATGAAAGGCACTTGGTTTAGTTGTAATTTAGTTTTTATTGTTCTTTATTGTTCTCAATTATTATTTTTTTGATTGTTTACAATTGATTTCGTATTTACACAAGCGACCGAGAAACGATGCCAAATTTACACTTTGACTTTAGTTTCTTTATTTATCCTTCAACGATTCGACCGTATGGTTAATGATTACCGACTTCTCTCCACGAGTGTTTGTAATTGACTCTATGCGTGAACGCTCGATGTAGCGTGTACACGCGACGGTGGATATTTAACGACTGACTCTAATTAGGGATGAAGATGGGATTTTTGATTTGCGCACCGGACAACCAATCGAGATCGTCTTTACCTTTTTGCTCCTTCATGTTCCCCGCCGTCGAGGTGTGGTGAACACTTCGGTTAATTGGGTAGTCGACGAGCAAGGGAGAATGAGAGAACAGAAACCCAATGTGCAATGATCTCGGGGTGGGTTTGATTGTGTGTGCATGAATCAATGCAGATCTGAGGATAACCCATTGATCTACTTCGGTGAATATGGTGATCTCAAAGTACATTGAACTGTAGGAAGACAGAAATGTGGAGGAGAGGGAAATGTAGCTGGTGCTCTTCACCTGCGAAAAGAGATCATTGATCCCCAGCGAATGGCGTGTCTGGGAAAAGTGAATAGGACGCCGGCTTGGCTAGGGAAACCTGATCATGGGAACTAAATTAAATGCTTTGATAATTTCCCAAACGGTTGCATGATTATGAAACCGCGTCATTTGATCAGACTATGCCGTTGCTAACCGACATGAAGCGATTTCCGATGGAAATCTCATGGGTTAGCGAGATGGAGTTGCCGTATGGCGAAAAGATAGCTAAACTCAACTATGCATTATCTGCATAGGATAATAAGTTTAGCTATGCGTCCTTATGGGAAACATGTTTTACAGGAGAAATGACGCGCTGAAAGCGGTCGAAAGAAGGTATGAAATTATGGGTTGGTCCTCCATGTAGCATAGAGAACTCCCACATACCTACTTACCGAAAAGGTCAGTTATTGCAAAGTTACTCTTGTTACAGGCAACTCCTACCCCCCCCCCCCCCCCCACCTCCGACTGCTCACCCTTTTTGGGGGCCACCCCCCAACCATTAACAGGATTCACCTTCATGTGAAACCTCATATGTTGATTAATCTAAATCAACATATCCAATCCAATGAGTACCTGTAAAAGTGCATTAGATACAAAATGCCTATACGGGCAAATCATGGAATCCAGATACCACACCTGGGAAAAATCCATGACGGCACAAAGAAAATAATGCGCTACTCAAAACAAAGAACAATTCTATGGTAACGAAGCAATAAAGTATACAAAATATCTTTTCCATCATTGACCATAAATGAACGCTTGTGTAAACATTGAAAATGTTTATGATTATCAGGAAATGTACTGCGAAGCATACCTCATGTGTATCAGAAAAGATCTATTGTGACTACACAATGGATGGATCTTTCGATCCGCATGACCGAAAGAGAAATAAGGGTGTTGTTGTGATTCGAAATCACAACGCCTTTACCTACCACCTATCCCGAATACCCACTTCCATTTATCCATACTTACCCTTTCCATCCTACATTTTCCTGGTCCAATTCTTACCTGTACCTACGATCCACCATCCTACATACATTCCCCTCCGAGAGGATCGCATGTGCAACAGACTAAGTCTAAACCTAATCTGTCGCACATTGACCTAACTACCAACTTATTTATTAGCACAAAGATCGGGTTTGTGCTCATTTAACAAATGTATAATTGTGTGCAATTCTCGATTGGCCACAATATAAAAGGGGCGGCACATCTTGATTTCGGGGCAGTCAATAGCCGGCAGTCAATCGAAAGCAGCGGTCAGTGGAAATAGGCTACTAAGAGAACTAATAAAGACAATACTAATCTAAAGCAGATCTTTGATCTAGGCCCAGGAAGGTGATTATCAACAACAAATAAATTAAATATTGTTGGGTACCGATATATTTCGGTACACCTAACACTGTCTATGTATGACCGTCGTCCGGTTTGGACATTTTATTGAAGAGTCTGATACAGACCATCGTCAAAAACGGACGTAAAAGCTAAAGCCGATCGCGCTTAAATTCTATGTTAAAAAAGTGTCGAGAATGTTATCCGTCATCGAAGATGGAAGTCGATACGATTAACGGTGGTTAAAAGAAAAAAAGAACATCGGTGGTTTACGTTTACCATACGACTTCGTCGAGTTCCTTACACGGATACATTTTATCTACCCGGTAGATATTCATTTTAAAACCAGAGTGTTCGCAAAGATGCTACAATAACTCGAATTCTCTGGATACGTGTTGTAACACCAATTCAGTGTCAGTGTTGTGTTTCTTAGATTCCAAACAAAAAAGATTCTTTTAGAAAAACTGAATTTTGTGAATGTGAATTCAAAACAACAGCAAAGGACCGAAGTTACAAATAAAGTTAGAACTAAATAAAAAAGTGTGTTTTATTTCCGTGAAATTAAGCCTGTGATGCATGTGCAAGTGTTACGTACGCACATCGTAAAAACAATTTCGGTTAACAATTTTCTTTAACACTCTCACCGAAGTGAACTTCCGCAGTTTTTATATCGTGTGTGCGAGTCAAAGTATCGGGTATTGGTGGATGTTTTAAATTTAAATAAACAAAGAATGTATTCAAATTTAAGTCCAATAAAATAAAGAGTGTTTTCATTGAAGGTGTTTCAGAAAAATTATAACACGAGGCTGAGACCCAGGAGTTTTCGACTGATTAAGTCAAGTGCACTCTCGGTCACTCTAAACGACTTTTGCACAATAACATCGGCGCTCTCGTGGAATAATATTCACGGTGGCTGTTGAGGTTCTCACCGTTTTAGTCAGACTGTGGGGAACGAAGTCGTGGCACCGACATGGGTGCGAGTTCTATTTCGTCCCACTCGCACGTCTCAAATTGTTCATTCGGACACTGTTTACCCAACGCCAGTGAAGGACAATACACCGATCGCACCAGAGAAAATGCTAGAAATAAAACACACTGTCAATCTCAATCTGGGTTATAGGTTTGATCTATATAATGCGTGAAGCATTTAAGATGCTAATGCGATTGAATTAGCGAAAGCTTATATGCAGACTGGGTTGTATGGATGGGGGTTTTTCAGGAAGGTGAACCGTGGGATTTGGCGGAACCGCGACAACCTCTTTATTATTTTGCCTTTTTTCACACTACTTTGCTAAACATTTCGTCGGAGCCTCAATCTAACGGAAGGGGTGGTGTTACATATCATAATTGTCGCATGTCACCAAAACACGAAAACCGAACACATGTACCCCGCTCGTCACTACAACGCAACGATATGTTAAGTACCTTTTCCCGAAAGGTACACCCTTTAAAATATAAGTTACGCAGGTAGACATTTTGTGCGGCAACCCCCTTTTTCGCAACTACCTGAGGTACATTCTGTTGTACACGAAAATGTTAGATGTTAAGTGAAATAGAAATATAAGTTAGTCTTAAAATAGATTCCGTGGCTGCAAGTGCTCCGCGTTAAAAATTTAAAAGAAAGTAAAATAAATCAAAATAAAATTTAAACAAGTGTTGTTTTTACTTTTGAAACTACTAGACGCTGTGATTGTCGTGGGTTCTTTAGATTTTGACAATGATGAGGAGTGCTAGTTCAGAATTATAATTCGAACAACAACAACAAGAGCAGAGGTTACGAAAACTTGCTCAAAAAACAAAAAATAAAATATTGCGTAAAACACGATAACTGGGCTCCAAACAGATAATATGGCAATCAACCTTCTTTCCAACTTATAAATAATAGGATGTGATGGGAACAAAACAATTAAAACTTGTGACACTCCACGTTAAATGTTTTATAATTCGAATCCTTAAAATATCAGTTGATGGAAAACTACAGATTTCAAAATCTGCCAAATAATTCACAACCTAACGGCAGGGATAAAGTTTTATTACAGGTAATCTTCTTGCCCTTTTGCCTTCTTATATGACCGGAACATGTTCTCTTTCAATTACCTGAACAGGACGGGTGAACGATTTTCTCAACGTAGAGTTTTTAAGACAGTTTAGTAAACAACCGTCCAGAATAACGGATAAAATATGGAAACAATAAATAGAAATGTGTTATTCGCATTGCATTTTTATTCACTATACTCCGAGCAAATTCTTTTCCCTCGAAACTCCGAAGAAGCACAGAGTTGTCGTCGTTAGACTTCAAAAAGCGTAACACTTTAGGTCATAGCGTGATATAAACGATTTTATGGGATATCAACAGTTGGCGTATCATTACTACCGAATAATCAAATAAAATGTATGCCGAGTAATAAAAGATATCCTTAAATAAAGGATTGTATGCCAGATCAGCGAGAAAGGGAATAGCGTGTTGACACAGATAAACGTGTTAAAGATTCCATCGATCGACAGATCGAAAATGATACGGAGTTGAGTTCTGATCATGAGTTCAGCCATTTTACGGATTATACCTGTGGGGGCATGAGTTGGTGTGCCAGACAGGGGCACGGATTCACTTTAATCCCCGACACTTGTTCCGCCGAATTCACAGGAAGAAAAGAAATGAAAGGCACTTGGTTTAGTTGTAATTTAGTTTTTATTGTTCTTTATTGTTCTCAATTATTATTTTTTTGATTGTTTACAATTGATTTCGTATTTACACAAGCGACCGAGAAACGATGCCAAATTTACACTTTGACTTTAGTTTCTTTATTTATCCTTCAATGATTCGACCGTATGGTTAATGATTACCGACTTCTCTCCACGAGTGTTTGTAATTGACTCTATGCGTGAACGCTCGATGTAGCGTGTACACGCGACGGTGGATATTTAACGACTGACTCTAATTAGGGATGAAGATGGGATTTTTGATTTGCGCACCGGACAACCAATCGAGATCGTCTTTACGATTTTGCTCCTTCATGTTCCCCGCCGTCGAGGTGTGGTGAACACTTCGGTTAATTGGGTAGTCGACGAGCAAGGGAGAATGAGAGAACAGAAACCCAATGTGCAATGATCTCGGGGTGGGTTTGATTGTGTGTGCATGAATCAATGCAGATCTGAGGATAACCCATTGATCTAATTCGGTGAATATGGTGATCTCAAAGTACATTGAACTGTAGGAAGACAGAAATGTGGAGGAGAGGGAAATGTAGCTGGTGCTCTTCACCTGCGAAAAGAGATCATTGATCCCCAGCGAATGGCGTGTCTGGGAAAAGTGAATAGGACGCCGGCTTGGCTAGGGAAACCTGATCATGGGAACTAAATTAAATGCTTTGATAATTTCCCAAACGGTTGCATGATTATGAAACCGCGTCATTTGATCAGACTATGTCGTTGCTAACCGACATGAAGCGATTTCCGATGGAAATCTCATGGGTTAGCGAGATGGAGTTGCCGTATGGCGAAAAGATAGCTAAACTCAACTATGCATTATCTGCATAGGATAATAAGTTTAGCTATGCGTCCTTATGGGAAACATGTTTTACAGGAGAAATGACGCGCTGAAAGCGGTCGAAAGAAGGTATGAAATTATGGGTTGGTCCTCCATGTAGTATAGAGAACTCCCACATACCTACTTACCGAAAAGGTCAGTTATTGCAAAGTTACTCTTGTTACAGGCAACTCCTAAATTCTATGTTAAAAAAGTGTCGAGAATGTTATCCGTCATCGAAGATGGAAGTCGATACGATTAACGGTGGTTAAAAGAAAAAAAGAACATCGGTGGTTTACGTTTACCATACGACTTCGTCGAGTTCCTTACACGGATACATTTTATCTCCCCGGTAGATATTCATTTTAAAACCAGAGTGTTCGCAAAGATGCTACAATAACTCGAATTCTCTGGATACGTGTTGTAACACCAATTCAGTGTCAGTGTTGTGTTTCTTAGATTCCAAACAAAAAAGATTCTTTTAGAAAAACTGAATTTTGTGAATGTGAATTCAAAACAACAGCAAAGGACCGAAGTTACAAATAAAGTTAGAACTAAATAAAAAAGTGTGTTTTATTTCCGTGAAATTAAGCCTGTGATGCATGTGCAAGTGTTACGTACGCACATCGTAAAAACAATTTCGGTTAACAATTTTCTTTAACACTCTCACCGAAGTGAACTTCCGCAGTTTTTATATCGTGTGTGCGAGTCAAAGTATCGGGTATTGGTGGATGTTTTAAATTTAAATAAACAAAGAATGTATTCAAATTTAAGTCCAATAAAATAAAGAGTGTTTTCATTGAAGGTGTTTCAGAAAAATTATAACACGAGGCTGAGACCCAGGAGTTTTCGACTGATTAAGTCAAGTGCACTCTCGGTCACTCTAAACGACTTTTGCACAATAACATCGGCGCTCTCGTGGAATAATATTCACGGTGGCTGTTGAGGTTCTCACCGTTTTAGTCAGACTGTGGGGAACGAAGTCGTGGCACCGACATGGGTGCGAGTTCTATTTCGTCCCACTCGCATGTCTCAAATTGTTCATTCGGACACTGTTTACCCAACGCCAGTGAAGGACAATACACCGATCGCACTAGAGAAAATGCTAGAAATAAAACACACTGTCAATCTCAATCCGAATGATTTTTTATTTTTAATGTATTGTTTATTGTTTAACTTTGCATGGAAAACCGATGATTACAATTTCACTAAACTAGATAACACACACGTAGTACTGGAAAATGTCTCTACTTTTCTTTTGCCTGCAGCTTGCAAAACAATTTAATTTATAAAGAAGAACCCGACTCTATTTGACGCAACCAACACTTTGTTACTATACACTCGGGGGAAGGAAGATTACAACTCCAGGGTGTGCACTCGAGCACACCCTACAAGGGATGATAAACGGCTCGACCGATCCGTTCTGTGGTTATGATACGACTCGATGATACAACCCCCGTTTGGTTTGAGTTTGATGGTGTGGTGAAAAGGAAATGAAATTTCCCTTTTGAGACCGACCAAACAGAGTGGATCTCCGGTACATAGATCCTAACGAGCGTGTGTCCACTTACGCGGGGATCACTTTGTTTGCTCGTGACCCGAGCTCTTGGGTGTAAGAACAGTGGGAATGAAAATTCACATGCAAGAGCATCTTTGGACGAAGTGTTTGCAGCTGTTTAAACATGGTGCTGGTGAATAGGATGCGTTTGAGATGATTACACAATGACGGTTGTGTTTACATCCATGTCGATTGTGTATTGCATCCATAGCAAGTCCAATTCCAATGTGGATATTTACACTGACAAAGAATTCGGCTCTTGGCAGCTAGGCGCGAGTTGCGTTATGCTTTGTAGGTTGAATAAAAGCCGCCCTGGGTACGGATACACTATAAAAATCTGTCGCGCACGTGCGGGATAGCAAACGCAGGCACACAGGGGTTCTGCTGATTGTTTCTATAATCCATTTCGGTTATCTAGTATGGCACCCGAAATGCTTTCTTTCTAGAACGATGCTGAGATGCATTGCTGTATGCGGTACTGGCGTACCGATTTCTTCCAGGTAAAATAATATAACGCATTAATTGCGTGAATGTCCTTGATGGGAAAATGTTGGGTGTGATTGCATAATCGAAGAACTATGGGGTCGGTAGAAGAATGGCTGAAGGTGTTAATGCGCTTGCATAGGCGAAAAACAATAAGGTCTCTAGAGATTTAGGACAGGAAGATTTGGAGGTAAGTGGATAGCAGTGGCGTCAGTAGAACCGCCACAACACCATATAAAAACCTCCTCGCACACCATGTCATACGCCAGCTGGCAATTAAAAGTCTGATTTCAACCTACGATGAAAATGGTAGACCTAAAGCACCCTCATCACGGAAGGCGTGATTGCTAAGTTAAAGTTCTGTATATAACAGTGCTTATTTTTTCTATTTTTTGTGGTTATTTTTTGATTGTTGTGTGGTATTTACGTACGGTTTCGTGGACGTAATCCATTAGAATCCCCACGAGAAATTTTACCAAGGTTCATTTGCAATTTCATGCCATACAACTGTAAGTGGTTGCGTTACGAAGTACCCCTTTTCTTCCTAAAAACAAACGAGCCAGGAGTTTCTGAAAAGAGCGCAAATACAGTTGTCCCCGGATAAAAACATGCTTCCAGACACATTGGTAGCCTACGGGAATAAATTTAGAACGACAATTTACAACATAAATTATGAATATTGATTTAATTGTTGGTAATTGATTGTTAGTTTTAAAATTGATGCATTTTCAAGAATTGTGTATCTGCGGATTGAGTAAATATGCCTTTGTTTGGACACGTGCACTTTTAGGTTTTGGATCTTGTAGGTTTTTTAGGTGCTAATTGCTTTTAGCACACATGGGAAAATAATGCTGTTGATTTTAGGAAATAGAATCGAACAAATGCATTGAATTGAATAAATGAATTGAATTGAACGTTTAGTTCGATTTGGATTGACATTGAATCCAATGTTATGTTGGGCATATGAAATGGATTTTGTTATAGGTAGGATTTGTGTATATGTGGGAGAAAAATGTAATGAGGGAGGAAAATGTAATATGGGAGGAAAATGTAATGTGGGAGGAAAATGGTAGGGCTTCTTGGAGCACTACAATTTCATTCTCACATTGCGTTTCTACCAGGGCAAGGAGTGCACTCAATACCTGGAACTACCCCCAATCGATCAATCGCATTAAGGTGAATGTGCACCAAACCACGGAATTTACCCCTATTCCCTTGGTAAAGCGTAAGATCACGTCGACGGGATCTGGCTTTGATGACGTATCGAGCAACCGCGTGCCCGAGAACCAACCTTCGGAAGGACAACCCCTCCACTTAATAAGCCATTTGTTCTCGGGTGGTCAGTCGCCTGATGAATCAGCCATAGATTCGAGGTTGGCACAACTCTACGGGTAACTTCATTTGGGGGATAACCTAAACACTCCCGAGTGTCAGTCAATAATGGAAATATGTCAAAAGTTTAATGACATTTTTCGTCTACAGGCCGACTACCTGACGTGCACCAGTGCAATCTCGCACGAAATATCTTTGGTACAGGATCAGGCACCCATAAACCAAAGGATGTACCGTTTGCCCGAATGCAAAAGGCAGGTGATCAACGAGTAAATTCGGGAAATGCTGGCGAATGATATCATTCAACCCAGCAAAAGCCCGTGGAACTACAAGAAAAAGAGCAGACTGCTATCGAAACTAAAACAATTACACAGATAGTTTACAGACAGACAAGACCAGGAGATAATATCACTGAAATCCCGATTAAAAAACCTCCAATAATTACTTAAAGCTAATTATAGATTAGCAACAAATTTGTATTGGAACAACAGAATTCGAGCTATAAAAACTAATAACCCGAATATGTTCCTACAAATAAATAAAATATTCAGGAGAAATAATCAAAACGAGATTCAGTGGCTCCAAATTCCACGTACTGATGTAAACAAGCAGCTGCTAACCAATATTGGCATAGATACAGAGAACGCTATCTTCAATAGTCAGCTTGTGGGGAATCTTTTAAACTTGTCCGAAGAACCCCGCAATATTGCAACCCAACTCACATTGTTTTTCGCTAATGCAATTGCATTAACACCTGAAAACATTTCCTTTTCCAAGGACATCTAATGCATTCAAGCATTACATTAAATTCCATACAAGAATTCTTTCTTTCATGCAAATGAATTTCCCAGAATACCTACAAGAATTCTTCATATCATGCGGGCCTGATGAATCCAAAACTACTCGGCACCCTTGTACCACCATGCAATTCCGCTGTACTTGTGCACACCACATGTCCCTGGCATTCCCACGGCTTCGGCAGCTCTTTGTCCATCGGACAAAAGCAAATAATCACATCTTGCGTCTAGAGTCATAAACCGAATTCCTTCGCATGTAATCATGTATACAAATTCAATCCCTTTTGCCCAGCAAAATGCGGTACACGATCACCCATCGTATACCTAGATTCCTTTAGAATCACCTAATTACAATACGACGATTTATCCAGCTGCAATATACCCGACCACGATCCTTAATCTGACGACAAGCCACCGCCGGTAATAGACGTGATACACATTTGCCATTGGGTAAATAGAAAAACTCATTAGCACCATTTTCCCGATGCAGTGTCGTCTATTATAGCTACGATGCACATCGTAAACAATGGCATATACCATCCCTTTGTCCTTACAGGTTTTCAGCTTTGTTTTTCCATGGCCTTCGTGCATGAGTTGATCAATATGATCTTCACGATCACTCATACACCCATACCACCATGGTCTTCATTACGAGATCTGGTTTTCTATTTCACAAAGAGAGACTTTACGTTTCTCTTGTGGTAAGTAAACGTATCCTAAGCCGAGAGGATATTCACCACCACCGAATCGAGGGTGGATCAAGAGCCAGATTCCAACCCTCGGGGAGTCTTATTCCAACCACCGATCGCGACGGTAGGTTTTTCTCCCGCGTCCCGTAGCACTGCGGGACGCGTATGTCTCGGAGTCGGAAATTTTAGTTCTTTGTCCGGTGCAACTATAAGTCTAATTCAGTCGACTCAACCAAATCCTTGCTTTCTTCCTGTGAAGTACAGCAAATCTATTAAATTAAATGCGTGTGTGATTAAGTTAAGAACATAATCTTTACTATTGTGATTGTTTCGTCGAATGTTCATTCTGTGCACTTTTCCTAACTTATCCCAAAATGAAACGTGTGTTATTGACTACCAAAATGACTGTGCCATCAAAAGTTTCCATTGTAATGAACTAAACTAAGACGTATTCCGGTGTAAACTTCTGTGTACTAAAAATAAAAATCATTTTATACAAACAACATTTGGTGTTTATTCTCCTTTCCTCTTTTGTGACAACTTGCGAGTGAACTTAATCCTTGGTGGAAATTTCAGTGACGACGATGGGAGTGGAAGTGAACCAGTGCTGTACGCCGGCACACCATACTTCTTCCCCACAAGCTCTTCGTGATCGAAGATCCTTAGGAAAAGGTGAACGCTGTGGGAGTTGTCTTTCAGGAAATGTACAAGGAGAATGAAAGCATTCGCCGAAATCACGACTTGGAGGACAGAGTTCTACTGAATCACCTGCACCTCCGAAATGAAATTTCACTTTGGCAATCGAAAAATCCTGGTTTTACCGAATTTATTGACGTTAATCTGTCAAATCGGTGGGGCGAATAGCCTTTAAATTACGAGGGAAGGAATCCAGAGTATCTTCGACTCATTAAGAAGCAAAAAGTTAGTGGGAATAGATGGAGTGCCTAACATCGTACTCAAGAACCTGCCCCCAATGGCAATAGACATATACATGGTCCTGTTTAACAACGCGTTGAATAATGCATATTATCCCTCGCGTTGGAAAACGGCTATCATTCAGCCCATCCCAAAAAATTGCATATACTATACAAACCCAATGCACATGCGTTCAATAAGCTTACTCCCAAGCATCAGTAAAGTATTTGAAAAGACCATTAACAAAGCTCTGCTAAAATGGGTAGACGACAACAACATTATTCCAAATAACCGGTTTGGATTTAAGACGGGTCATGAAACCACACATACCGCAGCTAAACTGGTCGCTGGCATACAATGGAATAAATGTAGCAACCAATGTACAGGTGCCTGTCTGATCGATTTGGAAAAAAGCATTTGATACCGTCTGGATCGAGGGGTTATATTACAAACTGGTCAGACATGGCATACATAAGCCTTTACTATATGTACTTTACGATATGTTAAAGGACAGGAGGTTCGTGGTCAAAAGTGGTAATGTGACATCTCCTCCCGATAAACTTACAAAAGTGAATAATAAAGTGCTAGAGAAATCCAAAATGTGTTCAAACACTAACTTTTTCCAACCACTTCAAAGTCTGATGGAGGACTCACCTGAAATGGATTCGACCAACGTCGATCAGTGCGCAGAAGTTACTAAAGAAACCGTTCCGCCAATTGTGGTGTTAAAATCAACTATTGCCAAGGTGCGTAATGTTTTGAGTAACATTAAAATAGACAACTACTTAATTAAAAACATATCGCTTGGACAAAAAATATGTGCCCCAACAATGGACATATATAACAAAATTAGAACTGAACTCTTACGGTTAAAATGTGAGTTTTTTACCCACTCGCGTAAGGAAAATCGTCCATTAAAGGTAGTGCAATCCGGATTAGACTTGATTAGCAACGATATAGTGAAAAATGAACTAATTGCACTCGGGATAAAGTGCTTAGATGTTAAAACCATCACCATAAATTCAACAACAAAAGCTTTGTACAAACACAACTTGTACATTGTTTACGTCCAACGCGGTACTATAAAACTAAATGAACTCAAAATTATTATTCAAATGAGACTTTATACAATGAAGCGCACATAAATGTGGTGGATAATTTTATGATTAAATTAACCAGAGGACATATTGCGAGAGCAATAAGCTCGTCCAATGAACTAATTTTCGGTGCCTATTATCCAAACACTCTGTACTATGAGAGAGTGCGTCGCAACGGTTTTTTTCTACCAATGGCATGAAAGGGCTTATACTGGATAGATTCGGAATTCCGCTGATCTATCATCTAAGTAGATCATCCATAGACGGGTGATTGTGCTACGACCGGGAAGTTACGCGCACCGAAGAAGAGCTCTTGCCCTTCAGTAGGGCTATCTCCCACAGAAACCGGGACGATAGTATTGGACAGCGTCAACAGTTCTGGTGGTTGAATGGCATATAAAGACCTGGATACCAATGTCGGTATAGAATAACAGTATCATCAGCCAGCTTACATAGACATAGCTTTTCTAGAATTAGGGTAGTATAAGATTTAAGTTAAGTTAAGTTAAGTTCTTTTAGATAAAATTAAAAAAAAAAAAAACAAGAAAATGTGTAGGTTAAATTTTAAAAAAAAAACAAAAAAAAATTTGACACAAAGTTTTTCAAATTGTTCTTTGTCTTTCAAATAATCATAAGTACTGCCACATAGTTCTGTCGCCGAAAGGCAAATTAATCACTTTTTCGTCGACGATAACGATCGTCACGTTACTGTGAATGGCCATCGTTAACGCGCCATGATTACCGATTATTTTTGGACCGAATTGGAAGATATGGACTTGGGCGGCATGTGGTTTCAACAGGAGGGTGCCACAAGCCACACAGCACACGATACAATCGATTGATTGAAGAGTAAGTTTGATGACCGTGTGATCTCAAGAAATGGGCCAGTCGGTTGGCCGCCTCGTTCGTGCGATTTGACGCCTCTAGATATTTTCTTTGGGGCTACGTCAAGTCATTGGTCTATACCAACAAGCCGACGACGTTGGAAGAGCTCAGAGTCAACATTGAACGCGAAATAGCGGCCGAAATGTGTGGCCGAGTCATCGAAAATTGGGTCCAACGAATCGGCCGCTGCAAACGGGAAAACCCGATACAATTGTTATGTAATGTTTAGCTTAGAGCGTCTGTGAAGGACCAGGAAGTTCTAATATAAGAAAATTAAGCTGGAATTTAAGCATTTTTTGTCTAGCGTGTAATTTAGAAACTTAGAAGATAAAAAGAAAATAAAAAATGTTTTAAAAATGAAAAAAAAAATGAAATGAAACCCGTGGAACTCACCCCCCCCCCCCCCCCCCCCCTGGTAGTTCCCAAAAAACCGGGCCCCGACGGAGAAGCCCGATGGAGAGTTGTGGTGGATTTCAGGAAACTGAATGAAAAAACCATCGGAGACGCCTACCCAATTCCTCGTATCGAGGACATATTACACCAGCTCGGTCAATCGCGTTACTTCTCCACGCTCGATTTAGCCAGTGGTTATCACCAAGTCTTGGTGGATCCAAAGGATCGAGACAAGACAGCCTTTAGCACCAACTATGGGCATTATGAGTTTCGACGAATGCCATTCGGTTAAAGGGGAGCACCGGCTACGTTTCAGAGACTCATGAACCATGTCCTTACTGGTTTGGAACTCAACGTGGTCAAATGTCACTCCATTACCTTCTTCCACAAACGCCCCCCCCCCCCCCCCCACCTCCACGCTCCTACTTCCTGCTAAAACCTGCAGATTTCATACGTATCCTCAATACGTGACCTCGGAATCTTATTCGACAGGGAGCTCAGCTTCATCCCACATATCGACGATATCATTCTTAAGGCCAACTCCGCCCTTGGGTTTGTGAAACGCTGGTCTAAGGAATTCTCTAATCCATACCCTTCCCGTTCCCTCTACATAGCTTTCGTCCGCCCCCTTCTAGAATACGCCAGTCAGGTCTGGTCTCCACACTGCTCGTCCCATATCCGCAGGATCGAGAGCGCGCAACGTCGTTTTCTGCGTTTTGCCCTCCGTGGACTGAACTGGGAGAATCCTCTGATTCTACCGCCATACATAAGCCGGCTCCATCTGATTAACTTCAATACACTTGAGGAGCGCAGATTTCTTGCCGATATCCTCTTCATCCACCGTCTCCTCTCCGGCACAATCAACTTCCCTAGCTTGCTTTCCGCCATCACACTCAACACCAACCCCCGCAACCTACGAAACCCTCGTCTTTTCTACCTGCCCTCCCACCACACTTCCTACGGCTGTAATGAACCAATTTCACGAATGCTAAAGCGGGCAAACTCTTACCCCACCTTCTTCGATTTCTACCTCACTTCTATTGCTCTCAAACGTCGTCTTCTGTCTTTCCCCTCGTGATCTTGCCCCACACACGGTCTACACTCTTACAACCCGTACACATTCCAATCATCCCACCCCTTTATCCTACTACCCGGTCTTCGTCGCCCCACGACGTACACCGCCACCTTCCCACCATATTACCTTCATATTTATTCCAAATTAGTTTTTTAATCCCTAAATCTTAATTATCTAAATTAAGTTTTTTTTTCATCCCTAGTTTTTAAGTTAGTTCGTAAGTTTTTACTTTTAAATCTTTTTACCGCTTGTACTAAGTGAAATAAACGAGGGTGCTGCCCTCACTAAATTAAATTAAAATTGCAGTGAGTCGAATGCTTTGTCTATCTGGACGACATTGTCATATATGGTAGGAACCTGGTTGACCATAATGACAAGCTCCGGAAGGTATTCGACCAGTTCAGATACCACAACCTCAAACTGCAACCGGAGAAGTGTAGATAGAAAAAGGCGCTTTGCCAAATCCTGACACGACAGCTAGTGTTAGAGATTTCCCCATTCCAAAAACGGTACGTCACGTCCAGTCATTTTTAGGACTAGCGAATTATTACCAGAGATTTGTGCCGAACTTTTCCCGGATAGTGCGCCCCTTAACTAACCTGTTAAGGAAAGACGTGAAATTCACGTGGTCACCCAAATGCCAACAGGCATTTGAGGAAATAAAGGGGAGGTTAATTTTGCCGTCACTGCTGGCATACCCAGACTTTACCACACCCTTTAACCCGACCACTGATGCGAATAACGAAGCACTGGGAGCTGTGCTGTCCCAAGGGGTGATAGGCGAAGACTAGCCTATCGCCTATGCCAGTCGCACCCTGAATAGAGCGGAAAGGAAATATTCGACCATCGAAAAAGAGTTGCTAGCCATCGTATGGGCGGCAGCAAACTTCCGCTGCTATTTACAGGGACGGTGTTTTACCGTATACACGGACCACAAACCGTTGAACGGAGTGTTCGGCGTGAAAGACCCCACCTCACGCCTGACCCGATTTCATCACAAACTATCGGAGTTCGACTACTCATTCGAGTACAAGCCCAATGCGGTACAACACCAATGCGGATGCACTTAGCCGTATCCCGCAAACGGTGGATGAAACCCCTTCGCCACCACGGTGCAATGTAGTGACCCGCGCCCAGGCTACGAACGGAAGGGCAAGCGAGATATCCCAGGGACGTCCTAGTGACGACGATTCGCCTCTAGAAGAGGAACCCATTCCCTCTTGCACGGAAAAGGGAATGGAGATAACTAATCCCGAGGAGATCCAACACTTACTACGGGATTACCACGATCACCCTTTAGGTGGGCACCAGATCAAGACGTATAACAAGATACGTAGGCGCTACTGGTGGAAGAATATGATGCGCGACATCAAGCACTACATTAAAGTATGCAAGATCTGTCAGAGCATGAAGTCATCCCCAAACTTACGCATACCAATGGTAAGCACCGACATTGCCAAGAGGCTCTTCGAAAAAGTCTATTTAGACATCGTGGTCCCCTGGACCATACTCCAGAGAGCAATCAATATATACTCACGTTCCAGGACAATTTATCTAAGTATATAGATTGCTATGCCTTGCCCAATGCAGAGGCAGAGACGGTGGCTTCGGTATTTTTCGAGCAAATAGTTGCAAGGTATGGTGCACCGACGCAACTAGTCACCGATCAGGACAGCAATTTCCTGAGCAGCTTGCTGAAAAGCGTGTGCAGGCTGCTCCGCATCAGAAAACTGCAAACCTCAGCGTACCATCCACAATCGAATGGTGCCTTGGAACGAGCCCATCGACCGCTGGTAGAATATCTACGCAGCATAGTAGACACGAATCCCCAATCCTGGGATCAGTACCTGAGGGCGGCCACTTTCGTGTACAACACCAGCGTACACGAAGGTACCCGGCTGACGCCGACGGGTTGTCTCTTTGGTTTTACCCCGGAGGTTCCTTCGAACATCAAACAACCTCCGGAACCGGCCTATAGCCCCGAGAGCTTCCATAAGCTATTGAAGAATAAACTTAAAACTTATGAAATAGTGAGGCGAAATCTGTTGATCTCAAAGCAGAGATCCAAAGGGTACCATGACCGCCAGTTGCGGCCGTTCACTTTTCAAGTGGGCGATAGAGTCTTGATGCGAGAAGAAAATAAGAAGGGGGAATTAGCGCCCCTATGGAGAGGTCCTTATGACGTGGTGGAGATCAAAAGTCCGGTTAACTCCGCGATTAAAATAGGGAAGAGGACGGTAGTAGTCCATAACAACCGCCTGAAGTCCTATTGGGAGTGAGCAGGTCCAGCGTTGAGGATTGCGCTAGTGCGGGGCGGTTCCGCCTGCCAAGCGGCACCGCAAGCGTTGGTTGAGAGGAGGTCACCTCACCCATGCGGGGGGTCCTAACCGGATCGTGTGGGCGGTCAAACCCTCGGCTACAAGTCTTTAAAAGGTCGATGATGCGTGGCATGAGCCCGCCCGCGGAGTTGTTTTCCGCTGGGAGAAATGGTTTGACCCCTGTAGGCGTGATGGGTAGAAAATTGTGATGGCTGATGGTGGTCTGTTTTCCCCAATTCCGTGGTATGCTTGTTTGTTACGTGAGTAACTCGTCCGCCGTCCTTGTGTTGGCAAAGCGCACACTCGACTGCATTAACAATAGAAAATTTAAACGACAAACGTATGGCAAGAAACACACAATGCAAAGGTGATCGAAGGAAATTAAATTATACTTCGATTAGGCGTGTTTTGAAAGCCGATCGAATGTGGTTGAGTGGTACTTTGAGTTGAATGCAGCGGGCGTGTAAACCGAGGTTCTCTTCGGCGGTGGTATCTCGGTTGGTTTCAGAGTGTGATAACGAATATCGTGGGTTCTCTAGATTTTGACAATGATGAGGAGTGCTAGTTCAGAATTATAATTCGTACAACAACAACAAGAGCAGAGGCTATAAAAACTTGCTCCATTTCGGTCGTACCGTGAAGGGTGCGGTATTCTGTGTTTATTTAACACTCACGACCACCAGTATTAAAAATATCCGAGTTAGGGACGTTATTAAACTATAAAATACTCACGAACGATGGCTTTCAAAAAAATCCAATACATGTTCTAAACGTTTTTTAGGTTTTTCTAAATAAATGTTTCCGTAGAACTAGTTCCCAAAATTTACAAAATCCTGTTTATGTTTTTATCTAAATATACTTGTCGAAATAATAACAACAGATAAGGTTTGTAAAAAACCGATAATTGGGTTCACAACAGAAAGTTTGGCAATCGCCCCCTTCCTTATATTCGCGTAACCCTACATTAGCCCTTGTCTCCAACTTATAAATAGTAGGATGTGAAGGAAACAAAACAATTAAAATTGTGAGACTCTCACGTTAATTGTTAGTTAATCTCACGATGGGTGGGTTGTTGTCCTGTCAGGGGCAATATTTCCTTTTTTTCTCAGTGTGTTTACTCTCCAACACTTTTCCTTCCTTTTCCACTTCAGGAAATGGGCCAGCAACAGTGAAAGATTGATGCTTTCTGTTCCGGAGGAAGACATAGAGGTTCAGGTGCCACTATCGCTTGACAGGGGAAACACAGTGAAAGCCTTAGGAATCCAATAGCACCCTGGACGAGACGCCTTTTCGTTCAAGGTCTGTCTCCAGGGATCAAGAAGATCAACGAAAAGAATGATTTTGTCAGACATTGCGCGCCTATACGACCTGATGGGTTGGATATCGCCCTGCGTCGTCATTGGCAAGATGATCATGCAGGACATTTGGAGTGGGACGAGCTTCCACCAAGAACTGTTTCAACATGGTCCAAGTTAAAGACCGAGCTAACCGCCCTCAATAATACAGAGATTCTGCGTTGGGACAATGTCACCAAGCGATTAACGCTCGAAGTTCATGGATTCTGCGACGCCTCGGAAAGGGCATATGCTGCTGTGGTATACCGTCGCTCGAAGGAACGACCTCAAATGAGCTGCTCGTTTTAAAAACAAGAGTAGCACCGCTCAAAAGCAAATCGCTAGCACGACTGGAGTTGTGTGGAGATCACCTGCTTGCGCATTTGTTAATGCAAACCGTTAAAGGGATGGATCTTCAATCCGTGGAGGTATTCGCCTGGTCGAATTCACAAATTACACTTGCCTGGATCAAAACTCCGCCTCACATACGAACCACCTTCGTGACCAACAGAGTGGCGGAAATTCAGGAATTAATAGATCCCGGTTGGTGGAGCCATGTTTCATCGAAGGAGAATCCGGCAGATATACCGTCTAGAGGACTATCTCCAACGGAGATTCTCAGGAAAAACCAATGGTGGCATGGACCCGAATTTTTGCAAACAGATGACAAACCTTATGGACAGCCACTGGAAATGCCCTCTACGGATCTGGAGTTGAAGACTATAAAACCTGCAAGGGTAAAAAATAACTTCATCGCATCTGGGTAGCGGGAGCTTTTTGGTGACGAAATTATGAGCATCGTAAAGGGAGAAACAGTCATCAGAAAAAGCAAGATCGCACGACTCTCCCCTATATTGGATGAGAAAGGAATTCTGCGAGTTGGAGGTCGACTGGAAAACGCAGATTTACCATATTCGCAACGTCACCCGATTATATTGCCTGCAAACACCTTCTTTACTTCGTTGATCATCGACAATACTCACCTGAAAACGCTGCATGGTTCAATATTACGGTCAATTGCTACATCCCGTGTCAACCGCACCCTAAAAGGTCATCGACTCATATATACCAAAGGAAACCCTAGTGGTCCACCGTCGCCGGCCCGGGAAGATGTTGCAAACGCAACAGCACAACACATAAGGTTTCGTCAGTTGGATCAGATGATCAAATTCATTTGAATTGGCGAAGTTCTACATTTACAACGCCCGAGAGTATACTATAGCAAAATCAGTCATCATTAGCCATGCCACTGAATACCTTTCGGAGTGCTCGCTGATTGTGGAGAAAATTCAACTAGCTGATATCAGACCCCGTTGCTGGATTCGCTGACGCTAAAGGAGAACACCAATATTGTAGCGGATGAGATATTTTTTGGCTCAACGGCTGTTTCGAGAGAAAAGGAAAATAACAACAAACGGTGACGAAATAAGCTTTCAGTTTTTTCCTGTTTTCTTTTGCAACGTTTTTTAAATTTCGGTAAAGTAAAGTAACTTGTTACTGTTTTGTACGGATAAAAGGACAGCTGATTGTATTTTTAAAATAATGAAGAAGAAGGTGAAATAGTTCCGATTTGAAAAAAGTTGAATTTTAACTAATTCCATTGTTTTTTCATGTTCTTCTGCTGAGCTCCATCAACAAGATTCGCTTGCTGGGCTTCAACGTTGTTCATATTTCGAACAGAATTGCAGGGTATCTGCTAAATACTTTTGCTGAGTTGAAAGACATTTTACAATAAGGTTCAAAATGCGGTAATTGCCTGTAATGCAGGTCTTCACTATTTAAAGTGTTTAAATGTTTCATATGTTTTGTATGTTCGTTGCTGAGACAAAGGCGGGGGAAGAGTTACAACGTTACAGAGGGTATTTTTAATGTAAAAAATGCACGTATTGTAAGATTTTAAATACGTCTGAAAACTGCAGTCCATAACTTTAAGAGAAACATTTATCAAAGATCCCCAACCATCTCGATCCTCGTCATCAAAAGGGCCTTGACGTTTGCACAACAAATTTAAATACCCTCCGTTTTTGCCAACGGTGAGTTATATTTCACTTGAATTGGAAGTAAATTCTAAGAATATCTAACAGCTACAGTTTACAATTCCTAAAAAACATAGGTTTCAATAGAGGTCGACACAACTATCAAAGGTCTCTTCCCACAGCGATTAACATCATTAGAATATAGTCTTACCGTATCCGCGCCATATCCCATCATTCCAACCAACTTAAACTCTTCAACTATTAACGAAAGAGAACGGAAGGTTATAGAAGCAGATGGTGGATAGTTTGCAGAATAAACATTGAAGAAACACATTGTTTTTGGTACATTTCTTTTCTGTAGTGAAACCGCACGAACTTTCATGGTAACCGGATAGTTCGGTAAAACTCTGGCGTGTATCTTATTTTATTTTTGTGATTGTTATACACTTATAGCGTTTGCGACGATAGTGAAGAGCGAGTGATTCGAACCGACGCTATCACGGTTAGAATCACTAAAAGAACCAAAGCTCTTACCCACCAGGCCACTGCCGCTTACTGAATTTGATTTCTAAACTCAATTACATTCGACTAATGACGGTATATTATTGCGATGGTATACGGCTTTAATGGATGTGCTTTTGGTGGTGTTGTTCTTTACTAGTCGTGTGTGTATCTGCTAGAAACGCCACACACTTACTGGCGTTTCGTAAGCGCACTAATTTAAATTTCAAATACTATTTTTTAAATTGTATATTAAACCCCACTTTTTTTTATATATTCAATATTATTTTTTATTATTATTATATTTAACTATTTTTTATATGTTTGATTTGTAAATTCATTTGTAACACCTGAAGATTGTAATGATTAAGGGACAAATGTAAGCATGGGACAATTCGATGTTTTTATCCGCATGTCTGAAGTAATTTGTTAAAGTGTTTGTTTATAAGAAAGAGGATGCAATGCGCCTTCGTTTTAATGGTAGTAATGAATTTCTTCCACCTGAGTCCATAATGTTGGGCTTTTCATTTTTGCATCCTACCAAGCACGAGAATTGAGACGCTTGACCAATATAATAACTAAACTCAAGTTGTGAACAAATATACATTTTATTATGTTGGCAAACTTGTTGCAAAGGTGAATTGTGACTAGACGCTATGAATATCGTGCGTTCTCTAGATTTTGACAATGATGAGGAGTGCTAGTTCAGAATTATAATTCGAACAACAACAACAAGAGCAGAGGCTACGAAAAGTTGCTTCAAAAACAAAAAATAAAATATGAGGTTTGCGTAAAAACCGATAATTGGGTTCCAAACAGGGAATATGGCAATCGACCATTTTGTTGTGTTCGCGTAATCCTACATCAGACCATCCACGGAGACCCGACGCCACAACAAGCTGTATACTCAACAATACACTCAGAAGATAGTTCACCTGTTTATAAAAAAAAATCAATACCAAAACCAGTCAATCAATTCAAAAGACAAATTTACATAGAATTGCCGAGACAAACGAATTAGACAGTAAAACTATATTCGAAGGATACAAAAGGTTCCATCCAAAGCTAAAAGACTTATCAGAAGTAGTAATAGGATTAAAAACAATCATAGACCCAAATCATACAAACGCTATGCACTGCGATGAGATAGCACTTTTCGAAATTAGACAAATAATGTAGGAAAATTTCGAGAACATAAAAATAGTGCATGCACCTAAATCAGTAAAAGATATAACGAACGAAGATGAACAAATGAGAATAACCCAAGAAACACACAAACGTGCACACAGGAAGCACAAAAACAACAATAAAGAAATAGCTGAGAACTTCTTTTGGCCAACATATAAACAACTATGTAAAAAAATAGCCCAAAACTGCGAAACCTGCCTCACGTGTAAGTACGACAGACATCCGGTAAAACAAATAATAAAGAATACACCAGTACCGACAGACGTAGGAGAGAACTTACAGTTAGATACATTTTACGTAGAAAAAAAAATATACATAACAGTCATAGACACATATAGCAAATATCTATATATACGGAATATTCCAAACGAATTAGGCATAGCTGAAGTGATAGACGAGATACTATCACAAGTATTTCCATTTACAGAAACTCTCATGACATATAACGCACCAGCACTGAAAGGAGCAAAAGTAAAATTTTTGCTAAACCAAAGGAGAGTAACGCATATTTTTACATCAGCACAACACTCGATAACAAACGCAAATATAGAACGAGCCCACTCCACACTCTTAGAGATTAGCCGAAGTCTAGCATTCGATCGTAGCAGTACAATCTCAGAGGTTATATTCGACGCGGTTAGGCAATATAATAGAACAATACACTCAGGGACTGGACAAAAACCCATAGAAATATTTTTTTAAATAACAGAAACGGACATTACACAAAATTTAGAGAACGCACAAAAGAAACAAAATAAACACCAAAATAAAAAACGTAGAGACAAACAATTCAAACCAGGCGAAATAATATACGTGAAAAAAAAATCGACGCGGTAAAGAAACAACACGATACACAAAACACATAGTGGCTGCAGACAAAGGAACAAGAGTGACAAGTACCAATGGAACAATTGTTCACAAAGACCGTATACGGCTTAACATTAATCCAGATAGCTGTAACAATGACTAACCTAACCATAATACCATTACAAAACAAGAAGTTTGTATCAACAAGACTACAAGACGCCTACGTTTACAAAGGCACAGCCATACTCATTCACCCGTTTAACCTAACAAGGATATTGTACCCACTCATAAACGACAAACAAAAAACCTATTAAACACCCTAGCAGCAGCCAAGGTAGGAACATGCTTTACAGGATCCTTAGACATGGACGAACTAAAAGAACGAATACAAGTACCTTTAATTAATAATCCTGATTTACGCTGAGACATTTGTATAAAGAAAACATGAATTTATTTTTGTAAATTATAAATATCCAAAGAACATTAACGAATGTGAAAGATACACAAATTTGGCACTAAACACATTCCATGGTGTTAATTTAAGCATTATAATCATTTATCAACCTAAGCATTATATGCACTGTTAATTTAAGAATCATATCATTTATTAACCTAAAGTATTGTATCAACGTTTAACTTAAGCATTGTTATCATTTCTCTTAGGGCTAAGTTCATTTCATGTGTCATTTCAAATATCGAATGTACAATGAATGTACATTACGCGAGTACAATTTATCTTTTTTCAATGTTTCAAGTATCCTTTCACACAATGCCAATTTTATGACGGTTCTCTTTTCTATGGCAATTATATTAGTAGATAATTCCTATCTCACGAAACGACCTCGATGCGCACATTTTTTATGACACAGGCAAAGAGGATTTCCATTAAGGGTTTTCAGACGCAGCCGCGGCGGTATCGATTGTATTGATACATGAAATGAACAAGGAGCATAGGTAATTAAGAAAATGTTTCGACCCGTCACTTGACGTGGCTAGAAAATGTAGATCTTTTTGAAGGGATAATGCTCGTCGCCATACGAGTTGTATAATTTTATTATAGGTACAGAGGAAGGAATCCTGTTTTCCTACTGTACAAGAAATTGTTCGGTAGTAAGTTTCTTTTAGATTTTGTATATAAGGCAAATGTTTTTGAAAATAAATGGCTCCTGATTTTTCTTCTGACCTTTTCCAGGAAAAACAAAATTAACAATATATATAATCACATTAAATCTTAAGCAGATCTAAAAAGAATTGTTTGAAAAATGTTAACAAACAGCATGTAAACACTTATTATGTAACCAATCTATTATAAGTTAGCTGTATTACTTATTGTAACTATTAATTTTTGGTCAAATAAATGCAGTATATTAAAAAAACAAAAAAAAGAAAATAAATGGGATTCTTCACTCACTTGTCATGACATAAACGTCTATTGCATTTGTTTGAGGTCCACCGCTTCTTTTTCAGCATTTTACCAACAATTTATGAATTTCTCGATTGGCTGTTGCATCACCAAATAATTTACTAACGCATAGGTTGAAGAGCCTAGGTGTAAATAAACGCAATCACGTCACGGGTTTATGTGCACTGACGAAAACTAAAACTTATCACGTCACGGGTTTATGTGCCCTGACGATGTCAGATTATAGGAGTATTTATAATCAAAAGAGGAAGGTCAAAAGAGGCCTTATACCTCTATAACTATAAACACATGGGTTACGGAAATTTTGTCAAACACAGTAGTATGTAACAAAGAAATATTTGGCATACAAAATTATAACAATAAATTAACACACCATATTTGTAAAAAAAATTAAAGCCAACGAATGTACAATGTAATTAAATTGTCACAAGACACAATTGTTATATCAGGTAAACACAACGTTTATAAGGAAATATATACCGGATTATACCTAATCAAGTTTTATACGAAGTAGAAATAGATAATATTAAATAGGTTAACTTAACATATTGACGATATAGACATAAAAATAAGTAAAATATTAGATTCTAAGTCATTCCTAATCCCATTTGAGGAAAACATTTGAGGAAAACATAGCTCTAAGCATAATCATCACTATAAGTATTATAATACAATGTATAATTTTCATATGCCAATAGAAATAATCAAGGAAACCATGAAATATTTAATACTAGGTTATAAGAATTAAGGAAATTTCCCGGTGAGGACACCGTAGTTTAACGGAGGGGGGAGAGTTAACACAATCCCAACCCATGACCCTTACAACATACGAAACCGATAGACAACATGACCTTGATTCATAAACAATTACAAAAATAACTTAGGCATCTCATATTTTAGGCCAATTAACAAAACCCGACTTGTATACGCTACATGTCGTTATAGTGTAATTATATTTCCCTTAATAACCTATTAACATATACACAGGTAGATATTTTGTGACTACCTGAGGTAGATTCTGTTATCTTTAGAAATATTAGATTTTAAGTAAAAACAATAAATGTATATAAATAACAGATGACAAAAATCTTCATCTAAACCTATCCAGCCGGAGAGTGCGGATCGAACGGTGTTATACTTAACATTCGTTTTTTTTTTATGAATAAATAATAAAAAAAGGATCCAGACTCCCGAAAACAAAAGTTTTTAATTATTTTTAGCATTATTAACTCACAAAAATAACTCGAGCATGAAGCCTGTATTTAAGTTTTAAATGTAAGAGTATTAGTGTAGATATTTTTGTATATATAGGATTTGAAACGAAAAATAAAATTAGAATGCATCCGACCATAACCCCGGCGTGTTCTCATTCTTCTTACTTTCAGGTTCCCTCTTTTTTTTTTTTTTATCTACTAAAATATTCAATGGCGTTGCTCCCGAATTTTCAAGATATACTTTTTTTAGATGTTTAGTGGCGTTGCGCCCGAACATCACCCCAAAATTATCACATTAAGGGTGTTGCACCCTAGTGTACAGTAGGGCTTATAGTATAGGCAAATAAAACACATCAGGTCAAAAGAGGCCTGATACAAACATTGGTGACACCGACGTGATAGTTTCACATTGGTTGCTGCCCCCCACCCGATGTAAGGAGCAATATCAGTGAATACTAGTCACGGACAGTGCATCCCTAGGCGATCAAGAATCGCCAAGGCAGCTACCACCGAGGTAGACGACATCCGTGGGCGTGTTTGCGAAACACACCCATTTTTAACCGTACCACGTACATCGAACTGCAAGTATCATGGACGGTCGAAAAATAAAAAAGGTCCTAGCCAGGCAAACGACCACAACCACCCATCCCATAAAACTTATCGCTTTGGAGCCAGTCTCCACTATTAACGGCGACACACGCCAAAAACATCCACTTAAAGGATGTGACATTACCTAAACCAAAAACATTACCCCATACACCAAATGACCCCACATAAATGGATAGCAAGCAAATCAAACTAAACGTTCAATTTGCGCTAATCAATTAAACCCCAAGCAACTTGAACTAAACGTTCAATTTGCTCACATAAAAAACTTAGACATAATCATCGAACCAAAGGTTCACCACAAAAACCCCCTAAGAGCCAAATATGTAGGCCAGATGCCGTCTTTCAAACGAAATCGCTGAGAATCATAAAAATGCGCGCCAGCAATTTTATGACCCCTTAGAAAAATGGTTACCTGAACCCATTAAAACAACCAGCGCCAGTTTCCGTTTTAAGCAAACTAAGTTAAAACAAACAACAGGCAATAAAACAAAATGCACTTTCGCCTGGGCGCTATTGATCTTTCTCTCTATCGGTTTCCCACGGAAAAAAATCCCTGCCCATTCTGTCAAAGAAAACAACAGGCGCAATAAAAGCACTATTGATTTTTCTTTATCCAAAAAAGGATCAGGCGGGAACAAGGAGATATCCTTCTCTGGAGGAAACCAGATGTCGATCAAAAAGAAAAGAAAAAATGAAAAAACCACTAACGATGAGTGGTTTTCGAGATTTTGGCCGAGACGGTCAGGTGACGAGTTGGCTTTCGAGAGTTGACCGAGACGTTCGTCCGCGAGTGAGGCTGATGTGATAATGTTAAAGGAGTCGGTCGTAAAGTGGTGCGGACAGTATGAACGAAGTTGGTCAAGAGACTCTGAAAAGTTGTTATAAGTAATAACGTCGTGTTAAATTGTAAATGAATATATGTGAACCTAATGCCCAAGTTAAATGACTTATGTGTGTTTGATAAAGGAATATATGTGTAACCACAAACTAATTTTAATGACTTATATGTACCCTGTAAAGGAATATATTTGGATCTAACGTCAAAGTTAAGTGATTTATGTGTGTTTGATAAAAGAATATATGTGTAGCCACAAAATAATTTTAATGACTTTAATATACCTTGCGAAATAAGTATATGTGGATCTAACCTCTTGGTCGTCTTGGATAAGTGACTTATCATGTGCGTTTGACGACTTATTATGTGTGTTTGTTTAGGAATAAAGACTAGAAGGGTTAATAGAAACAAATGAGTGTTTTATTTAAAGTATGTGTGGTGTGCAAAGTGGGTGGTGTAAGAAAAGTTTTATTACACAGCCAAACGGCCTTACAACGAGAGTTGACCAAGCTCAAGCCAGCCAGTGGCAAAAAATGGACAGATACATTGATGAGTAAAGCCAGGACGGCATGAACTCAATTCAACGATAATCATCAAGATATTATCGAGAATCTTACGGTGGATCACGATTACATCCGCCTTAACACCTTCGAGCAAGTACAATCGATGTACCAGCAACGAATGGCGACAGCGCCAGTAAAACAGTGTTACGATCCAGCGCTGTGCTTCCTCGACGCGACCGAGGGAAGAGCGTGGAAAGTCTTTTTTCTAAATTGTAACATTTAAATTTAAAAACTTTGATATTTCTTTTACACAAAACTTTTATTTTAAAACACCAAATGTTACACTCTTATTTATTTCTTTTATTTTAAAACTAATTAATTCTCTTCACACAAAACAAAACGCATCCTTCCTCGTTGGAAGTCTGATTATTTCTCCTCTGTTATTTATGATTTCGTATGAACGAAATCAATCAGTTGCCCCTAGTTACCTAATGGGGGTGATTCTTGTTAACAGAAAAACTATTGCAAACGATCGCAGCTGCTTAGGTATTTTTGGGATAACGGTAATTGTGTGAAATGTTGTTATGAAATAGATAGGTTGAAATTTTGTATGTGTATGTTATGTTACGATATGCAAATTGAGAATTAGGGATGATGACTGTATTTCTAATGTATAATTGAATTGATTAGTATGTAAATGTAGGAGCTATGGAAATTGAATTGATATGCAAATGTGTTTGAAGAAAAAAGATATTAAAAGAGATATTTATTATATAAAGCGGTTAAATGTATATTATGGGATTTTAGGGTTAAATGGGTAAGTTAGGATTGAGGTAAGGATTTTGGGAAGACGGTAGGGCTGCGAGCACTACAACAGCAATCCGAAGTGGCAGACGACTCGGTGAGAAGTCTACGAGCAGACATATCACACATTGACGACAACGGGATCCAAGAAGCCACTAAATGTATCAGACGATACAGGCTACAAAGGGAGACTCTCTGTCGGACGCTTGATAAGGCACGAACAATGATAGGGACGATACAAACGAGCTTTCATCTCAACCATCGAAAGGCTCTGGGCAGATCTGGAGGTGCTGCATCTACGGATTGGAGAGCTGGTCGACGATCCTGAGACAATAGGATACGACAGCATCACCCACCAAGAACTGGAAGAACAAGTCGAGTTCTCATTAGTGAATTTACGCAGTTCCCAACAGGAGACGAGTCAACAGCAGCAGAGACAGGTCCCCTCGGTACCAAGCGGCCAATTGCCAAAAATCACCATTCCGAAATTCGATGGGGATTACTCAACATGGAGGCAGTTTGTCGATCTGTTTGGAGAAATGGTGCATAAGCAGACATTAAGCAACTGCCAAAAAATGTGGTACTTGAAAACTAATCTGACCGGAGAAGCCGAAAGATTGGTCCGACATTTTTCCACATCGAACGACAAATAAGATGCGGCATGGCAAATGCTGCAAAATCGTTTCGAGAACCACAGGTTACTGGTTGGCTCACTAATAAACAAACTGTTGTCCCAGCCATCACATTCAACGGCTGGGTCGAACTGTCATGCCCTCTATCATTGCCAGCAATTTTAACAACTGACAACGGATCAGAAGATGGACATCGTGCGCAAGGCAAGATTATGTCGCAACTGTCTCCAGCAAGGACATTTTGCAGACAAATGCGTGTTACGTCAAAGAATCCTTCGACGACACCAAAAAACCCATCAACCGAAATGTATAACCTAATCACATTTCCTCTAGACGGAAACATAATTGCAGATAACAAATAATAAAATTCAATAGAAACATTAAAATATAAAATAAGCAAATTGCAATGTAATGTCTATCGCAATATATCGACAATACTAATAACACATTTTCTCTAGATGGAAATACAATCTATTAAGAACTCATTAAAAGGCAATTAACAAGAATTCGTGGAAACACGAAAATAGGTAATTAAGCATATTGCAATGTAGAAAGATAATTATATATATAAGTTTTGATGTTAAAAACAAATTGAGTTTAATAAACGACTCTCCGAAGAGCAGACGGTTTTTACTCTCATGAAAATTAAATAAAAATATAAATTTTTATTTGAAAAATGTTTTTTTATTTCACTTAAGTGCAATTAAGAAAAAACACAACTTGCGTGAGATCCAGATGCAAGGAATGCAAGCAAAGGCATAACACATTGCTGCACCCACAAAACAACACACAATGAGCTCCGACCTCAGAGTCGAGTCCCCAACCTCAGATCAAGGACAGGGCACAATCAGTATCTCTGGGAGCATCCACAGTAAGCTCATCCATAAACAAACTTACAATCCTCGGTACAGCTCGGGGAACGCTGATGAGCAACAATGGCCGAACAATCGCATGCCGCGCCATTCTGGACTCTGGCTCACAAGTCAATTTGATCAGTAAGCGAGTCATAAAGAGACTAGCACTAGCAACGACCTCTACAAAGTTGACCATACACGGCATCGGGGACGTACCACAGAGAACACAACGACGCGTGAATATGGGGCTCACAGCTAGAACAACGAAGTTCTCCACGCGACTCGAGGCGTATGTGATCAGCACGATCAGATCGCCACAGTCAAGTCAGGAAATCGACATTTCCTCTTGGAGGTTCCCAATGAACGTCCAACTAGCAGACCCAGAGTTCCAACACCCAGGCAGGATCGACGTCCTGCTGGGTGCCGAGCACGTCTTCCCCCTGCTATCTTGGTCAAATTAAACTTGAACCAACACTTTCAGTGCTCCAGAATACTCGCCTCGGCTGGATTGTCGCCGGACCGACCCATCAACGTCCAGTAGCATCAGCAACATGTGGCATGTGTACCACCGACGACGAGAAACATTGGCCACCCGCATATGTCAGGAACAAGGACTGCGAAGTGAAGCGCAAACGTACAGCCACAGTCGCTTTGTCGATAGAAGCAGAAGACCAGGCGATCGACCGCATCAACCATAAGAACTCGTTCCAGCGACTTCAACGTATCGTGGCCTACATATTACGTTTTGGGACCCCGACCTATGGACGAAGCCGTGTCTTCAGATCGCTACAACCGACGGAACTCGCCAACTCTCGAGCTAAGATCCTGCGCGCAATACAGAGAAAGGAATTGGAAGGGGAGATAAAACACATCCACCAGAACGGAGAGCCATCCCGATCGAGTCCCCTCAGTGCCATGATTCCATTCCTTGACTCTGACGGTTTGCTGAGAGTAGGTAGGCGACTTGGATAATCTAACATATCCTATGATTGCAAGCACCCCGTTATTCTACCATATACGCACGCGCCCACAACTATCATCATGCAAGAGTTACATGTGGAACATCGGCATATCGGCCCACAAGGCTTGCTAGCGGTGACACGGCAAAATTATTGGCCAACAAAGGGCAAGAACATAACACGGACCATCGTTCAGCACTGTGTTTTGCTCCAGAACACGCCCAAAACTACTAACGCAGATCATGGAGAACTTACCCACCACCCGAGTACAACCCGCTCGTCCATTTTTAAGTGCGGGAGTCGATTTTTGTGGACCCTTCCAGGCCCATTTTCAAATCAGGGGTAAGCGACCCCAAAAAAGCGACATCGCTCTGTTCTGCTGCTTTGCAACAAAGGCAGTCGACCTGGAACTAGTAACGGACCTTTTAGCAGAGGGGTTCATCGGCGCTCTCAAGCGCTTCTCATCCAGACGTGGGAATTGCTTCCACTTATATTGTGACAACGCTACAAATTTTGTAGGAGCGCGAAACCAACTGAGAGAGGTCGGAGAAATGTTAGCATCACAAGGAGCTCTCCACAAGGTGATCTCATCTCTCAGTAACAAAGTAACACAGTTTCATCTGATACCGGCCCGAGCCCCACATTTTGGAGGACTGTGGGAGGCGGCGGTCAAATCAGCAAAACACTTGCTGCGATCATCATTGCATGCAGCGTCCCTCACATACGAGGAATTACAGACCGTCATCACAGAAGTAGAAGCCATTTTAAATTCCAGGCCTCTTAGACCAGTGTCCGATGACCCAAGCGATTTATCTGCACTCACCCCGGACATTTTCTCATTGGAGAGCCGATGACTGCCCATGTGGATCACGCTGTCCCGCTAGAGGTAAAATTACCCACACGCTGGAAATTGGTCACACAGCTGAAACATCAATTCTGGAGACGATGGCACGTGGAATACTTACACCAATTACAAGACCGCAATAAGTGGAAGCAGCGAGTCCATAACATTAACCCAAGGACAATGGTCATCATCTAGGAAGACAACACCCCACCTTTGCGATGGAAACTCGGCCGAGTAATCGGCACACACCCAGGGGATGACGGCCTGATTCGAGTGGTGGACGTGCAAAAATCCTCCGGAGTGGTTCGGAGACCCATTCACCGCCTAGAACCACTGCCTACTGAATACGAAAACTCCAGTGACTCCTCTCTCCCAGCACCTACAGCAGATGAATCACCCAATCAAGAGGATTTCCCTTACAATATAACGCTCTGTTAAGAGCAGATAAATTTAAGTTTTTTCATCTATGTAGTAGTAATGCTCTGTTGCGAGCATGAATCCTGTATTTAAGTTTTAAATGTAAGAGTATTAGTGTAGATATTTTTGTATATATAGGATTTTAAGGGAAAAATAAAATTAGATTTCGTCCTATTTCGCTCCTCACCTGCATCAGCAAAATATATGAACAGTTCATATAGGAGAAGCTAAATAAATTTATCAGTGTCAGAAACCTAATACCTGACTTCCAATTTGGATTTAGAAGAGCGCACAGCACCACTATGGCTCTCAACATATTTCAAAACCACGTTTGCGTGCGCCTCTTTAATAAGGAACCCACCATTGCGATGAGCTTGGACATTGAAAAGGCTTTTGACACAACCTGGATCGATGGTCTCGTTTTTAAATTACTGAATACTGGCCTCAGTAAAACGCTGTGTAATATAATCTACCAGTTCGTTTTAAACAGAACCTTCCAAGTTCGAGTGAATGGAAAGCGTTCCCGAACTTTCAACGCCGCCGCAGGCGTACCACAGGGCTCCATTCTAGGCCCCATCTTATTTAGTGAAGTGGAGCAACAAAGTTGACACCATAGTTAAGATTATCTGCTATAAGCAGCTAATCCGATCTGGAATATCGTACGCCTTTCCGATATGGTCCTGCATATCTTCGGCCCAAATGGAAAGACTTCGAGTTTTCGAAAGAAAGCTCCTCAGAAGATGCATCAACCACTTTAGAAGGCCTGACGGCCGCCACTACCCGAACTCTCACCTATATGAAGGTGCCTCGATTGCCTCTATCGACGAGTACTTGCTAGAACTAGCATATAAGTACCTCGAAAGCATTCAGAACAGCGAGAACCCACTTGTGCGGCAATCTTGCGTTCTTGACCCTTCTCTCCCTCAATCTCTTCGGATCAGACCACCACAATTTCTTCTTCAGTACAAAACTTAAGAAAGCACCCTTCCCAACAACATTCTCCTCTATAATAGGATTCCTGGACCCACCCCATAGGGTCTACTGCTGACACACTGTAAACGCGCACGCACAGTACAAGACAGCACAAGCACACACACACACATACCGACCAAAGCGCAGATTATCAGACGCCAAAGACGTGATCTACGTTTAATACCGCACTCAAGACGTACCGGTCTTGTACGATTTCTTTCCCACCATCCCTCCATCCAAGGAGTTAGAGAACATCCGAACTAACCATGTCCACACTATCCTTAGATACCTCCCCCCCCTTTTTCTTTTTCAGATATCTCGAGACCGAGCCCAACATCCTCACGGATGTGGGTGATTCTGGTTATCGCAAGATGACCAGAAGCCAATGACAAGATGAAGGACACATCTGTCCTTGTCTCGCCAAAGTCGGCCCTCTCGCCGCCCATTTTTTTTTTTTTTTTTTTTTTTTTTTTTTTTTTTTTTTTTTTAAATAAAATTAGAATGCATCCGACCATAACCCCGGCGTGTTCTCATTCTTTTTACTTTCAGGTTCCCTCTTTTTTTCTTTTATCCTCTGAAATATTCAGTGGCGTTGCGCCCGAATTTTCAAGATATACTGTTTTTAGATGCGTAGTGGCGTTGCGCCCGAACATCACCCCAAAATTATCACACTAAGGGTGTTGCACCGTAGTGTACAGTAGGGCTTATAGTATAGGCAAATAAAATACATCAGGTCAAAAGAGGCCTGATACAAATAGATGGGATATTGTAAATAAGCGCCAGTTGTGTATCAACTGCCTTTCGAAGTTTCACAAGCATCAAGAATGCACAAGCAAATTTACGTACACATACTGTAAGCGGAGACATTCAATACTACATTCGAACGAGGAGAGATGTGCAATCATTCGTGCCTCATCATGCGGTAATTAAGGTAGCTAGTTCAACCACAAAGCTGCGAATGGTCTTCGACGCTTCCTGCAGAACCTCAGATGATACGTCGGTCAATGATCATTTGCTAAATGGTCCACGACTCCAAGATGACATTTTTGACCATGTTTTGAGATTTCGAAGGCACAAAATAGCCTTCGTAGCAGACATACATAAGATGTATTGGCAAATCTGGGTGTTACAGGAAGATGCATCATATCAGCTTGTGTTGTGGAGAGATATGGAAGGAGAGGACATCAAAACGTACCAACTAAACCCAGTCACGTTTGGCACCACCGCTGCACCATACTTAGCAGTGTGCACTCTTTAACAATTAGCATTAGATGACCGAGCTGACTACCCACTACACTCACAGATCGTCTGTAAATATGTTTTTGTCAATGATGCCATGCACGGAGCAGACTCAGAGGACGAGGCCATTAAAATGTGGGACCAACTCATGGGAATGTTACAGCGTGGAGGGTTTCCACTCAGGAAATGGGCCAGTAATAGTGAAAGATTGATGCTCTCCGTTCCGGAGGAAGATAGAGAGGTTCAGGTGCCACTCTCGTTTGATAAGGGAAATACAATTAAAACCTTGGGAATCCAATGGCACCCTGGACGGGACACCTTTTCGTTCAAAGTCTGTCTTCAGGAATCAAGACGGCCGACGAAAAGAATGATTTTGTCGGAAATTGCTCGTTTATACGACCCGATGGGATGGATATCGCCCTGCGTCGTCACTGGCAAGATAATCATGCAGGACACCTGGAAGCAAGACCAAGTGTGGGACAGCGAACTTTTACCAACAATTGTTTCAGCATGTTCCAAGTTGAATACCGAATTAAACGCCCTAAACATTCCTCGATGGGTCAATGTCGCCGTGCGATCAGCTCTCGAGATCCACGGCTTCTGCGACGCCTCGGAAAGGGCATATCTTGGTGTGGTATACCTTCGCCCAGTCAACGGAAGAACTACTTCAATTGAGCTGCTCGTTTCAAAAACCAGAGTAGCACCGCTCATAAGCAAGTCGCTGGCACGACTGGAGTTGTGTGGAGCTCATCTGCTGGCACATTTGCCCGCGCATTTTGCGTCAAAGAATTCTTCGACGACACCAAAAAACCTATCTATCGAAATGTGTAACTTAATTACACACTTCCTCTAAATAGAAACATTAAAATATAAAAATTGCAAAGTAATGTCTATTGCAACATATGATGGAAATAAAACCTATTAAGAAGTAATTAAAAGGTAATTAACAAGACTTCGTGGAATCACGAAATGGGCAATTAAGCAAATTGCAATATAATATATATTAGTAGAAAGATAAGCCTAAGGAAAAAATTTGATGTAAAAATAAATTTAGTTTTAGAAGCGACTCTCTGAAGAGCAGACGATTTCTTGACTCTAATCGAAATTAAAATAAAAATATAAATTTTTATAAAAAAATGTTTTTTTATTATTTCACTTAAGTGCAATTTAGAAAAAACATAACGCGCATTTGCTGGTGCAGACGGTGAGGAAGATGGACCTTCAATCCGTGAGAGTATTTACCTGGTCAGACTCGCAAATCATACTTACATGGATCAAAACTCCGCCACACATACGAACCGCCTTCGTGGCCAACAGAGTGGCGGAAATTCAGGAATTAATAGACCCTGGTTGCTGGAGACATGTTATAATTATATATAATAATTAATAATTATAAATTAAAATAAAATATAATGAGCAAAGGCAAGTTGGCGACGATTATTGATTCTCGTAGAATTGGAAGTCGAGTATAAGGCTTATACTACTCTGACAAAGCCTAACAAATCGGTTCACATGAGCGAAGTGCGTTTAGTGAATTTACAGAAATCTTAAATTATTGCTGCTCCCAGTGAGGAGGCGAAGACGAGGTATATGGGAGCTCTCATCTTTCATCAATTAAAGCAGATATATTTCCAGTACTCGTCCGAGTTAAAAAAATAGTTGTCCGACAACGAACGGCATAACCAGACTCAAGGTTGTATGAACAATTCAACGGTAGGAACTAAAACTCCCTCCAAAAAAATCCTCCAGACGGAAATATAATTCCTTAAGAATAAACTCAAGGGAATTGCAGGTAACAAATAACAAGAATTCATAGAAACATACAAGTATAGAATAAGCAAATTACAATATAATGTCTATCGTGAAAAAGATACTATATTGCAACATATGTTACGACGACACCAATAAAGCCATCAACTGGATTATGTAACCTAATTACACATTTCCTCCAGATGGAAATACAATTCCTTAAGAATAAACTCAAAGGTAACAATTAACAAGAATTCGCGGAGATATGAAAATGGAGATTAAGCAAATTGCAATATAATATCCATCGTGAGAAAGATACTATATTGCAACCTAGACAGATAAGCCTAGGTATAAGATTTTATGTTAGATTAAGTTGAGTTGAGAAACGACACTCTGAAGAACAAGACGATTCCTATACTCACCGAAATTGAATAAATAAAAATACAAATTTTATTTAAAAGTGCTTTTCATTTCACCTACGTGGAAATAAGAAACATAACTCGCACGATAATTGTTTATCCCAGAAATGGTAATGTTCAGAGAATCGTATCCTTCATATAGGGGTTCACGGTATCCGTTTATATTTGTGAAAGAGAAGATGGTTACTATTCCAACGTCAAACTAAAGACACCGAACGTGAAATTGTTTCTGAATTACTAATTTTATTTGATCAACACACCGAATCAATTCGATTGTTGTGGTTAAACAGCCAATTGATGACTACAAAATATTAACATAAGCAGACAAAAAAAAAAGCAAGATATCATGCACCAACCAATAATGAAGTAGTGATTATTATTGGTGGCAAGGAATTCAACTAGCGCACGATAATTGTTTATCGCAGAAATGGTAATGTGTTACGTGATAGCCTCCCCCACCGCTAGTGCTCCCCGGAGAAGGAGTAAAGTGTAAATGGAAACTCCTTTTTCTCTACACACATTAATTATACAAGAAGCATGAATGAATAAATTGATATTCTACATTAATGGTTAATTATATAAGAAACATAAATAAACACATTCCACAGTGTATAATTGAATACGAGCAGATGCACGAACCTGCCTCGTTAAGTTGAGGTTTTCGAAAGGACAGTTGGGTCGAGTTTCTTTTCGGAGAAGAAGTGAGATGTCTAGAGATGGAGGGAGAGAGTTGTTGACGTCCGGCGCCGTGCTTCCTCTTTCGAGGGAAGAGCGTGGACCTTTTATTTTTTATTTATTAAGATTAATTTAAACTCAGGATTGCGAATTTATTCACTGTTCTTTTATTTATTTCTATTCTAATAACTAATTATTCCTTTTCTTAACTTTTCCGAACTTAACTTCACTTCTCTGATTCTCAACTCAAACTGATTTTTTCTATTTGATTTTCTCCGTGACTTTTCACATGAATAAAATTTGGACGAAAATCAAAGTTACTATGTTTTGAATGAATAAAAAGGTGCAGGTTGTTAAATGTGCTGTAACTGGCAATATTGTGAATGTTTATGAATGGTATGTATTAAGTGAGAATGTAATATATGTTAAGTGAAGTTTTTAAGGATGTGTAAGGAGATTCAGTGTTAAATTTAATAAAGGGTAGTATTCTGGAATACAACATTCCACCCTTCTTCGAGAAAGAAAATTATCCTTGAAGAGAATAATTTTCTAGTAACTATATAAGATTAATTAAAGGCTTGGATTTTCGTTCAATTACAATGGTTTTCAGAATTAATCAAAGGTTACAATATTTAAATTTCAAAAAGTTCTTAACACTATTGTCTATTTACATTATATGTTAACTAAATTTAAATCAAAGGTTACAATATTTAAATTTCAAAAAGTTCTTATCACTATGTCTATTTACATTGTATATTAACTAATTTTAAATATTTCTCCTTGGAACCTTTTCTTTTCTTATCCAAAAATTATTATTACTTATTATATTAATTATATAATATTAATATTATGTTTCAAAATTCTCATTTCCGTTCGAATATATATTAATTCTAAAATTCCCATTATACATTTTAACTCTAAAATGTTCTTTCTTTCGTCCACCTCATTAACTTTTTTTTTTGTTTTCATTTCCGTCATTTCCTACAATTGTTAGATTATTTCATATATATTGAATAATAAAACAAAGGCCATTTGTTATGTGTTTATCTTTTCCTTAAATTTATGGAAAATTTTCCAAAACCTTTTTGGGCCTATTACTATGATGATTGAATAAAGATGATTATTACCAAAAATCTTCTTGAAAAATGATCTTAAATAATTTAAATGATGGCGTAACTTTTTATTTTTATGTATTTTGTATTCGAATAAATTTTTGTTGTTGAAAAAAAAAATTTGTAATGTATTTATATAGTTATTCTTTACAATACCTATTTTAGTTAAATTATTATTTTCAGTTTTTATTATTTCGTGTATGAGTAAGGGTTTGTGTTTGTTTTCGTTGTTTAAAATATTTATTGTTTTCGGCTTAGTGCTGTCATTGTCCATAGCTTTAACCGCTGTCGGAACGTCTACCTTTTCAGTCTTACTCACTGCTGATGGATCGTTTAGTTTCACAGTCTCATTTACTGATTCGTATAGTTCTTCAGACTTATTAGCTGTCATAACATCTTGGTTCCCAGTCCTATTTGCTGTTTGAACTATTTCTTCAGTTGTATCTGCTGTAGAAACATTTAATCCGTCAGTCTTTGCTGCTGAAAAGATTTCTTCATCAGTGTTAGCTGCAGAACTGACTTGGGTTTTGATTTTAATGGCAACTTTAGGATCTTCAGTCTTTAACACTGCTGAATGTTCAGTCTTTGTTGCTGAAGTGCCGGGGTTGTCTATTGGCATAGCCGAAATATAAGGGATTTTTGGTTGTATATTTTCTGAAATTTCCGAATTTTCAGTCTTTAATACTGCTGAGTTTTCAGTCTTGGTTGCTGAAGTTTCTGGGTAATCAATTGGGATAGCTGAAATATTAAGGATATCAGTCTTTAATACTGCTGAAAATTTCGAATTTTCAGTCTTAGTTGCTGAATTATTTTTCAGAATTGCAGTCTGAATCGGAGTCATTATATTAGGGTTTGGTTTAACTTCTTTTATATTTGTATTCATATGGTTAGGATAATCATAAGCTGGCTCAAGGTAAATTTGGGTAGGAATTTCATTAAATTTGTCGTTATCTATTTCCAAAGATCTAATGCTGTAAATAGAAAAATTTTGTTTGTCTTCCATAATTTTTGGTTGGCGTCAGGCCTCGTTTTCCGACTCTTGCACCCGAGAAAAGTGAACATTTTGCCTATCGTTTTGTCTATTGGTGGTCCTAGAATTTTCACCAAAACGATTTTCAGAGTTTGTAGGATTTTTTCGGAATGGGTTACGCGTTGTTGTACCTTGTTGGTAATTTGTTGAAGAAGATCTATTCCTAGATATCTTGTATCTACACTCATTCTCTGTGTGATTATTCCGACCACAGAAATTGCATAAAATGTTATATTCCCTTTTTATGGGTTGTCTATTCGGAAAAGTGGACTGCATGTTTCGATAACATGTGTCCTGTGTATGCCCTGACTTACCACAGGTTTGGCAGACTATACGATTGAATGTAGGTTTTTCGTTATATTGATATGACCTGGGAGAGTTGTCCATTCGAGCCACATGTGACACTACATGTGCAATCGACTGTTTTAAATTGTTTCCCCCATGGACTTTAGCTAGTATCTTTAGCTGTTCGTTGTTTAGTCCATCCTCAAATGTTTGTACGGCCAATTTTATGTTTTCTTCAATTAAGTATTCCCTAACCACCGCGTCTGCTGTTATTTCACACGTGGCAGAGTTTAGAGTCCTTAGAGCATTCACGACTTTATCGCCGTATTCCCGGACGGTTTCTCTGTAGCGTTGTTTCAGAGAAATCAACTCATTGTGTGCCGTCGACCGAGATTGCTCCTCTTTATATTCCGATTCTAATTTTTCTTTTAAATCCTCCCACTTAGCGATTTGGCTATACCTAATCAGATCGTAAGCATGACCCTCTAGTCTATTTTTGACTAGCTCTAAAAATGTCTCGTATATATCCGGGTCTGCCTTCTTTATGGATCTAAATAAAACGTCTCCCCCGGAAATAAATTTACCTAAGTCGCAGGGTTTCCCGTCAAAGGTAGGGACGATTCTGAAAACATCAGAAATTCCGACAGAGAGAGCCATTTCAGGGGGTTTATTATATATCGGTTGATAGTGGATTTGTTCTTTCCCCTGCCTAGCCGCCTGTCTCGTGTAATATGGACTCGTAATAGTGAAAGTTTAAAATACTGTATGGCGAAAATTCAATTCTTAAAATATGGTTATGAAAAAAAGGAAAAGGCCTTTATTTAGTTATTCAATATATATGCAGGAAAATAATGATAAATTGGACCCAAAACTGAAAAGAAAGAAAATTTTCGACGCGAATGAAAAGAAACGGAAATGTCGTCGAAAAAACTGAAAAGAGAATTTTCAAAATTTCTATCGAGAAAACATTTTTTTTTTTGAAAAAAGGAAAATTCCAAGAAAAATATTCCTACAAAAAAAAGGAAGAGAGAAAAATCAAAATATTGAAAAAAATTTCTTACTACTACTATATGTTGATTGCTGTCTTGATTCCGGGATTCCGATAGTATTTCTTATCTTGAATTAGTGTTTCCTTTTATTTTTCTTTTCTTTTATTCTTATTTTATTACCGCCAGGCAGACTTCACGCCCTATAGTTGATTTGATTATCCTGGTCTTTTTTTTTCGTTGTTTTATGTCTGTTTTTAGTTTTTCGTTGTTTTATTCTGTTTTAATTTCTCATTGTGTTTTTTGTTTCTTTCATTCTTGTCTTCAGCTTTGTTGTTTCCCTTGTGGTTTTTTTTTCTTCTTTTTTTTTGAAACAAAAAATTTTTTTTTCTTCAAAAATTTTTTTTCTTCTTTTTTTTTTTGTTTTTGTTTTATTTTTTCTTCTTATTTTGTTTTTATTTCTTCATGGGATCCTTTGGTTGGATCATCCCACCAGTCTCCTCGGATATCACCAGTCTTATTTATCCGTTCCATGCATATAAGATCCGTATTCACAAATAGAGAAAATTAAGTCTTCATGGTCATCATCATCATCATCAGTATCCCACCGCTGCCACCAGTGTTGTACGTCCGGCGCCGTGCTTCCTCTTTCGAGGGAAGAGCGTGGACCTTTTATTTTTTATTTATTAAGATTAATTTAAACTCAGGATTGCGAATTTATTCACTGTTCTTTTATTTATTTCTATTCTAATAACTAATTATTCCTTTTCTTAACTTTTCCGAACTTAACTTCACTTCTCTGATTCTCAACTCAAACTGATTTTTTCTATTTGATTTTCTCCGTGACTTTTCACATGAATAAAATTTGGACGAAAATCAAAGTTACTATGTTTTGAATGAATAAAAAGGTGCAGGTTGTTAAATGTGCTGTAACTGGCAATATTGTGAATGTTTATGAATGGTATGTATTAAGTGAGAATGTAATATATGTTAAGTGAAGTTTTTAAGGATGTGTAAGGAGATTCAGTGTTAAATTTAATAAAGGGTAGTATTCTGGAATACAACAGAGTGTCTTAGAGTCAGTCAGAAGACAGAAAAGAGTGAAGTGAAAACCCCTCCATGGAGGACGTATCTCGTTTTTAATGTTTTTTTTAAATTCAAGTTTAAATTCAAAGAATGAATGTGCAGTTGTTAAGTTTAAATGAATAGTGTTATCTGAACTGTTATTTAATTAGTCCACGAAGGACACCTATTTATGTTTTGAGAAGAAATTAAGTTTATGTTGAATGAAGTCTTGCATGTGTTTCGTAAACGTGATTCGGAGAACTCTGTTGCTAAAATTGAGGGTAAGATTGTATGTTAACGAATGATTTTTGCTACAACGGAGGTTCTGGAACTGGTTCGGCGTAGTACCGTGGCACTTGGCAACAGTTGTACTTAAAATACGGCAATTGTATTGAGAGTACGGTTTGTCAGCTACAAGAAGTGACACCGTTGCCCAACCAAAGAAAAAGTTGAAGAGGAAAAAATCCAACACAAGACGTGATCCAGGAAAGCATACAGCTAAGGTTGAAGACGCATATTACCACCTGCTGCATCCGCTCGATACATGCGTCCAATCCAAGTTGCCTAGCCACCGGATACTTTCCCGCGACTGTGAGCTTAGGGAATGAATGTCTTTGCATGATAGCCATCAAAAGTATTGAAAATATGTTCTACTCCTTAATGTAACAACCTTGGGCTCTATACATAACATCCATCTTTTGTAACAACTGGCAACCCAAAGCTACAACTTCAATTCCACCATCAAACCATCTTTATATAACAGTGATCGTACATAACAACTAACAAATAATACGAAACTTTAAATAATACAACAACTGGCGCTGACGACAAACTAATAATACAACAAATGTTCAGAGAATCGTATCCTTCATATAGGGGTTTACGGTACCCGTTTATATTTGTGAAAGAGAAGATGGTTTCTATTTCAACATCAAGCTAAAGATACCGAACGTGAAATTGTTTCTGAATTACTAATTTTATTTGATCAACACACCGAATCAATTCGATTGTTGTGATTGAACAGCCAATTGATGAAAACAAAGTTATAATATGAGCAGACAAAAAAAAAGGGAAGATATCATGCACCAACCAACGATGAAGTAATGATTATTATTCAACTAGCGCACGATAATTGTTTATCACAGAAATGTTAATGTTCAGTGAGTCTCATCCTTCATATGGCGGCTTACACTATCCGCTTATAATTAGGAAAAAAAAGAAGGCTACCATTTCAACACTAAATTGAGGAGATTGAACTTGAAATTGTTTCTGAATTACTAATTTTATTTGATCAACACACCGAATCAATTCGATTGTTGTGATTGAACAGCCAATGATGGCTACAAACTTATAACATGAGCAGAGAAACGAAAAAAGGAAAATATCATGCACCAACCAATTATAAAGTAGTCATTATTATTGGTGGCAAGGAATTCAACTAGCGCACGATAATTGTTTATCGCAGAAACGGTAATGTTCAGAGAATCGTATCCTTCATATAGGGGTTCACAGTATCCATTTATATTTGGGAAAGAGAAGATGGTTACTATTCGAACGTCAAACTAAAGAGACCGAACGTGAAATTGTTTCTGAATTACTAATTTTATTTGATCAACACACCGAATCAATTTGATTGTTGTGGTTAAACAGCCAATTGATGACAACAAAGTTATAATATGAGCAGACAAAAAAGGGAAGATATCATGCACCAACCAATAATGAAGTAGTGATTATTATTAGTGGCAAGGAATTCAACCAGCGCGCAATAATTGTTTATCACAGAAATGGTAATGTTCAGTGAGTCTCATCCTTCATACTGAGACTGAACTGAAAATTGTTTCTGAATTACTAATGTTATTTGATCAACACCCCGAATCAATCCGATTGATTCCTTTGAGCAACCGATTGATGACTGTTACGTACGTCGGCCACCACCATCATTTGAAAATTTGTGTTTAATATAATTTTGTTTTAACATGGTATGATGGTAAGGTGGTGGAGGAATTGCACGATCCTGAAGTGAGTTTCTGAACCCACCCTGATTCGGGTGTGGATCGTGCAGTTCTTCGAGTTCGAATTTGTTTTTCGAAGTGAACGTGAGTGGAGAGCGAGGGAGATGGAGATGAACCTTGAAAAAGAAATACGGTTCGGGGTTCCGTTGTCGAGCTTTAGAAGGAAAAAAACGGGACAAGAGGGAAAGCAGAGAAAGAAAGAAGAAAAACGTTTTTTTTGTGACTAAAAATTAGAAGAGATACTGTTTTCTTTCGGTCCGATATATCATGTTTTAGTGCTAATATAATGTAAAAAGGATTGTATTGAATAAATCTAAGCCGAGAGCAGTAACATCGATAAAATTTGTATTACATTGAGAAGACGAGGTGTTTTGTTGGACTTGAGGGTCCATCCAGTGGAGACCCACATTTTGGCAAGCGAAGGTGCCACCCAAGGTACTTTTCGGTTTAAATTGTCGTCACATAAACATTTGACAAGAATTCAGCAGCTAAAATACGCACCCAGCAAGTCAACTATATAATACACCTCCCACCAACAACCGTACTCACATAAAATCGACAGCAGATATACATTGGAAAACGTCCAAGAGTTTGCAACGGTGGACCCAATAACCCCAGCCAAGAACCGGTTAGAGTGAACACAACAACGCCAGAAGGAGCACCCAAAACACGGTTACGGAAATTCCTGAATTCATTTCCAAGTGGCACAGAGCACGCAACACGCATCTTATCGTAAGTTGGGGCAACTTACAATTGTCGATTACCATCCAATACAGCACAGCTAATATAAGCCTCTGCAATTTAAATTGTGACATTCACCTTAACTACTCCAAAAATCATATCATGTTATGTTATACCGGTGATATCTACGAAAGTAACATCATCACCCCCAAAATATAACAAGCGCGTACATCTCTGTACCACAATTTGAAAGAGGAAAACTGTCACAAATTGGCGCTGCGGACAAACCTTCCCGAGGGACCTATCTGTGCAATCGAAGAAGCAATCGCAGTTACTCAGCGGCACCAAATATTCAGTATCGGTGCCTTATCGTGCGTTGGATGAAGGTGTGGAATCGCAGGCAACGAGGAGATTTGTATAGGTATTTTTTGTTTTTTCTTTTTTTTTCTCCTTCTTCTTATTTTTTCTTTATCTTTGTAAATAAGTCCATACTGTTTTTTTTTAATTGTTTCTATTTATTTATTTATTTTTTTGAGTTAAGTGCGAATCTTGTGAAAATTTCAGTAGAAGTGTGTTGATATTGGCTTTAAGTTAGTGTTAATTTAGTTATTGATTGTTTGCATTGAGTCGCCTATGTTAATGGGAGAATTTTTTTTTTTTCTTTCTCTTCTCTCTTTTCTTGCTTTGCTTGCTAAGATGAATGGTATAATGTTGATTTTTGACTTTGGCTTATCCAGCAGAACTTTTGTTTGAGATAGTGATTCTGCTTTTCTTCCTTTTTTTTTGTTTCCCTCTTTAAATATTTATTTACATATTTATTTGTTGCATTTGCTTCCCCCATTTCTCTCTCTCTCCCTCTCTTCTCGGTGAGTGTGGTTGCTGTTTGTGTTGTAAGGTCCTTCGCGCGGTCGGTAGTTTGGTGGCTGCGAGTATAGTGGTTGTCCCCTTTAGGAGTGTTTGTTTGTCTGCTGTGGGGAACGTGTTCCTTGTTGTTTTTCGCGCCCCCTCGATCCGTGAGCGGCCTTTAGCGGTCGGAGATTTAGAAATAAAACCCTAATCGGCTCAGACGTTGTGGGTTGGTATCCGATATACAGCCCACCACTAATTTTGTTGTTTGTCCCCGGTTTTACTGTTGTCCACAGGGCTGGTCGAGGTTACGAGTTCGGTTCTTGGTATCGTGAGATTTTGGGTTTAGCTAGACGGCCGATAGATGCAAACAAGGCAGCGGCAAAGGGATGTCCGAGAGGGCACCCCTGCCCGGGCACGGCCCGAGGCATTTCCCGAGCCGCCGGTTGACGAGGTGGATCCGGAAGCATTCCACGATTCGCGGGACGAATTTGTGGACGACCGATCGCCAACACGCCCCCCTCCCACCGTCGGTAAACAGCCTGTCGGGAGCATGGAGGACACGCCGATGCCCTCGTATTTTAAACTGGGCCCACAACCATGTCCTGTACGGACCATGCTGGGCACAGATAGGGTTTTCGATCTTGTGTCGAAGGCGGTCCCCATGTTTTCTGGACAGGAAGGACCGGATACGGCCGAGAGACTCTCTTCGTTTCTCAAGGGCTGTAGAAGGACCTTGGATGGGCTGGCGGTGGAGGAGGAACATACCTTCCTCCGGTGGCTGCCCTCTAGGCTGAGCGGCGAGGCCTATCGGATGTTCGAGGAGAGACCACCCACGACATTCCTTGAAGCGGAACAGCGTCTTAGAGAGGCCTATGAACCCCGGGTGTCGTATGAGGAGTTGTGTGCACAACTTTCCAAAATGCGACAACTTCCTTCAGAGGATGCCACAGGCTTTGTTTCCCGAGTGAAGCGGGCCGTGGTACGGTGCGAGGAGGCAGCTGAGCGCTTTTATGGTCGCCAGGGTAGGTCCGTCTTCGCCAGCCAGCTTGAGGGCATGGCCAAACCGGTGTTGGTAAGGGGTCTGAGGGAGGAAGGATTAAAGCACTTCCTTCTCACGTTGGGTAATGTCCCTTTTCGTAGCCTGGTGGACCACCTAACCGGATTTGAGCGAGCTCGAAGGGAAATGCTGAGGCAGGACGACCTGTTTGTGGATGCGCGGCCGATAGCGTCAGAAACATTAGAGTTAGGACCGGGAAGTTGCTCGACCCTTTTGGAAAATTCATCCTCCACTTTTAGGGATTACACCGCGGCGCCGGCGCCGGTTTTATCGAACTTAAATCCCCGGGCGGTGTCATTCGTGTTGCCGGCCGAAGAGCCTGATAGTCGTCGACGGGGGGAGGATGGTTTCGTTCGGGAGCAGTCGTACGGGCCTCTCAATTATAGACGGGATGCTGGTGCCTATGCTCCGGCCTCCTCTGGCGAGGGAGCGTGGTCAAATACCGTGTCTTCCTCGGGTCGGAGTGAAGGGTCGCAGGGTTTGGCTCAAGGGGCGTATGTGCCTGGAGATCGATCGGGTCGGGACAATCCGATCCGGGATTCGGTTGGTCGATCGGCTCACCCCCTGGAATCCCAGACAATATGCAATTTTTGCAATCTGAGGGGTCACGTGTACGACGAGTGTCTACAAAGACGAAACACTCCCTTCTGTCGCGTGTGTTGGCGGTATGGCCACGATATAGTGGACTGCCCGGATCGCCCGACGAGGACGCGCGGTCCCCAGACCACATACAGGGGTAGAGGTCAGCAGGGCGGATTCGCACGGCAGGAACCGCCTTATCAGCGACCACAGTTTCAGCGGAGAGCCCTACCAGAGCCGCAGCCCCCGTCTACGGGCGGTGGGCCGGCGACATCAGGCCCCAGAGTATTCAGCGTCCGGTGCTGTTGCGAGTTTTGTGGCCGCCAAGGTCATAGCTTGCACGGGTGCGAATACAGGCAAAGGTGGGAACAACAACAGAGTTCCCAGGGTTCTCCCCACAAGCGGCACGGCGGAACAGCACCTGTTGCGAGCCGAGAGCGAAACACCCGTGTGGAGACTGGGGCGGGCGCGAGAAATAGGCGCAGAGGGCGCCGGAGGCAGCGTCGGCGAAATCGAGGCGCCGGTAATGATAGCGCGGAAAGTAGGGATTCTCGGAAGGTGGATGGAGATGATGGGCGACGATCGTCCGTGTCGAGCGGTGGCGGTAAGCGACCCGACTCCATGGACTCAAAATCCTCAAAGACGGATGCGAGACATGATGCCGCATCAGGCAGCGCGGGGAGCCGGGAATGGCAGCCCCGGCGCATTGGGCCCAAAGTGGGCAGAAAGAATAGCTCCAGTTCCGCTAGTTCGGTGTCCAGCGGGACTCCCGAGCGGAATATTCCTGAACGGAGGAGCGGATCATTGTGCGAGTTTTGCGGTCGACACACTCACAAGGCGGCAGAGTGTCGACATAAGGCGAAATGGGAGAGTTCGGGAAACTCCCCAAGGTCGGGTCGGCAAGATCCTACCCGACCGCACTAAAAACGAAACCCAGCTCCAACTGTTCTCAGTTTTCGCCGACTCGAGTCCCGATTGTCGCTCTCCCTCTAGACATTGGCCGTAGGAACCCTACGCGCCTAATCGTGGACACCGGCGCTGAGATCAGCCTGTTGAAGCTGAAGGCACTCCATCCTAGATATGGCATGGATGTGGATAAATCTACAACGCTCCAAGCGCTGTTTGTCAAAGGCAAGTCGAGGGGATGCTGCACTGGGAATTTCAAGTTGCACCATGAGATTCCCTGCAGTTTCCAAATAGTAGACTCCTTGCCGGGTTTGGAGGAAGACGGATTGTTGGGGTACGACTTCCTGTCTCGGAATTGTAAGGTAGACGGGCCGGGTGGTTGTTTGGTTTTTCCCCGAACGACCGTAAATCCCGTGCCATTCTCCATTCAATTTATCAGCAATGGGACGGGAAGGGTTGAGCGTGTGGCAGCCAAACGGGGAGACGTGCCAAAGGGACCTGTTAAGGTCGATACTGCGGCAGGTACTCGCCCGGAGACCCTACTCATACAGGGGAGGGCTGCGAAAAGCTGTTCAACCACGTGCTACCCACGAGGTCATCCGGATGAACCCCGAACAGCGGACGTTGGTAATATAGTTATTAGACAACACCTTTAATAAAAGAACAAATAAGGGAAGGATAAGCCTTCCTATAACTTGGAGCCCCTGATCCTAGCTGGCCAGATTCTGGTTACCCTCCGGAATCTTCGTCCTGACAGTTTGGAGTGGTTGTACGAGAGGGGATCTCCTCGCCTTGGTGGAGGGGTCCTAACCGGATCGTGTGGGCGGTCGAGCTTTTGGTCGAACCATCGGATTGAGTGTCGGACCCGCCGCGGACGTTTGTGTTGTCCTTGGTTTTGTAGAGTGCTTGTCTGTTGTTCCCCCTCTTACATTAATAACTACTAGTTAATTTATTTATTTATTTATTTATTTTTACTAACCCTAGTATATAGGTAGCCTAAAACGTACTAACATTAGCACTTAAGCATTATTTATTTTGTTCCACTAACCCTAATGTATAAGTAGTACGAAATATATAGAAAATCCTTACTAACCTTAACACCTAGGCATATTTATTTATGTATCTATTTATTTATTGGTTGGTTTGTTAATTGTTTATTTGTTTGCTCTCCGCCGTCCACTCTCCGGCGTGACATTCCTCTCCTAAGAATGCCACGCGGTCTTGTGGAGGGGGGAGGTGTGTTACGTACGTCGGCCACCACCATCATTTGAAAATTTGTGTTTAATATAATTTTGTTTTAACATGGTATGATGGTAAGGTGGTGGAGGAATTGCACGATCCTGAAGTGAGTTTCTGAACCCACCCTGATTCGGGTGTGGATCGTGCAGTTCTTCGAGTTCGAATTTGTTTTTCGAAGTGAACGTGAGTGGAGAGCGAGGGAGATGGAGATGAACCTTGAAAAAGAAATACGGTTCGGGGTTCCGTTGTCGAGCTTTAGAAGGAAAAAAAAGGGACAAGAGGGAAAGCAGAGAAAGAAAGAAGAAAAACGTTTTTTTTGTGACTAAAAATTAGAAGAGATACTGTTTTCTTTCGGTCCGATATATCATGTTTTAGTGCTAATATAATGTAAAAAGGATTGTATTGAATAAATCTAAGCCGAGAGCAGTAACATCGATAAAATTTGTATTACATTGAGAAGACGAGGTGTTTTGTTGGACTTGAGGGTCCATCCAGTGGAGACCCACATTTTGGCAAGCGAAGGTGCCACCCAAGGTACTTTTCGGTTTAAATTGTCGTCACATAAACATTTGACAAGAATTCAGCAGCTAAAATACGCACCCAGCAAGTCAACTATATAATACACCTCCCACCAACAACCGTACTCACATAAAATCGACAGCAGATATACATTGGAAAACGTCCAAGAGTTTGCAACGGTGGACCCAATAACCCCAGCCAAGAACCGGTTAGAGTGAACACAACAACGCCAGAAGGAGCACCCAAAACACGGTTACGGAAATTCCTGAATTCATTTCCAAGTGGCACAGAGCACGCAACACGCATCTTATCGTAAGTTGGGGCAACTTACAATTGTCGATTACCATCCAATACAGCACAGCTAATATAAGCCTCTGCAATTTAAATTGTGACATTCACCTTAACTACTCCAAAAATCATATCATGTTATGTTATACCGGTGATATCTACGAAAGTAACATCATCACCCCTAAAATATAACAAGCGCGTACATCTCTGTACCACAATTTGAAAGAGGAAAACTGTCACATGACTACAAAGTCATAACATGAACAGACAAAAAAACGAAGATATCATGCACTAACCAATTATGAAGTAGTGATTATTATTGGTGGCAAGGAATTCAAACAGCGTACAATAGTTGTTTATCACAGAAATGGTAATATTCAGTGAGTCTCATCCAGTTTACAAAATCTACAGGTTTACAAAATCCGCTTATAATTAGGCTACCATTTCAACACTAAATTGAGGAGATTGAACTTGAAATTGTTTCTGAATTACTAATTTTATTTGATCAACACACCGAATCAATTCGATTGTTGTGATTGAACAGCCAATGATGACTACAAAATATTAACATAAGCAGACAAAAAAAAGGGAAGATATCATGCACCAACCAATGATTTTTTTTTTTTTATTAGACTTCTCTCGGGAGAGGCGAACCTATAGCGTCGAGTGGGCGCCCCGAGATGCCATCAAATAACTGTTACAGTTCTTTTTGAACAGTTGCAGGTTGTAACGCTCCGGGAACACTCGCGTGGGAAGGGAGTTCCACATGATGAAGTAGTGATTATTATTGGTGGTGTTACGCGCGAAACCTTCCACCCCTTAATACATACCTCTTTGGAGTCAGCTTCCACCCTTATCGCGGTACACGCAAAACGATCCACTTACAGGATGAAGCGCTCTGCAACCCTTAACATTGTCCCCATACATATTATATACCCAAATCAATATTGAATTCAATGTCAACAAATTGAATTAAACGTTCAATTGTCTCACATTAAATTAAATTTAATCCAATACGTTATGAACGAACCAAATGTTCAATTGGTTCGCCTATACTATCAACATCATTTGCTTTTTTTCATTAAACCAAATTCAAAACAAACAACTTGCGTCATAAAACGAACCACATGTTCGTTTTATCTCCCACTAACAGTGTTCATCAGCAAGATCCTTTGTTGATTGTTTTCCCTATTTCGACCCCAATCCGGGAAAGATAAAGGAAATGAATGGTGGATGGCAAAGCGGCCATGCAAACTAAAGAATGTAAAGTTTTCGTTCTGGCAGAGAAAAACAGTGTTGTTGGTTCTGGACATTTGGCCGAGACGGTCATTGGGAGTAGAGTTAGCGTACTCCGAGGTCGTGTGTTGTGGATTAACTTGTCCTATTTTCAGTGTGCGTGTGTGTAAAACATGTAGAAAATAGATGCAATAATAAAAAAAAGTGGTATAAATAAATACACATATAGACGGTGTGACATATATAAACAATAGACGTGACATTTATGTATATAATAACATAAATATATATTAACACATATAAAGGTGTGTGTTGTGGATTAACTTGTCCTATTTTCAGTGTGTATGAAAAATATATATAAAACAAATCTGTGGGGGTTAAAGGTATGGATGCCGACGTATGACACGGATTCACTGAAATCCCCAACGATGATCTGCAGAAAATTATTCACCGTATATCCAAGAGATAATAAAAATGCACTGGTGGTTCTTTTTGGTTTAGGAGTTCTTTTCATTTTAATTTCACTTATTTTCATATCATATACATAGCACGCAGTGCTGTGGATCCTTAGTATATGTAGTGATTCAGCAGGATCACTTTCTTATTAAAATTGTTTATATCACTTACTAACAATTACCAATTACTTTTTAATATAATTCGATTTTGATATTTCCATTGTTAATACAACTACGTTAACGCTAACTGATTACTTTTAAATACAATTTGGTGATGATATTTACATTGTTTATACAACTACGCGCTCCTGCTCGCCGGTGGTTGAAACTCAATTTATACAAAACGTTAAACTTTAATGAACGCTTGACTTTGCTTGTGTGCACTCCCGTGATAAAAACAAAACGACTCTGCTGCACGCTCGACGTAGCTGTGCACGCGATGGAGGCTGAATAGCGACTTGACACGTGTGTGCAGTTTGATAGATGGTTATCGACTGGTGCCAATTAGGGATGGAAATTGGGATTTCTTATTTGCACGGAAATTATCCAATCATCATCGCGCTCTCTCATGAATCCATTAAGTTTCATGTCTCAGCGAAGTGAATAAATACTTGCGCATTCATTCGTCAGTCGCTGGGCATGCGAAGGATGAAGAGAACAAAAGAGAGAGCGCAATAACTTTGGGGTTGACTTGGCTTTGTGCGTGTACCAATGCAGACTCTGAGGATGGGCCACTGACCTAGTTCGGTGACTGTGGTGATCTCAGAGTGCAATGAACTACGTTAAGATGAAAATGGAAGGAGAGGAAAATGGTTTGTGCTATTCACCTGCAAAAAGAGATCATTGATCCCCTGCGAATAGAGTGTCTGGGAGAAGTCGAGGGGACGCCAAATCGGCTAGGGAAATATTATCGTGGGAAACCAATTAAATAATTCGATAATTTCCCCAGAGGCTGCACGATTATGCAACCACGTCGTTTGGTCTGACTTGGTTGTTGCTAACCAATATGAGTTGCGATTCCCGGTGGAAATCTCATGGTTAGGGTAATGGAGTTGCTGTATGGCAAAAAGGGAGCTGAATTATCTGCATAGAATAATGAATTCAGCTATGCGTCCGTTTGGGAAACATCTTCCACAGGTGAAATAGCTGAACGGGGGGATAGGGGTTGAAATGACGCGCTGTTAGCGGTCGAAATAGGGCTGAAATAGTGTGTAGTATTCGTATTAAAGAGCATAACAGTAGCAATGAATTCAATTAACGTACAATAATTGTTTATCGCAGAAATGATAATGGTTTATGTAATGGTAATGATCAGAGAATCGTAACCCTTCATATGACGGTGGCCGATTACATAAGGAGAGAAGAGGATAGGTACCATGTCAACATCAAATTGGGGAATCCACAAAAAGATAAAGAAATTAATAATAAATTAAAATCTTTAATAGATTCCATTGATAAGCGGCATGTTTTTTGGTTTTTCTTTTGATCGTTTTTTACAGTTCCTTGCCTCTAGAAGATCGATTGAATTGACGGTTCTGTGTGTGCAGTTGTTGTCGAGTTGTTCTTAAAAGAGAAACGGTCTTTTTCTTGTGTGTGCCAACCAATTCTTGGTTGAAGGTTATCAATCTTTGTTTTTTGAAGCTGAAAAATCGGCCGGTTACATTTACGGAAATTCTGTTGTGAATTGTCGATTAAATTAAACTGTTTTAAAAAGTACTTGTGGTCCTTTCTTTTGTTACGTTAAAAAAACCTGTGTGAAGAGTATATCGAGGCGGAAAACCCAGAAGGACCCACCGGAATCCATTTGGCCGTTTGGTCGGGCCCACCAGAGATACGTGGGTACCAAAACATTGTGCAGATAAAATATAGGAATTGGCAGTGGAAATGTAGGGGTTGATTATTGCACCGTACATGGGCACTAGTTCAACTCAACACCCAAACACTTACCATTGGTTTCACTGTAATTTTGCCACAAATAAAACCCACTTCAAGCAAGCAGCAAAATAAAAATGCACGCAAGTTACTTAGTTGATTGGTTTTCTTTATTTTTATCTTTAATATGGCATCGGCACATGCGCTTAAAACTGGGAGTTCACAATCACTTAATCCTTTGCGGTGACGCCTGCACTCCTTCAGGATCGTTGAAAGATTTTATGCAAAGTTCGGATTTCTTGACTTGTTGACCGAAAGGAAAAACGGCACTCCAACTCGAGTATTTTAACGGTGGAAAACGAAACTGGCTATTTAGTAGCGGACTGGTCAAAAGGGGGACTCTAAGCGGGTGCGACTGTCCGCTGTGGTAATAGGAATCTGACTCTCCGATGCAATCCATATCCGTCCGATTCAACGGTGGTGGATTACATCGGTGTGGGAGGATTCTATATGTGTCCGTACAGGACAAGTACGATGCCCTTTAGGCTGCATATCGACGAGACAAAAATGCACATGAATAAACATGGACTGGTGTAATGAATTCGAGGCATTACTGAGATACGCGATAGCGAAGATCACCGAAGGAAGAAATAGGTTTCTGTGTCCTAAATAAACAGAAACGCTATTTCGAGGGTCATACGATGCGATGCACATTATTTGTGATTTAGCCGATGCTACATGGGAACATCGGCTGTTTACATAATCGCCCCAGGCTTATGCCATTGCAGGCAATAGATCTTTTCGTGGCGATAAGCAAACCGAAGGTTTGCTCGCCTATGGCCAAGGCTATGATGGCTTTTGTTTGATCTAATTAAATGGAACATGGGTATGATGGTGAAGAATTTGACTTGCAGATGTGCAAGCGTACACCTCACCCAGGGGAAACATGGACAGCGATTGGTAAGTAAAATAAACACAGTGAGGTACTGCGTGTTTGTTTGTTTTACAGGCCAGAGCATCATTAGGCATGATCATGGGTATGATTATCTAACGTCAATCATATTCGTGCCCGAATCCCATGATCGGTAGATAACCGATAAAGGAAATTGGTCGCAACTGTAACGAACCTTGGGATTGGAGCAATAAATGGTTATAAGCCGTAGCAAAACCATCGGCTACAGCTGTGTCAACAATTACGCTGGCCAGCGAGTGTTTATCTATTATAATTGCTGACGAACCGAGCCGATGGGGATATGGAATGGTTCATATAATATGAAACGGAAATATTCAATGTGATGCATCCCTTGATGAGGTTTAACTTTCCGGTGAAAGTTATTTGAAAGACAGCTTACGCTGCAGGTAAGTATAGTGGTTTATGGAGTGAGGGAAAATGGATGGATGGTTCTTTGGGAAAGCTTTAAAAAACTGTCACAGAAATATAAGAATTGGTAATAAAAGTATAACAATTGGCAAAGATAAAATATAGGAATTGGCAGCGGAAAAATATAACAATTGGTAATAAAAATATAACAATAGGCACGCTGCTGGATGTATTCCACTGAATACAAAAAAGAGGATTGCCATATGCACACGTTTTGATTTGATTATTCGAAAAAGTCACACCAGATTAAATTGATCCAATCATCTAGTAGAAGTGTGGGGGTTTATAATGTGTTGTACCAGCAGGGGCACGCGGTTCGTTTAAATTCCCAACACGTCACTGAACAAATAGCACTCCGAAACGTAACCAACGAGGGAGGGAAGAAAATAAACACAATTTGTTATGGATTGAAATAGTTTTTTTATTATATTTTTCTAATTTGGCTTGAGTTACAGTTGTTCCTTGGTTTCGAAGTAACAATAATTAATTTGGATTTGGTTGGATTGCAATTAATTTACATTTAATTTTAAATTATTAATGAATTCATTTGCTTTTGCTTTAGTTTGTCTTTTTGGTTATCACTTTATTTTTGCGTATTTCCATCCAATGGAAATTCAGCAACACTTATCGAAGTAAGTTAGCTTAACGTGTTTCTGTCTTTTTGTTGATTTGATTAGCTCTATACAACCACTTGTTGGCCACTTTCGACTCACTTTTTATACACTTATCGTGTGCGCGCGACACAGGGAATGACAAAGGAACTTTAATAGCGTGACCGTCCTCTTTGGGAATTGAATTACTAATTGGTTTTGAACGTTCGAACTAACGGCGCGTGTTCGACCTCGGTTGTGGTTGGGTAATTACTCCAAGTGCATGTGCGCACTTTGGTGGTTGAGATGTGACTAATCCCAATTAGGGATGAAATTCGGAATTTGCACACCGATCATCCAATGGTAATCGCGCTTTCCTGTGCTTCCCTCAATTCCCGCCGCTCATCGAGGTGAATAAATACTTGTGTATTCGTTCGACGGTCGATGGGCGTAGAAAGGATGAAGAAATCAAAAGGAACAGCACAATAACCCAGGGTTGATCTGGCTTTGGTGTGATTGTATCAATGCAGCCTCTGAGGATGACCCACTGACCTAGTGCGGTGACTGTGGTGATCTCAGAGTGCATTGAACGGGCAGATAAAAACGGAAAGAAGAGGAAAATGGTTTTTGCTATTCACCTGTAAAAAGAGATCATTGATCCCCAGCGAATAGGGTGTCTGGGGAAAGTCAACAGGACGTCGCTGATGCTTGGGAAATAATCAGCGTGAGAACCAGACTCAAAGACGCTGAAATAACCCCAGCGGTTTTGCTATGATGCAACAACGTCGTTTGGTTAGATTTAGTTGTTGCTAACCAATATGACGTTGAGATTTCCGGTAGAAATCTCATAGCGTTAATGATATGGAGTTGCCGTATGGCAAAAGGGAGCTGAATTCAATTGTGCATTATCTGTATAGAATAATGAAGTCAGTTATGCTTTCTTTTACAGGTAAAATAGCTGAACGGTGGGATAGGGGATAATGTGACGTACTGTAGGCGGTCGAAATTAGGTTGAAATTGTGGGTTGGTTCTCCATGTAGTATAGAGAATCCCCACAGAAGTATCACCAAAAACATGATTCATGGTCAATGAGCGGTTACTCAACAACAATTCACTGAGCATTTACTACAAAGCGCGTATCAATAGTATCGCAATTCAGTGAAATCGATCAAATACATTCACAAATGTATCTACAAAGGAAGCGATATGGCATTGGTTGAAGTAGGAAATCCAACAAAATCCATAAGATGAACGTAAATCAACTCGAATACGGCATTAGTAGCAATGAAGCAGAATGGCGCATTCTTTCATTTCCAATCCATAAGAGACCTCCAACAGTTGTTCATTTAGCAGTATATCTTTTTCCCTTATTAAATAACAGTGTGCGGATTGTCGTCGGTCAAATATATACGGCCGGGGTCATCAACAGAGTGTACCCAGAGTCCTCGGCTCTTGATACACGGCCAGATTATTGGGGATAGTTTCTTTTTATTATTTATGAAAATATAAATACACTATATGGTAATTTATATACAATGGCACTAGCTACAAATCTTTCAGCTAGTGTAACATTAAATACTTTTGTTTTTACATTATATTTTGTAACCTAACTAAGGTTCGTATGTAATACTGAGTTTATACTTTTTCACAGTCGAAATTTGGGTTTTTTTCAGAAAAGTAATTACCATTCCTGGTAAAAAAGCAATTAAGCCATTAGCGTGTTGTGGGGTTCGAAGTAGTGATAAAGAAGCGGTGATAAACGACAAGCGACTGACTCAAATTAGGGGTGAAATTCTGTATTCCATTTTGCACACAGGACAACCAAAAGAGGCCACGCCTCTGCTCTCTTATCGTCACGCTCGTCGAAGTATGGTGTGTATCGGTTAATTGATAATTGACGAACGTGGAGAATGAGATAACAGAAACACGATCTACTGTGATCTCGAGGTGGCCTTGGTTGTGTGTGCTGGAATCAACTGCAGATTCTAAGCCTGACCTACTGCCCTAGTGTTACGGCTATGGTATCTCAGCGAGCATTGAACCGTATGGAAACAGAATCATGAAGGAGAGGAAATGTAGCTGGTGTTATTCACCCGAGAAAGAGATCATTGATCCCAAGCGAATGGATGATCTGATGAAACTCGATAGGACGCTACATCGACTAGGGAAATGTTACCGTAGGAAAAACGCTAAGGAATGCGGCAATTACCCAAGCCAATGAATGATGATGCAACCGCGTCGTTTCATTCGACTTGGTTGTTGCTAACCAACATGAATGGAATTTCCGGTGGAAATCTCATGGTTAGAGGAATGGAGTTGCCGTATGGCAAAAATGGTAGCTAAACTCAATTATGCATTATCTGCATAGGATAATGAGTTTAGCTATGCGTCCTTTGGGAAATATGGTATTCCAGGTGAATAACATGAACTGTGGGGATAATTTGACGCGCTGTTAGCGGTCGGAATTAGGTTAGGATTGTGGGCTGGTTCTCGATGTGATCTAGAGAAACCCCACAGGGTTTTCACTGAAGTGGTGTCTTTTTTTTCACAAAACTAGTCATAGAAATGTTTTCGGGTTAGGATCACGATGTGATATATTCGTGGTAATACATTCTTGGGTGACAAGAATGTATACTTTATCCTACGATTGTCCATAACCTAACTTCCTTAATGGTTGCTGTTTAAGCGCAGCCCGCTGAAAGCATATGGCGAAATCGACGCAGTTGGTGAATCAAAGACGCTGTTGGTTTTTGATTGATTTATTATGGAAATTGGGGGGATGGGTGCGGACATGCAGGGCAAAGTCTCTGATTGCTTTCAACCCGGCGAAGGCCAGGACGATCCTTGTCCCTGTTCAATCCAAGTTGACATGCAGTCTCCACGTGACACCCCTGGATAGCTACTTTCACACCCGCCAAGTAGTGAACCAATGCATGCAGCGACATCCTGAGAAAGGTTTGGCGCAAAGCTAATAACCACGACCGTAAAAATGAATTATTATGGCAAATTTAACAAGCCTCGGATATGGACCGGATACACGACGACGACCACGGGAACGAAAATGGCTAAATGATTTAAGAATTTTTACATGGAACGTGCGCTCACTATACAAAGCTCGAGCTACACAGCAGCTGGCCGATGTCCGAATATAAGGCTGACATAACAGCATTGCAAGAAATAAGATGGGCGGGGAGCGGTGTTATTCAAAGAAAAGAGTATGACATTTATTAAACGTTCATGTACCTACAGAGGCGTCCCCTGATGACGAACTACTAACAGAACGTCGAGCGGGCCCTCAATGGCTGCTGTTACGTGATGGCCTCTCGCACTACCAGTACCCCATCGAGAAGGAGGATAATTTGGGGATAAATATTTAATATCACACGTTGGAGATGAGTAAATAATTAGAGGATAATTATTTTAATATCACACATTATAGATGAATAAATCAAGTTAATTGTATTGTGAATGAACACGTTCCACAACATTGATTAGTGGCGAACAGGTGCACAAACCTGTGTCGTTGAGTTGTGGTATTGTTGAAAGTTTTTTGTCGGGAGGATGGTGTGATCATGGGAGAGAGAGAGAGAGAGTGTGTGTCTTTCAGTCAGATTGATAGAAGGTAAATGAGTCTGAAGTTAACCTCCATCGATGAAGGATGTCTTTGTTTTTTAGTTAATGAATTATTTTGTTGCGTTAGTTCCAAGAAGAAAATTTTAGTTGTACAATGTGTTCAATTTGTCAGTATTAATAAGCAGTCCACGAAGGACTTCCAGTTTTGTATTTAAAGTTAAATTAAAGTCTCAGTCTGTGAAATCTATATACGTGTGTTTTTATGTGGAAGAAATTGGAAGAGTGCGTGTTTGGTGACCACAACCAAGAAGTCTTTAGCAGAAATTGGAGGTAAGGTTGTTATAAGAAATCCAATAGATTGCAGCCACGACGGAGCTGTCGCAACGGGTCCGGTGCAATACCGGTTTCCACGTCCATAACTGTACTGGGTAATTAACGGACGGCGCCTACCGCAATTGTACGGAGAAGCGGTTTATTCTATGGTGTGGAGTGGCCCCGTTACTTGTGATCATGCGTCACCACTAGAGCGATATAAACCAAACTTGCCACAGGAAAATTGAATTGGAATTTCGGTTGCCATTGCGATGATGAATCAAATTCTTTCTACAGGAAAGTTCCACCTACTTACTCTGCAAAAGTATCGTTACTATATTTATGCATCACTCAGGCGCACTAGCTCTTTGAAGGCCACACTTTATTTATGTACATTTAATGTGTAACGTTATATTTATGCCATACCGGCCTGGTTTTTGATGTCTCCGATTATTAAGATGACACCGGAACTGCAAGTCCATAATATATATATATATAGGGCCTCATCTATATTACACTGGCGTCCTGGACTGAGACCCAGCAACGCCCCCTTATCTACCATACCACAACTGGCAACCATCTATATATGTATACTATACAACAACTTAAATATTTATACAACAACTTTTATATAACAACAGAAATATATTACAACTTATACATTATACAACAATTAAACAACAATATATATATATATCCAACAACATAAATATTTATACAACAGTGCGCAAGTTACGCTGTGAAAATCGTTCTTGACGATTTGAATGCAAAAATAGGTCGGGAGCCGGTTTTCAGGCACTACGCAGGCTCCCATAGTTTGCCTGAGAACACTAATGACAATGGACTACGAGTCATCGAATTGGCAGCATCGAAAAACTTGGTCGTTGCGAGTACCAGGTTTCCGCGTAAAGATATCCACAAAGCCACCTGGGTATCACCTGATGGAGCCACTCGCAGCCAAATTGACCACGTATTGATAGATCGCCGCCACTCCTCGAGCCTGATGACGGTACGAACGTACCGAGGTGCCAACGTCGACTCGGATCACTATCTTGTTGGTACAGTTTTCCGAGCGCGGATTGCCTTACGGAGACGTATCGCATCCGCGGATCCGGTTGTAATCAAGACGGCTTCCTTTCGCAATGAGAATACCAGTAACTTTGGTCATGCATTAAGAATCGCCCTCGAAGAGCTCGACGGAGGGAGAGTAAGTCCTGGGACCTGAATGCCGGGCGTAGAAGAGAAATGGATACACCTTAAGAATACTGTCATTAGTACTGCCAACTCCATCTTAGGCAGTAGTCGTAGAGATCGGAATGACTGGTTTGATGATGAGTGCAAACTAGCGACTGAACGTAAGAATGCTGCATACCTGGCAATGCAGCAGTCTCATATGACGCGGTTACGCGAGGAGAAATACAAAGAGCTCAGAAGATCTGAAAAAAGACTTCACAGACAAAAGAAAAGTGCCCGGGAAAAAAACCTTGTATGTGAAATAGAGAAAAGTAGAGGGCGAGGTCCGCACCAGGCGCGGACGTACTACCAAATAATCCACAGTATGACGTGGTACATACCACGCTGCACTTACTGCAAGGATAAAGATGGTGATCTGATCACCGATCGTGAAGGCATTCTGGAGCGATGGGATGTGCACTTCAATGAATTGCTAAATGGTTAGCTCACAGAAGAATTGCAGACTCCACCAATGCAAGATCAAGACCAAATGCTGCCGCCACCAAGCATTGAGGAAACATTAAAAGCCATTAGACAGCTAAAATCAAATAAAGCCCCTGGAGCTGATAGCATACCAGCTGAGCTGATCAAACAAGGGGGGACAGCGTTACATCACGCAATTCATGAGATCGTGGTGCACGTATGGGAGCAAGAGGCGATGCCAAAAGATTGGCGTCGTGGTATATTTTGCCCCTTATATAAGGAAGGATATATCATATTGTGCAGCAACTATGGGGGTATAACATTGCTGAGTACCACCTATAAGATACTCTCCTCTATCCTACAAGATCGGATAGCCCCATACGCTAAAGCCATCATTGGTCAATATCAGTGTGGTTTCATCCCAGGCAAATCAGCAATTGATCAGATATTCACCCTTAGGCAGGCGATGGAAAAATGTCAGGAAATTAAGATTCCATTATATCACCTGTTTAAAGACTTTAAGGCCGCCTACGACAGCATAGCCAGGGTAGAACTATATAATGCCATGAGAGAATTCGGCATTCCAAACAAATTGATACGAGTTTGTAGGTTGACTAACTAGTCAAGTAAAAATAGCGGGATTGCTGTCCAAACCAATAAACATCTATAATGGACTCCGAGGAGGGGGCGGTTTGGCCTGCCTCCTCTTCAACCTGGCGTTGGAGAAAGCAATCCGTGACTCTGGCGTTACAACAAGAGGGACTATTGTCACCAAGTTCAGCCAGATACTTGCCTACGCAGATGAGATCGACATCATCGGTAGAACCAAATCGGCGGTACAGGATTCCTTCACCCAGATTGAGCAGGCTGCACAAAAATTGGAACTGCACATTAATGAGGGAAAAACTAAGTACATGGTGGCAACTTCTGCAAAGCGAAGACCTAACGTTGGTCAAACTATCAGGGTAGTGGAGCACGAATTTGAATTCGTGCAATCCTTTAACTACCTTGGGTCAATAGGATCAGCCGATAACAATATGGAAGAAGAAATACGCGAACGGCTGATTAAACCCAACAAAGCCTACTATGGTCTATCAAGGCTCTTTAAATCCCGAAATTTATTCAGAACATCCAAACTACTACTGTACAAGACCATGGTGTTACCAGTACTCATGTATGGATCCGAGACCTGGGTGCTCAATGAAAGGCACTCTGAACTCTTGGCCGCGTTCGAGAGGAAGGCCTTAAGGAGAATTGTTGGCCCCGTATGTGAGGTAGGACGATTCCGGAGACGCTACAACCATGAGTTGTAAGCAATCCACCTTGAAGCAAATGTTGTAAGAAAACTCAAGCTCGGTAGACTCCGGTGGGCGCGACACCTAGCTCGAATGAGCGAAGAGGAGCCTGCCCGGAAAGTCCTTTGTGGCAGGGTGTATGGAAGGATACAGCTCGGCAGACCTTGTTTGCGATGGAGGGATGGCGTAGACCAGGACGCCCAAAGCCTGAGAGTGCCAAACTGGATGACATCGGCTCGAAATCGGGACCGGTGGAGAGATTTGTTAAATACGGTCAAGACCGGATCCCGGTTGTAGTGCCGATGATGATGATGATTATCGAAATTGCTGGGGTATTTATACTCCCAATCAACCACTCAATTATTTACAAATTTCTTAATCCACTCATACAATTTTTGCTTAACAAGCCATTTCATTCTTAATTCATAATTTACTCAATACAATTTGCTTATTGTGCTATTCTATTCTCTATCACCAGCTTGGCGCATAGTGTAAGAACAATGACACGATTTGAACCAATTAATTTGTGAATCACTTGCTAGTGACAAGCTCGCAAGCACCGGTTGTAGTGTCGGTGATGATAATGATGACATTTATATATATAGTAGTTAAATGAAGTGCAATATAAGAATGGAAATATATTGTATTTTCTTTAAAACTTGTCTTTGAATTTTTATATTTTGTCAACTAAATACCAAACCGGTCATTTTGACCTGTTTGGTATAAATATGTATATAACTACTGTTGTTACTTCTAGTGGTAAAATTAAATAAACTACAGATAAAAAAAATGTGGAAGCAGGTTATCTAAGTAGAAATCCGGTTTTAAAACCAAATGAAAATACAGAAGAAAAATTAAACATTCGGAATTTAATAGAACTAAAAGATATTATACCAGATCAAGATAAAAACGAAAAAATATTAAACAAGACAGATACATGTATTGCGTTTAACGCTAATAGTGAAGAAAAAGCACTTCGAAGCAACGCTATGATATCTAAAACCACTACAGATAAAACCAAAGCTTCAACACATCAGACCACCGCGTGTGTTACGTCAAAGAATCCTTCGACGACACCAAAAAACCCATCAACCGAAATGTGTAACCTAATTACACATTTCCTCCAGACGAAAATATAATTAAGAATAAACTCAAAAGGTGACAAATAACAAAAATTCATAGAAACATGAAAATATAGAATAACCAAATTACAGTATAATGTCTGTCGCAATATATGTTACGACAATACCAAAAAAACCCATCAATATGTTACCTAATTACACATTTCATCCAGATGGAAATACAATTGCTTAAAAACAAACTCAAAGGTAATTAACAAGAAATTCGTGGAAACATGAAAATGGAGATTAAGCAAATTGCAATATAATATCCATTGTGAGAAAGATACTTTGGCGGATTTTGTAAAGTCGAACGACAATGTGTTCCGCCGAACACTTTCCACAAAACGAACATTTCTTTGAATTTGAAATTAACAGCCCTCGCTACGACTCGACTTTCTCGTTTTCTTTCATTTTTACGTCGCGGTTACCCTTGACACACGTATTTCGTCTCGCGCGCCTCCTCCGTCGGATCCTCAATTTCGACTCCTCGGTGGGGTTCTCTTTCGTTCGGCTATGCGATGCAAATCTTCGATATAGACTAATTGTATCTATCCTAAAAATATCCCATTCGAGTTAATCAACCTGCATCTACAAAGGAAAATTTCCCTATCCAATCTGCTAACAGACTTTCCTATCGTATCTGTTAACAGCATAAAATTTCCCTTTGCAGCAGAGAATTTCCCATCGGATCTGAAAAAGGAGAAATCTTCCTCGTGATCATTATTGTTACGTGCGGTTTCCGCCATCCCCATCAGTAGATTGTTTTTAGATTAGTTTTGTTTTAATATAGTTTGATGGTAAGGTGGTGGGAAAAAGCGCACGATCCACATGTGAGTGTTCGAACACGCCCCAGTTCGAGTGTGGATCGTGGGCGAGTTCGAATTCTGTTTTCGGAGTGGACGTTGAGGGAGAGCGAGAGAGAGAGGCGGCAGGGAATTTTTGGATTCCGTTTCGTTGATTTAAAAGAGACAGTTGATTTCTGATCAGTGAAAAAGAGGAAAAAGAGAAGATTATCCCGTTTTGTCAAAAATAACATTTTTGTAAAGAAAAGTTTCTAAAATATAAAAAGAAAAATAACAAAATTGTAAAGAGAAGTTTGTAAATGTAAAAAATAGACCGAATAAATTGTGAAGATAAGTTCCAAAAGAAAACCGAGATTGACTGATCTGATTGGAGAACGAAGCAGAGGTTGGAATTTTTCCTGTCCTGATTAAGGAAGAATAAATTGAACCAGGCGAAACATTTAGGGCTCCACAAGGTAGTACAGACCTGCACAGACTTGAGCCGATCGAGACAGGATTGCTGAACAGGTAACCAATTTACACTCGAATAAAATAATTTTCTGTGGGAAAAACATCACAACTGGCGCTGCGGACAAACCTTCCGGACGGAGCACGGCAGGTTTGATTGTATTTTTCTTCTCATCGAGCCGAACGAACCTGTTAAGCTGCACCAAGTAATTAATACTAGTGCCTCATTGTGTTTCTAATGACATCGAGGAATTTCTGGCGACGAAGGAATTTCGGGACTCGACAGGGGAAAATGTAGATAAAAGAAATCACCTTGATACAGAGTGGAACCACTGTATACAACACGACACCCGAGAACAGCAACGGAGGGCGTGAAAAAGAAGGACGTTTTTTTATTATTATATTTTTTTTTCCTCTGAATCGATTAATGTTTGTTATTTATTTATTTATTTTTTTTTTTTTTACCGTGAAGTGGAAAAACTCGTATATTGATTGTGGTAGAATTGTTTTGGTTTTAGCCTTAAGTTGTGAATTCGATGTTATTTATTGATTTTTCATTCTTGCGTTAATTTATTTATTTATTACCTAATTTATTTGTTCATCTTGTGTAAAAGACATTTGTTGGAAGTTTTTTTGGGTGAAAACTGTGATATTCCATGTTAACCTTGATCGAGCTTTAGATTTTTTGTTTGGAGCCGGGATTCTTCTTTTCTTTTTTTTTCTTTCAGCTGCGCGTTGTATTTTGTTTTTCCTTTTTTTTTTTTCTTTTTTGCTATGTTGCAAAACTTACAAGAAAGTGGATATTGCTTTTGTACACGACACGGGACACGTTGAAAGTTTTTTTTCCCTCTTCTCTTTTTCTTGCCTTTCTCTGTCCCTCTCTCTCTCTCCTCTCGGGCGGTGTAGTGGTCATTTATGTTGTGAGGTCTTTCGCGCGGTCTGTAATTTTGTGGCTGCGAGAAGAGTGGTTGTCCCCTTTAAGAGTGTTTGTTTGTCTGTTGTGGGGGTTGTGTTCCTTGTTGTTTTTCGCGCCCATTTCACAGCATGGTGGACCACCTGACCGGATTCGAGCGAGCTCGAAGGGATATGTGGATAGAGGACGACTCGTTTGTAGATGCGCGGCCCGGAATCGCCGATCGAACGTCGGAATCGTTGGATGTAGGACCGGGAAGATCCTCAACTTTTATAGATGGCCCTTCGTCAACTTTTAGGGATTACCCCGCGGCGCCGGCGCCGGTTTTGTCTAATCTTGACCCCCGGGCGGTGTCATTCATGTTGCCTGCCGAAGAGCCGTATATTCGTCGACGGGAGGAGGACAGTTTTATTCGGGAGCGGTCGTGCGGGCCCCATAGTTATCGCACAGATGCTGGTGCCTATGCTCCGGTCTCCTCTGGCGAGGGAGCGTGGTCAAACACCGTGCCTTCCTCGAGCCGGGGTGGAGAGTCGCAGGGCTTGGCTCAGGGGGCGTATGTGCCCCAGGATCGATCGGGTCGGGCCAATCCGGTCCGAGACCCGGTAGGTCGTTCGGCGCGCCCGCTAGAATCCCAGACAACATGCAGCTTTTGCAAAGTAAGGGGTCATGTGTACGACGAATGTCTGAAAAGACGAAACACTCCTTTCTGTCGCGAATGCTGGCAGTATGGCCACGATATAGTGGACTGCCCGGTTCGTCAGAGACGGATGCGCGAACCCCAGACTCCAAACAGGGGTAGAGGACAACAGGGCGAAATAGCGCGGCATGGGCCGCCCCATCGACCACGTCCTTACCGGTTTGCAAGGAGTCGAATGCTTCGTTTATCTGGATGACATCGTCATGTACTGTAAGAACCTGGCTGACCATAATGACAAGCTCCGGAGAGTGTTCGACCAGTTGAGATACCACAACCTCAAACTTCAACCGGAAAAGTGTAGATTCCTGCAAAGGGAAGTAGTCTACCTGGGACATGTTTGTTCGGGAAAAGGGGCTTCGCCAAATCCTGACACGACAGTTAGTGTCAGAGATTTCCCCATTCCTAAGATGGTACGTCACGTCCAATCATTCATAGGGCTAGCGAACTATTACCGGAAATGTGTGCCAAATTTTTCCCGGATAGTGCGCCCCTTAACCAACTTATTAAGGAAGGACGTGAAGTTCACGTGGTCGTCCAAATGTCAACAGGCGTTTGAAGAGATAAAGGGGAAGTTAATTTCGCCACCATTATTGATTTACCCAGACTTCACAAAACCCTTTAATCTAACCACGGATGCGAGTAATGAGGCACTGGGAGCAGTGTTATCCCAAGGTGAGATAGGCAAAGCCAACCTATCGCCTATGCCAGCCGTACCCTGAATGGGGCCGAACGTAACTATAGCACAATCGAGAAGGAGTTGCTGGCCATTGTATGGGCGGCAACAAATTTTCGTTGCTATTTGTTAGGTAAACGCTTCACCGTGTACACGGACCACAAGCCGCTGAAGGGAGTGTTCGGCGTGAAAGAACCCACCTCACGCCTAACCAGATTTCGTCATAAGTTATCGGAATTTGATTACTCAATCGAGTACAAACCCGGTAAATATAACACCAATACGGATGCGCTAAGCGGTATTCCCCAATCTGTAGACGGAACCCCTTCACCACCGCGGTGCAACGTAGTGAATCGCGCCCAGGCTAAGAACCAACGGGAAAGCGATGGATCCCCGGGACGTCCCAGTGACGACGAGTCGCCTCTAGAAGAGGACCCCATTCCTTCCTGCACGGAAAAAGGAATGGAAATAACTAATCCCGAGGAGATCCAGACTTATTACGGGATTACCATGATCACCCTTTAGGTGGACACCAAGGGGTGATCAAGACGTATAAGAAGATACGCAGGCACTACTGGTGGAAGAATATGATGCGCGACATCAAGCATTATATTAAAGTATGCAAGATCTGTCAGCGCATGAAATCTTCCCCAAATTTACGAATGCCGATGGTAATCGCCGACATTGCCAAGAGGCCCTTCGAAAAAGTTCATTTAGATATCGTGAGCCCCCTGGACCGTACTCCTGAAGGCAATCTATACATACTGACGTTCCAAGATAATTTATCTAAGTATATAGATTGCTATGCCATGCCCAATGCAGAGGCAGAGGCGGTGGCTTCGGTCTTTTTCGAGCAAATAGTTGCAAGGCTTGGTGTACCGACGCAACTAGTCACCGATCAGGGCAGCAATTTCCTGAGCAGCCTGTTTAAAAGCGTGTGCAGGCTGCTCCGCATCAAAAAACTGCAAACCTCAGCGTACCATCCACAAATAAATGGTGCCTTGGAACGAGCCCATCGACCGCTGGTAGAATACCTACGCAGCATTGTGGACACAAATCCCCAAACCTGGGATCAGTACCTGAGGGCGGCCACTTTCGTGTACAACACCAGCGTGCACGAGGGTACCCGATTGACGCCGATGGACTGTCTCTTTGGTTTTACTCTGGAGGTTCCCTCGAACATCAAATTACTTCCGGAACCGGTTTACAACCATGAGAGCTTCCATAAGCTATTGAAGTACAAGCTTCAGAAAACATATGAAATAGCTAGGCGCATTCTGTTGATCTCAAAAAAGAGGTCCAAAGGGTATCATGACCGCCAGTTACGCCCTTTCACGTTCCATGTGGGCGATAAAGTCTTGATGCGGGAGGAAAACAAGAAAGGGAAATTGGCGCCCCTATGGAGAGGTCCATATGACGTGGTGGAGGTGAAAAGCGCGGTCAACAGCGTGGTGAAGCTAGGTAAGAGGACGGTGGTTGTACACAACAACCGTCTGAAGCCTTACTGGGAGTAAACGAGTGCAAGAATAAAATCAAAGAAAATATATAGGAGCGGGTCGATTTCGCCGGCCGGGTGAGATTTTAGAGGTCGGACGAGAGGGGATCACCCCGCCTTAGCGGGGGGGTCCTAACCGGATCGTGTGGACGGTCGAGCTTTCGGTCGGACCATCGGTTTAGGTGTCGGACCCGCCGCGATAGATGGAAGTCTGTGTTGCTGTTTTTGTCCTTGTCTTCGGGGGGTTCATGTTGGTGTTCCCCCTATGAAATTACTGTTATGTATTTCTTACTAACACTAGTACATAAGTATTATTTATTTACTAACATAACATTTAAGTACTATTTATTATCCCACTAACACTAACATATAGGTAGCCTAAAACTTACTAACATTAGCACTTAAGCACTATTTATTTCCTACTAACCCTAAGATATAGGTAGCATATAGTTTACTAACACTAACTTTGTTAATTGATTGTTAAGTGGATAAGTTAGGTTATTTATTTATTTTTTTTTCCTCTGTTAGTTTTGTTGACTTTGTTTGTTTGTCTGCTCTCCGCCGTCCACTCTCCGGCGTGACATTCCTCTCCTAAGAATGCCACGCAGTTTTGAGGGGGCGGGGGGGGGGGGGGGGGCAGGTATGTTACGTGCGGTTTCCGCCATCCCCATCAGTAGATTGTTTTTAGATTAGTTTTGTTTTAATATAGTTTGATGGTAAGGTGGTGGGAAAAAGCGCACGATCCACGTGTGAGTGTTCCAACACGCCCCAGTTCGAGTGTGGATCGTGGGCGAGTTCGAATTCTGTTTTCGGAGTGGACGTTGAGGGAGAGCAAGAGAGAGAGGCGGCAGGGAATTTTTGGATTCCGTTTGTCTTGTTTTCGTCAAGAATACGGTGAAAAGGTAAACAGTTTGAAGAGATAGTTGTTTTTTGCCGAACAGTTGAAAGAGAGAAGAAAGAAGTTTTGCCCCGGTTGACGGTTTTAAAAATTAGTCTTAGAGTTGAAAAGGAAGAAAACAGAAAGGTTTTTCCCGTTCGTTGTTCGCTGTTTTTTTAAGAAAAAATTGTAAAAATAGAATGTTAGAAACTAAATATAAAAAGTAAAATACAAAAAAAACGTTTTCATAAAACTAAAGTTTCGGAAATTTGATTTGAAAATTAAAATGCAAGTGTGTTAAGATTGGACTGGCCAACTCTGTCCAACATGTTCACGTGTAGATCCTAAAAAGACACCATTGAGTTCGAAGCAGGAGGTGAAAGTCCCATCGCTTGTGGTGCGTTTGGAAACACATCGACTTCTCTCAATTTGGAGCCACAGAAGCACATCCCTGGTCGCGAAGAAAGGAAGAGCCAGAGGAGGAGCCTAAAGAGGAAAACCAGGTAATCCGTTTTGAATTTAAATATATACTAAATTTCCTGTGGCTACATACACCACATTATCGTTACATTCGCTACTGGTGGTCGATATCTTTTTTTTGCTTTTCATTACAGATCGGATGCCGCCGCTTATTCTCCGATCTTTCGCTGGTTTTGTTTATCCAATACATCTGGCATGAAGAAAAGGGTCCCATGCAATTCAGATGGGAAAGGAACCATGGAATGTAATTCTTTTGTTTGCCTTTTACTCATAAACATCTATCTGGGATAGTGTTTAGAGTTTATGGCTCTATGGCTGCTAATCAGCGGCGCAACGAATCGTTTTGTTTGAACAAGTGTGCCTTAGCATTCGATCTTGCGAGGGATTTAGGTGCTAATTGAATTTAGCTACCCGAGAATGTATCCCTTGTTCGGTTTACTTACTGACATGGTATTTCATGGACACATCGTGCAGGTGTTCGGAATTGAAGATTGTGCATTTCTGGACTTTTCAATCGTTTTTGGATATGACGTATGAAACGTTGAACTCGATATTGGAAGCTTTTGGAACGTTAAGTTCCTTGCTTTTTGGTATCGGGTTCAACGTTGTTGCTTGTTACAGGAATGGCCATGACTCTTGGGACACGTGTCTGTGGGCACGTGTAATGAATAAAGGTAAGTATGTTCCTTGGCGAAAGGACATCTCAACCTATCGTAGAACCGCTACAATACTATATTGCAACGTAGAGAGATAAGCCTAGGTACAAGATTTTATGTTAGAATAAATTTAGTTTAAGAAACGGCTCTCCGAGGAGCAGACGGTTATTATTCTCGTGGAAATTAAATAAATATAAATTTTATTTAAAACGTGTTTTTTTTCACTTAAGTGTTATTAAGACATACTAACTGGTGTAGGAGGAGAACTTTATTCTTAACTATTACTTACAAACGTGGTAGTCTATTCCAACTACGTTTACAGTAGAATGCATCGGATTTGAGTATTCTAGATATAAAAGTTTGCGAATAAATATGTAGTTTCTTTATAATCGTTTTTTTTTACTTGTTTACTAATTCTACCACAATTTAATGCATAGTTAGTTTTAAGCTGTAATCTGTATAACACTAATAATAATATATAAATACAACATTTATCTTCACATTACCGAAATATAAGAACTAAATACTTCATTGATTGAATTAAAATAACACAAATAAAGTGCTAATAATCCGATAATAAAACCGAGTGTTTAATTATTACATATATCGAAGTGGGTGTGTGGGGAACGAAGTCGTGGCACCGGCATGGGTGCGAGTTCTACTTCGTCTCACTAACAATGCGCTGTTCGGACAAGGTTCCGCCAAACCGAATCGTCACTTCGCTAAAAGGTCCGCCGATGAACACCAAGGAAAAAAAGATAAACACTCATGGTAGTCACCAGAAATAAAACGCACTTTTGTACTTAATCAAACATACATGTGTATTAGATGTCACCTGGAACCTTACGATTATATTAATTTAAGCATTCTCATGGCCATTGTTCAAACGTTAACAATACACATTCTATCTAAACACTTCGCACTATTATTCCGACTATTCAATTAACTGGGAAGGGAAAGCGACTCGATACGCGTTCGCGTCTCCGTGCGCTACGGAGAGCGGGAGTGGCACGACCTACGTGGTCAGCGGATGTAATTTGACTCCCCAAGGATAGAACTCTGACTTGAATTCCATCCTCGGTTAGGGTTAAGGAACGGAAGAGAGAGAGAAAAATTTTCTCTTAAGGGTGTGGCCACCGAGAAAATGCGATCTTTTGGTGCAGTGGTGTGTATGTGTGTTCGTACACATCACCGTGTTTATCGATGCATTTTAGCAAGGATAAACAAAACCTACAGCGAGGGAAAAAGAACAAAGGAGAAGCGACCTAATGCATCGGTCTGTGATTAGGCTCAGCTAAATAAATAAGCTGGAACTAATTAAATGAGAATTGCATTTGGGATACCACAAACGATATGGATTGTTTATGGTATCGCCAGAAAGCCTTTGAAGGCAGAGTGCGAGTTAGGGAATTAGTCTCAACGTCTATTGCGCTAATTACATGCAGCTGCTTTGGACTGTTTATCGTTGGGTAAAAGGTTCGCCAGCCGATGTGTATGTAGGTAGTTTTTATTGTACACATGTTGAGGCTGGGATTAGCCAATTCAAGGGTAAGATTCCCTGATTATGCGGTTGTATTATATGTGAACCGATGAATTTTCTTTCAGGGAATTTATGATAAGTTTGGAGAGGATTCTTATAGCGGATTTGAAATGCGAAGTTATGCATGCAGGTAAGAATTCCCTTCTAGGGGCTTTTAGATAAATAAACTTGATCAATTTGATGCGTGAAGCATTTGCAGGTGCTTAATGTGATTGCATTAGCAGAAACTTATGGAAGTTGGGTAGCAGTTATAGGGGTTTTTCGAGTAAGTAGTAGTGGGGCTTGGCGGAACCGCGACAGGTGTGATGAGTTACGTTCGTAACATTAAAGTGAGTGTGGTTTGTTCCCTTTGTAACACAGTTATTGAAGTGTGGTTTCAGCGTGATACACTGATATAACAAATGGCACAACCGGCTGCAGCCGGTAGGATTTAGGAAGCCATAGAATGCACTGTTCTACTTCAAACGACCTAATCATACGATAAACCAACAAACATAGTCGGAGTGAAAACGACACCCATACCCTTTATTCTAAGTCGTTTCTGGCTTCAGTGGTATGACACCTGGATAAAAGCCTACCGAGCTCCTAAGCAGAAACACATGCAAAACCATACACAATAAAAAAAAACATAAACGTTTCCAACAAGAACAAATTAAAATATGAGATATTATAATTTACTAATAAATAATAACAAAGTAACAAAAAAAACTAAATGATTATTCACAAGTTCTTTTATCTAGAGCAATCAAATCTATTTCGGTGTACCACATGAAATGTCCGATTTTATAGTAACAATTTAAAAGCCAATATTATTTTGCCGCAGATTTTTATTCTATCAAAATAGAATCCGTTGGTACCTATGACATTCTCCCAACGTGATACAAGGTCAAATATTCCTTTTTCGTAAAAGTGCTGACTTTTTGAGGCAATGTAATCTACAAAGGCGTTTATGACCTCTGCTCGGTTTCGGAAGACCTTCTGCAGGCAAAATGAATTCAGATTGCGGAAAAGATGGTAGTCCATTGGGGAAATGTCAGGAGAATACGGTGGATGCGGAAGAATTTTAAATCCCAACTGCAACAGTTTTTGGACCATTACTTATGACGTATGGGGTCTAGCATTGTCATGCAAAAAGATCGGGCCGTGCCTATTGACCAACGCAGATTGCTTTTCAGCCAATTTAGCATGCAATATGTCGATTTCCTCATAATATTTGATAGCGTTTGTTGTCTCCCCTGGTTGAAGAAATGAAAAGTGTATTGGTCCTTTCGATGTCCACCAAACTGTCGCCATAACCTTTTTTGGTTGAGGATCGGGCTTGGGGTGTGTTTCGGTTTTTCACCTGCATCCAACCACTGCCCAGGTCTTTTACGGGTACCATACAGAATCCACTTTTCATCACAGGTGACTATCCGGTGCAAAACCAGTTCAGTTTGGTTCCTTAATCTAAGCGATGCGTCGATTACCAGGCGCCGTAGTTTTTGGGACTCGTTTAGTTCATGGAGTACCTACTTTCTTTACCGTTCCTATGAGAGAAAAGTGTCGACTTATCGTCATTGGGGAAACTTCCATGCTTTGTGCAATACTCCTCAATAGCTGAGTTGGTAAGGAGGTTATGTCTTGCTTTTGATTGTGCAAACCTGAGTTCAATTGATGACTCTTGCTATTGTGCAGTCCGACACGATTACTAAGTAGTAGGTAGAGCCCCAAAGCCCAGCCGCCCGGTGAAATACCACCGCATTCAGCTGTAGGCTTTGTGAAATGGTTGGGAGAAATCCTTGATCATTTTTCGGAGCTTGGCTGATGGACTCGGTGGAGAAAAAATAGCAACTAAGGCGCTGACTCAGCGCTATAGGTTCGCCTTTCCTGGGAGAAGTAAAATAAAATAAAAATAAATAAATAATATCCCCCGACGATTTCGTTGGGTCCGCATATACCGTTGCTCTTAAAACTTCGTCGTCAACTAACGTTTCCGGCTTCGCACGTGGTTCATTTACGAGGCTGAAATATCCCGAACGGAACTTTCCAAACCAACGTCGTATAGTACGTTCGTTTACCGCTACATCCTCAAATGCGCCATAAATGTTTTTCATTGCGAATGACGCACTATGTCCAATTTTAAATTCATAAAAGAAGAGGGTTCGAATTTGAACTGCCGACAGCATGGTAAGCAATTCCTAAAAAAATAGCTACTTGTAATGAACCTTTAAATTCTCACATGTAAAGCACACGTACCACTTTACTTTATAAAAAAATAATATTTAACGTTCTGGCACAGATGTTCACTTGAGAACTTCTTATTTCCGACTGAGCGAAAATCGGACATTTCATGTGGTACATCCCAATAGTAGAGTAACTTCGGGTAATGTGATATAGGTATTTGTTTTCTAACAATTATTCGTAATTTTTATTACATAGCTTTTGCCGCACTATTCATTATAGCTCTTTGATACATTGCGAATTATATTTCGTTTTCAGAACCCTGCAGCGTAAGCCAATATGCAGCTATTTACAACAAAATAAAAAAATCTCTGTAACCCCCCTTATTAAAATTGGCGGATAATGTGATATGGCTTTTAAAACAATCAAGAGATTTTTTTAAAAATGCACTTCACTAAATTAAAAACTCACCCAATATACTGTCAGCTCTATTCATACACAAACAAAATGTGTTACTTCAGTTTTTAATTTTGCTCCAATTTTTGCTGAAATATAACATAAAGCTCACACAAAAAAACTGTCGACTGTACACCTTAAACAATTTCAATGCACTGATATACAACGCAATGAGCGCGAGCGCGCCTAAAACTGCAGCACGTGTTCTTTTCCATTGCCGTCATGTTGACAAAAAAATTCTTGTCGAGAATTGATTATTTCGGAAAATATGATAGTATATCACATTTCCCAACCATATCACAATACCCGAAGTTACTCTACGCGCAACAATAATGACTTACAACCAAAAACTACATTCAATGGCAGTATAGTTTTGTTAACGTATATAGTATACTTTTTTGGTTAGCAACAAGCTGCGAGCTAGATAATCTTGTACGCGGCTGTTATTGAAAGTGGTGGTTTGTACACTTCCATAGCTGATATCCACTTCTGATGAGATTTCTCCAACAGTTAAGCGGCGATCACTTTCAATAAGCTCTCTAACGGCATGGATGTCATCTGTTCGACTTGTCCTTGGGTGGCGATCATGACTTTCGGACGGTTTTAAATTCTCTGGCCCACGTACACACGCGATTCTGAGTATCATCACCAAACTGTGCCTTCATTCGGGGAAAAATTTCCATGGGTTTAACGCCTGTTTAGGGTCACAAACCCACACTCTCAGCCACAATCCCCCTTTCTCTATAATAAAAATACGCCATGTTGTAAATTTGTATAAACTACTTGGCAAAAATCTAAATAAAAAGTTGGTGAGAAAATAAAGACAAGACGTCTGTTGGTGTTAGAACCCAGCAAAACAAAAATAAATACATGTCGAAAGATTCATTGGATATCAATTTAATTAATTTCAAGGAATAATTCACCTTTTAAGTGAAACTGCGGAACCAACTTCACAAAAAACCTGTCACCCTTTACAATTTCAAATGCAGAATAAAACTTACAATTTAAATTACAGAATCAAAGAATAACTGCCACCTTTTTACTGGTCAGCCTTTTTTCGTATGATATCTCAATACTGTTTTAAAAATTAACAACTGATTCTTTCCGTTGCTTTCTAGTTGAAACACCACCGAGGTCATTGGCCAGAGCCCCGTTTTCCCTCCAACGCACTGAAGAGAGGATTATTCAGTTGGCAACGGTTCCAACTGAGAAATCTTCATTGCGTTTTTCGTTGCCTCAGAGCACACCCCGAATTCTATCCAGCGGCATGGTTAAGTTTCGACTGCAACCTTGGCACTGCATACTCTTAAGCGCTTAGTGCATGAATGTTTTGTTTCGAAATCTTTGATTGCTAAAGGCCGCAAACGAGGTGGTTGTTTGTTGGATTTAAACCTACAACATCTGCGCTGATTAATGTTTTGCTTATGTTGCTGTACTGCAACATCTTCCCGGGCTGGCGACGATGCTCCAATAGTCATCCTTTCCTTTGATGCTGTCAAAGTGGGGCATGTCAGCGCCGTGGTTTGGTCGCGGTTATTACAGGTGTACGTCCGATTGAGAGACAAATAATCATCAATGCTTGTGTCGCTCATGAACAGATACGGTGCAAAGGTAGGATGGCAATAATTAATTATATTAGTTATACCTGATTCTATTAATTGGGTTAAGTTATGAAATATAATTGGTTATGTTACAGTGGCATGTGCATGTTATCAGTGTGTGCGTATGTGCACGCGTGGTGTGTATGCGTGTATATGATATGATGGCCAAATTGGCCATTGGATGCCAACGTTGTAGTTGCTTTGTTTGCTATTGTAAGAATTCTACTTCCATGGGGAGTTTTGGAATTTAATAGTACAGGTATTCCCCGACTTACGACCGAGATAGGTTCCTGGTCATCGGTCGTAAGTCGATTAAGTCGCAAGTCGAATTTCATATAAAAAAAAATCCGACTTAGCTAATGTATGTAAATCGAATTTTTTTACTTTGTTTTTTTTTTAATTTTTCTCATATATTTTAGGGATTCCCCACAACTACATATTTGTCTTCTTTAAGTATTTTCTATGAAAAAAATTGGAAAGAAAATGGTAGTAAGTGCGAATAGTCGTAAGTCGAACGGTCGTAAGTCGGGGACTACCTGTACATGATTGGGCTGCATCATTTGATTGATCTTTATAAGACTTCCTTGCTTTGACTCCATGTTGTTCCCATCAACCGCGCCTCCGGATTGTACTCGCATGTCTGATTGTGAATTATAATATTCACCCACCCTTTGTTGAATCGACACGATGAGAATAAAAAATGTACATGGGATGTCGTTGTTTTGGCCCGGAATCGATCTCATGATCTCATTGGGTGATTGTGTATTCTTGGATTCGTCTTGTTGCGGCGATTGTGCATGCTGCATCTATCCATCAAATCCATCAAATCCCGAGATCAAGTTTTGTACGTGCCAGTGGTGGTGGAGATATTTCCTGATTAGTAGGTAATTGGTCCATTGATGGCTGTTGAATCACTAACAGAATTAGAATATGTTGTTGTTGGATTTGGTTTCCTCTTCCTTTTACGCAGTTTAGGTTTCTGCATTCTAACCTCATGTATGGGGATCTCGTGCGTACACATTGGAACACATTAAGTAAGTTCCCATTGCTGGTGTGTTATGAACTTGCCATCACATTTCTCAGATTAACTGGCGTAGAAATTCTAGCCGGTTCAGTGGTTACTGACTGAACTGTTTACGGTTGAAGGAAGACTGCTGGTGAAGCCATGCCAGACAATTTGATTTTCTGGGCTGCCATAACAGCTGCAGCTGTCAACATTTGCAAATCTCCGACATGTTGTGGAAGGGGTGCCTGAAAGGCGATATCGGTCGCATCAACCGCGGCAACGATTTGGTGAATATTTGTGCTATTCAATTGGTTGAGATTAATATTCTGGTTGATTTGATTAAATCCTGTTAAGCTCCGTTGAAACTGCTTTGGCAGTTGTGAAACGATCGGACCATTGAGTCCATTTGGCATTTGTATTTGAGGGAGGTGGTTGTCGTTGAGCTGAAGACTTCGTAATTGTGCAGCCCCACCTTGGCTTAGAATGTGGTCGTTTCTAAATTGCTGAGATAGAGGTGCACTAGATGAGACCGATGATTCAGCATGAAATCCGCTTAGTTGGGTTATAACCGGTTGTGTAGCGTTGGTCTTGATAGTTTGTAAATTCGCCATCTGCTGAATAAAGTTAGCCTGTCATGAAACTAGTAATGCTGGAGTATTCGTAAACTACATAGCACCGTTTGCATTTCGAATCCGAAGTGATTGCTGTGGCTTATGCCGTTGCAGTGAGCGACATGTCCCATTTACACCGCTAGTACCATGGTATGGCTTTGGGCGATTTTCTCGATGGGAACTGAAATTCATGTTGGCAGCATTGCCTGGCGGAGTATTTGATCCACTGGTCGAGCGATGGTCTTGCAAATGATAATTACGGTTATTACTATTATGGCCAGTATAGGGATAAGCTTACTGGCCTTGAGGACCAGAAGCCGATGTGCTTCTTGAATTGCTAGAATTTGCTGAGATTTCCATTAGACCAGAATTCATTGTATTGTTCCCTTGATCGCGGTTCGTGGAAATTAATTCTCCAGTATTGTTGGATACTTTGGAATTTGACCTGTCGTTGCCATCACCCGATTTGTGTTTCCGGTGCCGAAGTCGTTGAACCCAATCTTTATTTGACGAACCTGAATTACGGCGATGAGATGCATTCATTGTTTGTGGAGCAACATCATCTTCATGATGATTCTCATTAAACTGTACTTGCTGTTGCATGTGCTTTGACAACACAGGATGCCGGTCAGAAACAGCATGGCTATTTAGACTCTAATGGTGATGTGGATATGTGGAGGGCGAAGTATTGTGCGCCGGCGTACGGCACTAAGTACTCTTCTGTCCCCATCGTCACTAAAAGATTTCAGGAAAGGAAAACACCAACAAGGAACGACGGTCACGCACCGAACACCGCAGTAAAATGCTCGCCAAGAGAAAACGTCACACACAGGAGAAATTAATTGAAGCACAATGGTGTAATTTTTAATGATAATGTTTTTTTTATTAATTTCAACTCAGACTGAAACAATTGATAAATACGAATTCAAGTTGTTTAAAGTACTTAAACCAATAGTACAATTCTGTTTTCAATATAATTTCGCGCTTCTTAATATTCCTCATTGAATCGTTCAAACATACAAAATACATGAACTAACTAAACACGCCGCCGTGCGCACCGGGAAGCGAAGGAAGAAACGACCCGCTCGGTCGGAGGATGGATAAAGACTCGTAAGGAAAACGACTCCTAGAGAACCCGCCGTACCGGCGTCGGTACGGTGAATGGCAGGGCGACCCGTCCGCTTCGAAGATTGAAATACGACTTTGGGATATACCCGTCCCCGGACGCCACGGGGAACGGAGGACGCATCGACTTAGCGATGTGAATTCGGTAGCGAGGGAAATTCGGCCAGTGGTGCATGCTCTCTTGATTGAGGGATGCGTTTCCTATTACAAGAGAAACGTGATCTCTCTTTGGGGGTAGGTAACCGGATCTCACAGAGAAGATCGTGGTGGTATGCATGTAAGTGTGAACATTGGTTTTTTTCATGGGGCCATGAGAACGAAGCCGAAAAAATCGAAAGGGAGTAATGGGCATCAATGAGATGTGAGTTCGGCTAAGTAAACGAGCTGTATCTCATTGGATGCTAATGGATTTCTGTTTGCTCATGCCGCGAGATCATGAGAAACGGATCCAGTAATATCGAAGGGCATAGGGATCTTGTAGATCACTGTTTAATTGTGTGCATTGCAGCTGTATAGATAGACCGCAATGCATCGTGGAAATGGTGCTAATTGAGGTTTTAGCATACTCACTGGGAATTGGATGTTTATGGCATCACTGCCAAGGGTAAGAACACAATTCTTATTTGCTTTTGCTTATGCCATAGGATTTGGTTTATGACACTAGACGCAAGATGGGTGTATTTGCTTTTGTCCCTTGGGCGATGGGTCTGCTAGATATGTGCATGTGGGAATATTGGGGTGTACATAGGGGATAAAATTGCTTGGCAAACAATGGTGCCGGAATAGTTTTCCTACGGATTCTAATGATGCATTGGATTATAAATGCTAAGAATTCTTTGTTGGGTAAATTTTGCCCGATGCGTTGATACATGGAAAAATGCCCTTGTTTGTGAAATTATTTTCAGGAATTTCTAGGTAATGCATTGGGAGCATTGATTGTCCTTGGACAAGGAAATGTTTTTAGGTGCTAATGCAATTGAATTAGCGGAAAACGATGGAGTTTGAGGAGCTTCAGCACAGGAAGCCTGGGGGTAATTGTGCAAGTAGACAGTGGCGTTTGGCGGATCCGCGACAGGTGTAACATAAGTTGAATACCTTGCGGCATATCCTGTTCAACTAAAACTGGCACTAGATTGAGCAAGAGGGGTGGTGTATTTAGGCTGCTAGCAGGAAGAATAATCTGCTGATAAGCAGAAGCCTTGGTTAACAATTGTGCAGCTGTAAGAGATAATCCTAACACTGGGTGCTTTTCCTCCTTGTCTGGTGGCTGGACCATATGTTCACTGTTCGTTTTCCGCTGGTATGATTTCCCGAGGGGTGCAGGCATCTTTCCTTGTTCCTCGTCTTCTATTTCCCCGAATCTTGTTGACCGAGGGTCCAGTTTAGAAACCGGCTCTGATGGTGTGGTGCCCCCAGACGCGTGAGAGCGATGCGTCCACGCGGCGAGAAGCGGTGAACCCTAGACGCGTGACAGCGATGCGTCCTGGCGGCGAGAAGCGGTAACCCCCAGACGCGTGACAGCGATGCGTTGCCTCAGAGCACACCTCGAATTCTATCCAGCGGCATGGTTACGTTTCGCAACCTTGCCACCGCATACTCTTAGGCGCTTAATTATTGAATGTTTTATTTCGAAATCTTTGATTGCTAAAGGCCACCAACGAGTCGGTTGTATATTGGATATAAACCTACAACATCTGAGCTGATTAATGTTTTGCTTATGTTGCTGTACTGCAACGTCAGAAAACTTTGACAAAAGGTTTTTAGAAAATAAAAAATCGTCCATGAATTACAGATCTCTTCCTTATCACGTGTACACGACATTGCTAAATGACAACATATCTTATCACATCATCATCATCATCATCATCGGCACTACAACCGGGATCCGGTCTTGGCCTTATTTAACAAATCTCTCCACCGGTCCCGATTTCGAGCCGATGTCTGCCAGTTTGGCACTCCCAGTCTCTGGGCGTCCTGGTCTACGCCATCCCTCCATCGCAGACAAGGTCTGCCGTGCTGTCTCCTTCCATACATCCTGCCACAAAGAACTTTCCGGGCAGGTTCCTCTTCGCTCATTCGAGCTAGGTGTCCCGCCCACCGGAGTCTACCGAGCTTGATTTTCCTTACAACATTTGCTTCAAGGTGGATTGCTTACAACTCATGGTTGTAGCGTCTCCGGAATCGTCCTACCTCACATACGGGGCCAACAATTCTCCTTAAGACCTTTCTCTCGAACGCGGCCAAGAGTTCAGAGTGCCTTTTATTGAGCCCCCAGGTCTCGGATCCATACATGAGTACTGGCAACACCATGGTCTTGTACAGTAGTAGTTTGGATGTTCTGAATAAATTTCGGGATTTAAAGAGCCTTGATAGGCCATAGTAGGCTTTGTTGGATTTAATCAGCCGTTCGCGTATTTCTTCTTCCATATTGTTATCTTGCCTATCACATGCCTATCTCAAAAGCACAGGCATTATGCCTACAAATCTGGAGCATAAATACTGGAATATCTTGTCATTTCGTCGACTTAAGACGCGACGGATCTACAATAGACATCTGACAGTTAGAGCTTAATTTCAAGTATTGTGTAGTGTTAAGACTAAAAAATATAAATATATATATATGTATGTATCAGCCAAGTGCAGTACGTTAATTAGCGCGATTGCTAGCCAAGCCGGTTCCCCTATTCTTCACAAACCAAACAGCCACGCACAAGATTATTTAACTCGCATCTTATTGCTAATCAAAAAAGTATTTTTCCAATTTTTCAGCCCAAATCGAAAATCATATTGAAACAATGTTTATGGATTGGTTTTCGAGATAAAAATTTCTAGATTTTATCATTTACATTTATTATATATGTTATTTCTTTTCGGATGCTGGGCTGTATATCCAGTTAGTATCGGAGTTACGAACAATTGAATGAAAGAATCAAAACTCAAATTTTATAATACTTGGTTTTTATATATATTTTTTTCTTTTGCCCTAGTTTTTGATAAATCCGTTTACCGCACTCGTCACAGACGTTCGACAAGTGAGTAAAATTTGAGTTTTCATACATTCACTCTATTGGTTATTAACGCCCATTTATCATAAACTTGCTTTTTTGGAAAAAGTGTGATCTATAAAGAAACAGTGAGAAATCGGATATACTTGGACGTTTTCTATTGGACTTTTTCATGACGATCGAGTTTTCGAATTGTATTTTGGCCCACAGAATCGACGTTTCTCACATATTTTGCCCCAAAGCCCTAAAACTACTGAACGGATTAAGGTCGGGAACCACATTAGACAGTGAAAAAAATTGATTTTAGTATAGGGTTTTCCAATAGGGACTTGACAACTTTTTTTCGGTAGTCAATTTTTATAATTTGTAGACGTTGTTCGTTCGTGTACTTAACCATGATGAAAATGTTGAGTTTACTGAATAAAATGACAGTGACAGTTCGATTATTAGCGATAATTCAAAGTTGTAAAGTCGCTATTGGAAAACCCGATATATACAGTGGCGTGAAGAATTATAGACTCAATCGTAAATTTTCAGTTTTCTTGGATTGAGTAATAAACTTTTATGACTAGATTTATGACAAAATATTATCAACCGATACCAGCTCGGGGAAAACCCATTAACGGCTTAATTGCTTTTTAACCAGGAATGGTAAATAATTTTCTGAAAAATCCCAAATTTCACCTGTGAAAAGGTATAAACTCAAGACATTTATATTTTACTTTTTTGTATAATAATCGATTCAATATTTACAGTTGTAAGGACACACAAAATGTGGTATAAAACAAATTGGTGAAACAAGGAACCAGCTCTGATTCGTTGTTTCTTCTTTTCTACAAAAATTCCGTTTTATCCTTGACGGTGAAAGATGACAAATTACTGGAGATGCAGAAGTGTTTAATACAACCAGATGTTTCCCTGGAACTAAAATTGAGTATATGATGATTAGGAGACGATCTGGTTTCTTAAGTGGCTCCAATATTATGTGTCCTTGCATATCTTTAAGGTGATTTCAAAAAGTGGTTCCAGCTCTTTACCTGGAATCAAATCAAATTCTTGCACAGAGTAGTAGAAACGCTTGTAGCATGTATTCACGTGAGCCTCCGCGCCAGTACTAACAATCATTTCGAAAGTGAACAAAAACTCGAAACAGCCGTGTGTGGATTTTTCGGCATAATGCGACGAATGACTTTGGAAAGGGAACAGCTGACGAAACGGGAAACACTGTTTCATTCTTTATTTGAGATTTAATCCAGTTCATTGGGAGTTCCACATATTTGGAAGCCAGCAGTTGGGTAGGTTTTTTGTAGGTGTCTCCTCGGCCCAAAGATACTCGTACCTCAAACCTCCAGACATTACAGGACACGTTGTGTGTGTACAGTATTCTGAGACTGTGCCGTAGATTAGGAGGATGCGGTTAAAGAAGTCGACAACGTGCACTGCCAGCCAGTCGTTCATGTTCTCGTCTTCGGGTAGGCGGACAACTTGCCGGAGATTGATTCCAGATTGCAGGCTCGCTTGTGCTTGTTTGTGTAATGAGTATCGTATGATTCCAGTGGTGAATCGCTTCTTTGGCCGGAATGTCTTACCCTTCTGGAAGAATTCAAGAAATCCGTTAAGGGGCATTCTATCTCTTCTAGAAGTTATCGAGTTTTGACTTAGTCAAAGATATGTTTCCGTGCGAATGATTGGGTAACAAGTGGAATGGGATCGAACAAATTATTGACAATTTTGTTATTTGTGAGGTGTTGTTATTATTAAGGATTTCTATTTGTTGCGATGTGATTATGAACCAATATTTGTTTAGTCGAAAGTGAATTTGTCCAACGGGAAACAAATAATTTTTACATGATTCTGCAGCATATCGATATTTCGCCTACAACTTCGATGCAATGGAAACGCACACTCTAGGATTGTCCTGTTGAAATATAACATATTCGTCCTTACCGTTAGGGTAATTAAAGGAAGAAGATGCTCTTGCCATACTTCTTGGTACTTTTTGGCGTCCATTCTTCTAGAAATAAAAACAATTTCTGTTTTCAGATTTCCAATGAAATATGACAAATTTTGAAAAAATGGAATGCTTTGTCCGTTATTTTTTATAATTGTTAACAATTTTCGCGGTAGACTGGAAATAAGATTGTTTAAGGTGTTGCCCCGTATACTATGCCATGCTGCAACAATTCTTTCTTTGAGTTGTTCCACGTTTTAAATTTCTGGCTTTTCCTTATCGTAAACCGCCGTTGCCAGGATCCCACACAGGTTATCGATGGGTTTTATGTCCGGACTTAAAGGTGGCCACCGTAAAAAGTTAATTCCATGCTCTTGACACCATAATGTTGTTGTTCGTCCTGTATGGATCGGAGCGTTGTCTTTGTCCTTTGTTGTTGAAATATGATATCTTCGTCCTCTGTGAGGGTTATTAAATGAAGAAGATGCTCTTCCAACACTTCTTGGCGTCCACTCGTCCAGAAATAAAACAATTTTTGTTTTCAGATTTCCAATGAAAGTTAACTCCTCCTTCTCCTAAAGGCCTGCGTCACATGATGTTCCTTTCTTTCCTGAGATCATGCCAGTAGTACTTGAAGCCGTCAGGGCCGTCCAGATTAAATCTTTTCTCATCACTGAAGATCACGTGAGACCACATTTCACTGTATTGGATGTGTGTTTCAGTGAATTCAATGCATGCTTCCTTATGTCGCTGTTTGAGTGGTGCTTTGCACAAGCATTTTCGATACTTCAAGTTGCTTGATGCTATTACCCGTTTTCTAATGAGGCTAGAATCGCAGTCCAAATTAAAACGACGAACGAAGGGACGAGAGAGCTCATGTTTTGGACATTTCACGTAGAACGGCTCGTTTTACCGGCGAAAATTTTGTTGGTCTCCCAAATCGCTTATTTCTTCCGTAATTTTCAATACTGGTTTGTAGAAAAATCTTCACACTACCTTGAGAGGGATTTATTTCATTGGCAATTTGTCTTTGCGTCATTCCACTATTTTGTAAATAGACTATTTTTTGTTGTTCAATGTTCGTTAATTGTTTCCCACGTGGCATATGTAGAACTTTAAAAAAAATCTGTTTTTTATCATTCCAGAATGTCTGCACGCTTTTTAAAAATATTTGTTATACGAAGCTATGCGTTACAACTAAGCCTGAGATCGAAAAAAGACCTTCCCAGACGAAATTTGGGTTTTCCAGCAAATTAATTACCATTCCTGGTAAAAAAGCAATTAAGCCATTAAAGGGTTTTCCCCGAGTTGTTGTCGGTTGACAATATTTTGTCACAAAACTAGTCATAAAAGTTTATTACTCATTCCAAGAAAACTGAAAATTTACGTTTGAGTCTATTTTTTTTCAGAGCACTGTTCATTCGGAAATGTGCTCAAAAATGTTCAAGACGAAATTTGAAGTCCTTCATACATTACGGATGAGGAACGGAGCGCGAGTTAACGCCTGACTCATCATCATCACCTATAAACATAACATAATGAATGCATCTCGTCTTTTAGACCAATTGATAAAACCCGACTTGCATACGCTACATGTCTTTATAGTGTAATTATATTTTAAGTACCTTTCCATTAATTACCTATTAACATATACACAGGTGGATATTTTGTAACTACCTGAGGCACATTCTGTTATCTATAAAAACATTATACTTTAAGTAAAAATAAGAAATATACAGAATCTTAAAAAAGATTCCACGAGGAAAGGTCTTCCACGTGAATTATAAATAAAACATCCCGCAGAACTTCACGGAAAAGAAACAAGTGTTTTTATTTTAACTTCTAGTCTCAGTGAAAAATAATTTTTTTAACGGTCGAGGTAAATTCGCGCTACAGTTTACCACCGGCGCGTAATTATTTTATACATGCGTTTTTCTCGAGAGGTTTTTTTTCCAATCGCATGCAGTGTCACTCGAAATATAATTTTTGTTCATTACAAAAGAGAGCTTTTATTTATTTTTTAAAAATGACAACAAAAAAAAAACGATTTTTTTTTTCAAATCGTTCATTTTGTCATGTTTTTTAACTTTAACAACTAATAACTATACATTGTAACTTAACTTTGTAAATTGCTTCCAGGTTATTTTTACGACCGTCAAACTGAACGCCGATACTAAACTCTAACAACGGACTATTATGAACAGCAGCATATAACTCGGACAATTTCCGAGAAAAACTCTTCAACGTTTTACACAATATAGTTATAAATACAAAAATAAATAAAATGATCTCCAATCTCTAATATCTTTTCATCATTCCTTCTTAAAAAAAAAAAAATCATGGAAAATGCATAAAAATCAGCCTCCTAATGTGGTTTCCTCCCTTTCAAATTTACAAAAATCTAAGGGTGACTGTTGGAGATCCGATATAATGTCTTTTATGAACCAACCCAGCTCGAGATGTAGTATATCATTTAAAGGAACCTTCGGAAAAAAAACAAGAACAAATCCAAGAATTCATATCTTAAAAAACAATTTATAAAAACGTATTTCATTGCGATTTTCGAGTTTAGCGGCCAAAAATGTATAGGAAAAACACAATGGCATTATATTTATATTAATTTCTTTTTATTTTGCAAGCCACCTTGAAGAAATTGGATTAGCTGGCAAAACATAGAAGGAACGTGCACAGCGCGGGGAAGAGTGGCGTGGCCATGTGTTACGTGCGGTTTCCGCCACCACCATCATTCGATAATTGGTAATTTTAATATAATTTGTTTTAAAATGGTATGATGGTAAGGTGGTGGAGGAGTTGCGCGATCCACAACTGAGTTTTCGAACACGCCCCGATTCGGGTATGGATCGTGCAGCTTTTCGAGTTCGAATTCGGTTTTCGAAGTGGACGTGAATGGGGAGCGAAATGAGAGAGACAGGAGGATGTAAAAATTCGGTTTGTTATGATTCCGTTGTTGACGGTTGTTTTTGAAGATACGGTTTTTTTTTGCGAGATAGAGAGTGAGTTAACAGTTGAAAAGACGAAGAAAGGCAACGTCCCGGCTGAGAAAGGGTAAAAAAGAAACTGTTAAAAACTAAAGATTCCAAAGGAAAATGTTAAAACTAAAAGTTAAAAAAGGAAAATGTTAAAGAACTAAAATTGTAAAGGAAAACGTTAAAACTAGAAGAAGGGGGTGTTACGTGCGGTTTCCGCCACCACCATCATTCGATAATTGGTAATTTTAATATAATTTGTTTTAAAATGGTATGATGGTAAGGTGGTGGAGGAGTTGCGCGATCCACAACTGAGTTTTCGAACACGCCCCGATTCGGGTATGGATCGTGCAGCTTTTCGAGTTCGAATTCTGTTTTCGAAGTGGACGTGAATGGGGAGCGAAATGAGAGAGACAGGAGGATGTAAAAATTCGGTTGGTTATGATTCCGTTGTTGACGGTTGTTTTTGAAGATACGGTTTTTTTTTGCGAGATAGAGAGTGAGTTAACAGTTGAAAAGACGAAGAAAGGCAACGTCCCGGCTGAGAAAGGGTAAAAAAGAAACTGTAAAAAACTAAAGATTCCAAAGGAAAATGTTAAAACTAAAAGTTAAAAAAGGAAAATGTTAAAGAACTAAAATTGTAAAGGAAAACGTTAAAACTAGAAGTTAAAAAGGAAAATGTTAAAAACACAGAAAGACAGAAAAAGTTTGCCCCGTGTGTTTTTTTTTTTTTTTTTTTTGAACAAGTTGTAACATTTTGAAAGAGAAAAAGATTGTCAGCATCAAAAGTTTGAATATTAAACGCATAGAGAAAGGAATAAAGGCTCGTTTTCTTTTCTTGGAGCGCCGTTTGCCGACGTGTTTCGTGTTCGAAGACAGAAAGTTTCAGAGGAGGAACCTGCGGAAGAAGCAAGGTTGTGAAGCTGCCGCTGAAGAGGAAGAGCCTGGAGAGGAAAAACAGGTAACCAATTTTGCATTCACACACACAATTTTATGTGGCATCGAACCTGTCACACATGTTAGCGAGGTCATGAACCTTCGGGTTCCTACGTTGGTCTGCAGTAGTAGCCATAGAATACCTCCGTTGTAGATGGAAGAACACGCACACGCCAAACATTGAATTTGTAAGGTTTTTATACAATCGACTAGCTTATTCCCACTCCTTCTTTCATCTTCCATTTAATGAATGACTATCGCGATTTGTCGACGAATAGATGTGAATTCTCAAACAATGATGACCGTCTTTGTCGACTCTGGTTATGTTTGACCGTGTAGGTCATTTTCAGCTTTCATATTTCCCATAATTTTTGACTGATTCCAATTGTTATTCTCCAACCATAGAATATCTGCGTATTCTAAAATCAACATTCCTTTTCGAACTAAAATACTAAAACATAAAATGAACGTTTGTCAATGTAAGACTGCTAACTCGGGTACTGAACAGTTTTTCAAAGGAAGAAATTTCATGAAAAATGTTATCGTCATCGTTCGTCAGTTAGCCAAGGGGTGAGACGGGCGCAAATATGCTCATGAGATAAAGGTACAAGGATGAGTTTTCCTCGGATATAGAAGAAAAAATAAAGGTTCGTTGGAGTGGAGAAATTGAAAAGGCAAGTGCCGCCCGATTGTGTGTGAAAAGTCGAACCAAAGTTGTTATTAAATAGAAATCACGCGTGTGTATTTCTTAAATACAACGTAATTAATTAAAAACTAGAAGAATAAACTATTTTTTTCTTTCAGTGTTCGATGGTGAGCCGTACAAACAGCCCAACTACATCAAAGAGTGTAGCAAAGACACTTTATTCGACATAAGTCACCCTTTTTGATTTCACAGCATCGCTCACGGGACCTCTTTTCGAGACAAACACTTTTAGACTGAAACAAATTTACTTGGCTACTAAAAGAGATACATGACTGTATATCCAACATCGGTCACTTAGAGTCTTACTGGCGTCTCACAGCGACAACCAGGTGCTCAGGGCCGTATCCATTGCCCCCTAGGCATCAAGGAAGGCTTGCGGGAATCTATAGCAGAGCATGGTGTGGCGTTTCTAACAGATATACAGACAATACACAGGTAAATAGTGTAGAACACCGAAAGGAAATTCGAATAAGAAAACGAGCATCAGCTGTATACCAAGCAATAACATAGCAATTCCACATCAATTGAATGTACTAGAGTTTAGAAATCCAATTCTTACACGCGGCAGTGGCCTGATGTGTTGAGCATTCATTCAATTTTTAGTGATTCGAACCGTCATAGCATCAGTTCGAATCACACGACCTTCACTATTGTCACAAATGCTATAATGGCACTAACCTGCTTCCCGTGGGAGAATTTTTCGAGGATATCGGATCGCTACCCACTTTAATAAAGTTTATAAACGCTACACGACCTTGTACGCTGGGTTAGGACTTCACCGTACTATACACTAGTACCACTCAGAACATTTACATATTGGGCTGAGCCCCATCATGTTTGGAACCATTTAACGTGAATCCCCATGAGTTGTTTAATGATAAATTGATCAATTTATAACACAATAAACCCTATGACTTGATCCGCAGAGTCCCGCCACAAATCTTAGAGAAAATCGATGGTGACACTATTTGAATTAAATCATGTTCCACGAAAAATCTTGTACACGGAATCTGAGGCCATTAATGATCCTACAAACATCAGCTAACAGTACTTCGGAAGATTTTGAGGGACGCACCACTGGTGGGGGGGGGGGGGGGGGTGTTCTACTGTGGCTGTGCCCTCCAGGCTGTGCAGTGAAGCATACCGCCTGGCGAGTGAGACGCCACAGAGAACATTCCTAGAGACAGAGCAACGCCTAGGGGATGCGTTCCAGTCCCAAGCGCCATATGAAGATCTGTGTGCCCAGCTCTCCAGGGTGCGACAACTCCCAACAGACCACACCACACGCTTTGTTTCCCCGAGTGAAGCGGGCCATTGTGCGCTGCAGGGGGGAAGCTGAACGCTCATACGGACAGGAGAGAAGGGCCGCTTTCGCTACCCAGATAGAAAGGATGGCGAAGTCTCTAATAATAAAGGGTGTCAGAGACGACCATCTCCGGCACTATCTGCTCACAGTTAGTAATTGCCCCGTCGAGGAGGTAACAGCCAGGCTCCTCCAGGTGGGGCGAACCAGAAAGGAGATGTTGCAGCAGGGCGACTGCCCTCTCATGGGAGGCTCGGCCGAGGTTGGTGATCTGTCGGTCGATTCTTTGGCTTTCTGCCCCGGCCACTCCTCAACACGTCTGCCCAACCCATATTCCCCCACACCCGTTTCGCCAAGGCTGAACCCACACGCCCCGTCCCCCGCACAGTACTCTCAATCAGACCACCACCACACACAGGGTGACGGCAGGGCTTTCGATCCTGCCCACTCATCAAATCCAGCGTGGTGTTCGCGGGAAACACATTATAGGTACCCTCTTCATGAATGCCCAACACACATCTCGCCTTACCCCGGACTTAAAACACAATGCCTGCTACCGCCCAAAGTCAGTTCGCGCAGGACTCGCGTCACGGGCAATACCTGCCAGTGAATAAGGCGAGTCAGGCTGCTGGGGACACGTTTGGTGGGTCATTCGACACCACCCAGACCTTAAGAGTTCAACCCTTGTATGCCCCGGAGGCTACATGCAGCTACCCCAGAATAGGTCAGCTACAGCCCTGCCCCACCCACAGAGCCTAGGGCCCCATTACCACATCAGGTTGGCGGTGATCAATTCCACCACAGCCGGCCTACCCAGGTCCAAGGCGCTCGGTTGGTGCACCCTTTAGAGGCTCGTGTGGCCTGTAGTTTTTGCAAAAGGGGCACTTATACGACGAGTGCCTAAAAAGACGAAATACACCATTCTGCCGGGATTGCAGGCAGTGTGGTCATGATGTCAAGGACTGCCGTGCATACCAAGCACCACAGCGCAATCCCGGACCTCCACCACAGACCAGACCACCGAACCAGCAGAGGAAATCACACCCGAGATCACACCAACCCTCTGCAAACAAGAAACCAGCAATATCTAACCCCAGGGTGTATAGGATCCGATGTTGCTGTGAATTTTGTGGCCGCAAAGGCCATACGTTGGAAAGGTATGAGTACATGGTGAGGTGGGAGAAAACTAGAAATCCTGGCACAACGCCCATCCTAACACACACTCTAGTGGCCCCGACTACACGGTCAACGCGAGAACCCACAGACCTGTATGGTCAACACAGGGTGGCAGGTGGTCAAAGGAAAAAAATCAGGGCGGCAAACGCCGGCCACAAAGCCGTAGGCCCAAAGATGTCCACTCCTGCTTTGTTTCTGCTGCGCCCGAGTCTCATAAGACTCCCACAACACCGTCGGCCCCCGGCAGGCGAAAGCTGCTCTAGCTCTGCCAGTTCGAAGCTTACAGGGGCTCAAAACCAGAACAAGGACATACTAACGGAGTCAAAGAGTCGGATGTACCGACCCCAGCACCGTCAGCCCAAAACTACATGTTACATGTCGCCATAACATAAATACTACATCATGAATGCATATCGTCTCTTGAAGCAATTTGTAAAACCCGACATGCGTACGCTACATGTCCTCATATTGTAATTACATTTTAAGTGCGTTTTCTCAAATTATCTTTTTATATACCTTTTAAAATATACACAGGTAGACATTTTGTGTATTGATCCTTTTCTTGTAAGTGCCTCGTGCACATTCTATTCTCCTTCAAAGTGTTTAAGTGAAATAAAAATATAAGTTAGTCTAAGAAAGTAACTCAAGCAGCAGAGGTGCTCTTAATAAAGGACTCTTGGCTAACGAAAGATCGTTGACCGCAATCAGTTAAAACAATAACTACTAAACTTGCAATTCAGAAAAAGCTGTTCTCAGCTTTCGCCAACAAAAGCCCCAGTTGTCCAACTCCCCTTGGACATTGGCCGTAGATATACTACGCGCCTAATCGCGGACATAGGCGCTGAGATCAGCCTCTTAAAGCTGAAGAGACTCCACCCGTCACATGTTGTGGATGTGCAAAAATCCACGACACTGTGGGCGCTTTTTGGCAAGTGCAAGTCGAGGGGATGCTGCCATGGGAACTTCAGGCTGCACCACAAGATTCCCTGCAGCTTGCCAGGGTTAAAAGAAGACGGATTGATGGGCAACGACTTCCTGCCAAAAAAATTGCAGGGTCAATGAACCGGGTTGTTGTTTGGAGTTTCCCCGAACAGCCGTAAGTCCTAGGGACTTCTCCGTTGACTTTGTAAATAATAAGACGGGAAGAATTGAGCATAAGACAGCCGAACGGGGAATCGTACCAAAGGGATCTAGCCAATTCCAGACTGCGGTCGGCACTTTGCCAGATACCCTAGCCACACGGTGAAGGCCTGCGAAAAAATGTTCGTCCATGTTGTCCCGACAACACAGTACCCCGATGACCGATAAGCGCGAAAAAATGGGAGAGTTGACCCAACCAGACTTTCGGAGGTCGAAATCATTCTGAGGAAACCGCCAGTGTTATCGGCGTACTCACGGATGATAATAGTCGTGTCCATGAAAATCCGGGCGGAGGTAATTCTGGTGCCTAAAGCGGTACAAGGGGGGATAGTACTCTCCAATTGTATTTCGAAAAGGGCAAAAAGTGCCAGACTTTCGGAATTGCGACTAGGCGATCGACCGAATTAAGGTGGAGATGCACCGAACCTCGGATTATAGACTCATTCCCCTGGAAATGAGAGTAAACACGTCGACGGGACTTTGCTCTGATGACGAATCGAGTAAGCCCGTGTCCGAGGACAAACCTTCGGAGGAACAACACCTCCAATATATTAGACATCTGTTCTCGGACGGCCAGTCGTCCGTTGAATTCACACAGGATTCAAGGTTGGCACAACTACATGAGGAACTTCACTTAGGAGAAAACCAATACATAAAGGAACTACCTATGACATTTTTCATTGAAAAGGCACTATCTACCTGTAGTAATGAACTCAGAAAGAGTATGAATAGAGTTCAAAAGACAGCACAAGGAGAACTGCTGTAAGAACTGAAACGCCAAGCAGAGGCTACCTCTGTGCTACTGCTCGAGTACCGAGACTTAGATGAGGTTGCCACAAGACAAGGCTTCCACAAGACGATAGACAAAAGCTTTTGACTTTTAACGACGTCATTAGGGTAGGTAAGTGCTTCCCACTTCACATTGTTACGAATTAGCCCTTCTAATTCATTTCGTCTATTGAAAAAACAAATACGAAGGGGCCAATACCTGGGAACAGCCATATTCTTGTACAACACCAGCCTACACGAGGGTACCAAACTTACGCCAATGGATTCCCTCTTTGGATTCATCCCAGAAGTACCATAAGCTTTTGAAACACACGCTTCAACAAACTCACGAAATAGCAAGGCGTAATTTACTGACCTCTAAGGCAGAAAATATGGCCGTACATGAATGAAACAGAACAAAATAAATGGAAGTTAGATCTCTTATGGAGAAATCCTTACACTGCTGTGGAAATTAAAGGTACGATATACTCCGCCATCAAAATAGAGAAAAGGATCGTGGTAATACATAACAATTACCTAAAACCTAAAATGATGGACAGGCCCTTTCGTCTTATTCGTCTGTTCCTGATATGTGTATCTAGTGGGTGGTTAGGGAAAAGATGATAGAAAAAGGAGTGAGAGAATTGGAAAGGCCAATCTTGAACTTAAAATTCCGAATAGGGAACAATACACCACAAATATAAAAAAGACACTAAGGAATACAAATTGTAAAAACAATGTTTTTGTAATTGTCCCCAAACCCTCTGGTTGAACCCCAGGTGTGTTATTTCTCTTCCAAGAGTAACACACATCTTCGTGAGAGGGGAGATTTATTACGAAGTAACCCCCCTAATGTATATGTTTTTTTTGAATAACCAAATAAAGAAATGCGTTACTCCGTAACAACATGCAGTGCTCGAATGCAATTGCAATCGTTGCTTGACGCAGTTCGTTTGGCAGCCAGAGCTGAACTCTCACAAGGACTCGAAGATGAGGATTCACAAGGACCTGAAAGTAAAGATTTACAAGAAGACGAGGCTAAAGATTTATAAAAAGCCGGGGTTAAAGATGTAAAAGAAGACGAAGCTAAAAATTCATAACAAGCTGAAACTGGGGATTTACAAGACGAAGATGCAGATTTGGAAGAAAGTGAAACTGAAGATTCAGAAGAAAGTGAAACTGAAGATTCAAATGAAAGTGAAACTGAAAATTCACAAAAAAGCGAAAGATTTATAAGCGGCCGAAACTAAAGATTTACAAGAGCCTGAATCCTAAGCATCACACGAACCCGAAGCTGAGGATTTACAAGAGAACGAAGCTGAAGATTTACAAGAAGCCGAAGCTATCACCAAGTCTTGGTGGGTCGAAAGGATCGAGAAAAGACAGCTTTCAGCACGAGCTACGGGCATTATGAGCTCAGACTTACGCCATTCGGTTTAAAGGGAGCACCGGCTACGTTTCAACAACTCATTAACCATGTCATAACTGGGTTGCAAGGTGTCGAATGTTTGGATGACATTGTCATATATGGGAAAAATCTAGACAACCATAATGACAAACTCCGGAGGGTGTTCGAACAACTGAGACACCACAACCTCAAACTGCAATCAGAGAAGTGTAGCTTCTTACAAAGAAGTTGTCTAACAGGGACATGATTGTTTGGAAAAAGGGGCTTTGTCAAATTCCGAGACAACCGCCAGTGTGAAATAGGTTTTTGCTTTAAGATACACAAAAACGCTATTTCACGGGTCACGATGATATGCGCATCATCGCACAAGACGGTGCCGGTATATGAGTATAGTTGCGAGGAATTAGCCTTGCAGATGTGCAAGCGTACATCTCGCCCAGGGTGGCCATGGACCAGCGGTCGACTAATAGGATAAACACAGTGATGCTACTGTGTGTTTGTTTGTTTAACAGGCCGGAGCATCGTTAGGCATGATCTGGGGTACGATTGTCTAACGTCAATCATATTAGTGCCCAAATCCCATGATCGGTAGATAACCGATAAAGGAAATTGGTCGCAAGTGTTGGGAACCTTGGGACTGGGGCAATAAATGGTTATGAACCGTAGCAAAACCCATCCGCTACGACTGTGTCAACAATTACGCTGGCCAGCAAGTATTTATCTATTATAATTGCTGACAAGCCAAGCCGATGGAGATATGGTACGGTTCATATAATAATTCAATGTGATGCATGCCTTGATGAGGTTTAACTTTCGGGTGTGATGCTGCAGGGGAGCTTACGCAGGTAAGTACTATGGGTTTGGAAGGTGGTTAATTTAAGAGGATGGGGGGTTCTTTGGGAATATATTAAAGAACCGCCACAGATGGAACTGGTGGGTTTGGAGCGAAGCCAACAGGAAGAGTAGGGAGAGAAAATAGGTTTAGTCTAGAGCTCCCAATGTTGAGGTAAAATTTAACTTACAACACAAACCACCACCATTAGTGGTAACACCACCCAAACAATTTTGTAACGCCTGTTCAACCGTTGGCGTGTCATTCCTCTTCCAAGAATAACATGCATCTTCGTGAGTGGGAAGGTTTGTTACAAAGTAATCATCTCCCACATCACAGATGTTAAACTGTTAAACACAAAAAAATCCTTCTTCCAAATGGGGCACAGGAACAATTTAATGTTGAATAGGTTTTGTTACGTGGTTGAGTCTTGTTTGGGTTGCTCGCCGTAGAGAAAGGAACAATAAATATAATATAAATATAATATAAATATAATATTAATATAATATAAATATAATATTAAAATAAAATATAAAATATAATAAAGATATAAAATATAAACAATAAATTAAGAATTAAGAGATCGCGATCGACATTTCGAACTGACATTCGTTAAAATGCTCGATCCTTTTTTCGTTGGCTTGTGGACTCCGCGAAAGCAGCTGCGGCGAGTTTCTCTTCGGAGTAGGAATGAGGAGCGAGAGAAGTAGTCGAGAAGATTAATAGATAGTAGAACAACATGAAGAGAAGAAAGAAAGAAGGAGTCGAGAAGATTGAATTCTGTAACGGAGGCAAGAAGAAGAGACGTATGCAGTCGATTGAAATAAAAAGTTGTTGAAGAATGGCCATGAGGGACCGGAGTCAAATGTTTGCTAATTTAATTTGAATTTATTAGTCTATTGAAATATTAAGTTGAACAACGGCCATGAAGGACTGGAGTCAAATTTTTGTTTAAGTTGTTAAGTTAAAAAAGTAACTAAATTGTATTACGTTAAATTCATTGTCCAAACTGTTGTGAAGATAAAAGAAAGTCCATGAAGGACCAAAACTTATGTTCCCGATGCCTGAATTAAACATGTTCCTTGAATGAAGCCTAAACTGAGTTTTTTGAACGTGATTGGGGAAATCCTTCACCGTTTGTCGTGTTTGGTGTGGTTGGCTGTTGCATGTTGTGTGGAGTCTGAGGAGACCTCGTGGCCATAGAATTCGATCGGAGAGTTAGATGCGGATAGGTCCAGCGTTGGAACCTGGCTCTAAATTGAGGGTAAGCCCGTTATAAGTCTATAATATTGTTTTTGGCACAGCGGAGATTCTGAACTGTTTCTGCGCAACACCGGTGTACACCACTGCTAATACGGTACTTGGGAAACCGTACCCGAAGTGAGAGTACGGTTGAATAAGTGAAAGAAGTGGCACCGTTAATCAACAGAATTGAAGAAGGAAAAATTCAACGCCTGGCACATTCCAGGAAATCTGACTCCAAATTAACAATCAACGGGACGATGCCGATCGAACAAAGGAAATGCCAAAAAATGCATAACAAACGGCGTAGCCGCTTACAATTGGGGCATCATCATAGCATCATAGCAATTAAAACAGAATAATATAACAATTAACGTGTTATTATTAATTATATATAAAATCAGAAGCGAAGACTTCTTTTTGCCAAGAAGTATCAAAAAGAAAGTTCTTCATTCTGGGGAAATGTTCTCTTTAGTGACGAGAGCAAATTTGAGATTTTTGGTTAAATAAAACCACCAAAAATATGGAGAACGAAAAACACTGAATTTGAACAAAAAAATTTAAATTCAACAATTAAGCACAGAGGCGGTTCGGTAATGGTCTGGGGATGTATGGCGTCATCTGGAGTTGGAAACCTCGTCTTTATTGACAGTACAATGAGAAAAGAAGATTATCTTAATATTTTAAGAGACAATTTGCCAAGTAGTGTTGCGAAACTGACTTTAAGTGATTCATGGGTCTTCCAACAAGACAACGACCCCAAGCACACATCGAAAATAGTCAAGGAATGGTTACTCTACTGTACACCTAAGCAACTGGATCACCCTCCGCAATCTCCAGACTTAAACTCCATCGAGCATTTGTGCGAGTATCTGGATAAGCAGATCCGAAAGAGGAACATTTCAGACAGGGAGTCACTAAAGTCAATTCTAGTTGAAGAGTGGCAAAAAATCCCAACCGAATTGACAAGGAAGCTAGTAGAGTCAATGCCCACACGCATTGATGCTGTTTTAAAGGCGAAAGGGAAGCAGACAAAGTACCAGTTTTAAGTTTTTTGCTTTAATTGAATAATGTACACGTTTTTTTGACGCTTTAAAACTGAAATATTTTTTTTATTTTTTATTGTATTTTTACTTTAAGACTAATGACCTTGCCCAGACAAAATAAATCATTATGGAAAAATTTAACAAGCCTCAGGACATGCTAAATAAGGCCAAGACCGGTTCCCGGTTGTAGTGCCGATGATGATGATGATTTTTACTTCATTATTTTCTGTTAAGTTTTATATGGCAATTTATTGAAAATAAACTACCTTAAAAAATAACATAAGTATTTTACTAAAAGATCGAACCCCCTTGCTTTAACAGGTTTGCAAAAATGCAGTTCATAACTGTACACTTTCTTTTGACGCTCACAGTATAAACAATATATCATATCCAACAACTGGAATTATATTACATAAATGTCTAACAACTAGCAATCTTCGCTTAATTACCATGTTTAACAAAGATCATTGAACAGAATATATCGACAAAACGTAACCATTAAGCACCTACCTAAAATACAACAATTGGCTTGAGGTCTCGACAGCCCCATTAGGTGAAACATTACCGGCAACACATACTTACCCTCTCTACATTCAATAAATAAAATATTACTACAAACAATTCTTTACCGCGTCAGTGGCACAGCTCAGCTCCTCAGACTCCTTTTGAAGTAACCTTTTGCGGTAACCATTTTGCATTAATACAACGATCCCAGAAGGAATCTGATTTCGACAGTTTGTGTGTGATAACAACAACACTTCTGTATCAACTTATTTTTGTTGCAGCACATTATATTGCTGCAACTGGCGCAGCCCCTATTTATGTACCGCATAATCTCGCTACGACTGACATTCATATTGTTACAAACCGTAACAATCCAAACCGATACACCGTATCAGGACAATCTATATCGCTACAATTACCAACAGATACATCTTTTTTGTTACATTGGCGCAGCCTTCCCTGATACACATCATCTTTATATCGTTACAGTTTCCCGCGGTTACCGAGACTCAGATGCCATTTTCTTATTCTATTTAAACCTCGTAAAATCGACCACGCCGAAAAGATACCAAGCGAAGGTTAAAATGCGTTGCATGAAAATAGTAAACGACGCTGAAGTGGACGTAGAGTCTAATTTTGAATATGATGAATCAAGAACGCTTCTTCAGAAATCTCAAAATGACAATTAAGCTATCACTGCTAGTAACACCAAACAAGGTGTTGTTACAGAAAGCAGCGGCACTGAGGCCATCACCCAATCTGCTACTGAACGATCACTGCCGATTGGGATTCAGGATTCGAAGCATTCCTTGTGCTTATTACACCCCCAGAGTCGAGCCAATGATCGAAATATCAATCAATGATGAGGCGACAAATGGAGCGAATTAAATTGAAAAAACTGCCTTCCAAGGACAATAATCCTGCATAAAACTCAGGTTCTGGCCAAACTAAGCTTAAAATTGGTAAATTGACGTAGATGTGTAGAGATAAATATTATAGATTATAGTGAGCGTAGCTCAATCTCTATTAATTAACTACGATCAAGAGTATAATTTGGAATTTTTTTATGTTTAAGACAAGATTAATAAAAATGAAATAGGAGACTGTTGTTACCCCAAAACCACACACCCGTTAATACATACCTCTTTAATTACATTAAAACGTGTACTATATTATGGCCCCGCCATTGGAAACACAAATTTGATTTTAATCGAATAAGCCGAAGCCCATATCGTCGTCAGATTTTTGGGGGATTTGTAGTCAATTCGAATGTTTGATGATGACGGTGAAGTGTTCCGCCGAACACTGTTCACACGAAGGCACAACCGAGCGAAAGCAGCACCTTAACAAAAACACAGCGAAAGGTTTGTTTTATATTTTTCATTATTTTTATTGTTGTTAAATCCAGGATTTACTACACTGGGACGCCCGGGGCGATTTTACAAAAAGGTTTTAACTAATATAGCATTTAATTACTCGTCGAAACGTAACACTCGACACACTCGCGACCTTTGGTGGTTGATTTACTTTTCGTTTAACAATTCTGACTTCAACGACACACGAAAACGACTCTCGTTGGGAATGGAGGCTCTGACCTCTGTGAATGTTACTTGACGACTCACTATCGCAACGGTTGCGTTGCGCGGATCCTGTCTCTCGAATGTGCTCTATATCGACTGTTGTACCCAAGGATTAACGTCGTGGGACGCGTGGTGAGTTTTCTTTCCCCGAGAGACACGTGAAGTTTCTCTTTGTCGTGGTGAATTGGCGAGGATCTCTCTGGTTGTTCTTAGCACGTGTTCTAATAGTATCTTAGCTTGCGGTAAGGCTCGGATTATATTTGCACGTTTGCAGGGAGCGCTGGCTAACAGGGGCGCCGATCAGGTTTTCGAATTTACGATGCCTGTATGATGTATAGAATTATTTTCAGGAATTTAGGACGATGCGTTAAATGTCCTTGGTAAGGCAATGTTTGTCAATTTGTTGTCCTTCGATCGCCGTACAGGCGTAGGACGATTGGCCGGACTTGTGACCAACGTGTCTGTGGGTACGTGAGGTTGTTGCCTCTCAGATGTATGTTACCTTTGCTTCAGGTGTGGTGGAGGACTTTTGAGGACATGTGTCTGTGGACACGTGTAATTTATCTATAGGTGGAACGACGACATCTCGACCAATAGTGGATTGTGTGGTTCGTAGAACCGCCACAGATTCCTCTGGTTCTTCTTCCTTCTTTTCTTTTTTCTTGGCATCGGCTGGTGCTGCAGTTGCTCCTGCATCTACAGCTGCCCCACCGGCCGCTGGCGCAGCCCCTACACCTGATCCAATGTTGGTAATTAGGTCACGGACATTAAAGCCCTCAAGAGCTTTGTCAAATAGTCCTGGCCAGTAGGACTCGACCTCTACATTAGCGGCTTTTAGAATGGTGTTGATTTTTTCACCCGTAACTGCAGCATCATCATCAACCAAAATGAGCGCTAAATAAACACAAGCTAGTTCTGCTTTAGTCGACATGTTTACACTATTCTTTAACTTAAATTAGATTTGGAGCCAGTCTCCACCAGTTAATTGCGGTACACGCAAAAGCATCCATTAAAAGGATGAAGCACTCCCCAAGCCCCAGCATTGGCCCACACATTAAACGGGCTAAGCGTTCAATTTGCCCATATTGAATTCAACATAAATCCAAGACGTGATATACGACCCAGATGTTCAACACGTAAATTCCCCTGGATCCAAAACTGCGGACCAGATGACCAACTCTCAAGTATAGTTGGTAAGAAGCATAAAATGCACGGCGCCACCGTTTCCTTTAATCCTATTCAGGGAAACATTTCCTATATGGAACAAAGGACGGCGATCGTAAAAACATTCGTTGGAGAACAATACCCATAAGATACAAAAATATCTTTGGCTCCGTTGTCCAGTAAAAAAGAAATTGCCTAGGGCTTGTAGACGGTTTCCGATCTAAGGTAAATTATCTAAGGATCAAATAAAGGATGCGCTGGCTCACAAAAGAGATCCTAATTGTGCGATCATCGCACAAGGAAAATAACACGTTGCCTTGTGTTAACGACAAAGAAAAAAGGTTTTCCTGCGATCAAACGATAGGAAAAGGAAGGAGTTGGTTTTTGAGATTTGGCCGAGACGGTCATGAGGAGTTGGTTCTAGGCATTTAACCGGGACGGTCAGTTAGGAGTTCGTTTTTTAGAGCTGGTTGCGAAACTATTGTCCGATACGGTAAGAAGCGCGGTTGAGTTCGCGTGCCAAAAAAAAAGTATAATATAATCAAGTCTAGTTTTTAATTAAGTAACGTATATATGTTACAAACAATTAATAACAAAAAACAGAGTGTATTATTGTCAAAGGGAATAAAATGTGTGCTTGTGTGTGTTGCGGAGGTAAGTGTTTGATACCATTGTAAAGTGCATGGTGAAGTGTGACACATACCAAATAACAATAAAGGTACTTCTGTAAGTCAAAGCGAAGGAAGGAGAAAATAAATAAAACACACAATCTTGTCGGAAATAGCTGTTTGTTTTTATTTTATGTTTTTCTCTATTTCTTCACCGAACACTTTTATGCGCCGAGTTTTGAATTAAAAATAGTTCCACTTGTAAAATGACTTTTTGATCGATTACGCTATTATAAATGTTAAGCATATAAAGGTTTCACATAAACTGTCCGTTGATTTTTAATGGTTGTCGGAACCGATTTTTTTCAACTTGTTTCATTATTCCCCGACAATGGTTCTTAAGCAATCTTCACCTCTGACACAAGGACTACTCTCGTGAACGACCAACGCGACTAAATATTTCGACTGCCTACCGAACCCTTCCGCACTATTCGTTGGCTAAAACCTCACTCCCCGATGCAATCCATATCCGTCAGATTCCACGGTGGTGGATTACATCGGTGTGGGAGTATTCTATATGTGTCCGTATAGGGCAAGTACGATGTCCTTCAGCCTGCATATCGGCAACGACGAAAATGCACCTGAATAAACATGGACTGGTGTAATGATTTGGAGGCATTATTGAGATTCGCGATAGCGAAGATCGCCGAAGGAAGAAATAGGTTTCTGTGTCCTAAATAAACAGAAACGCTATTTCGAGGCTCAAACGAAGCGATGCACATTATTTGTGATTTAGGCAATGCTACATGTGTGTTTGTTTGTTTTACAGGCCGGAGCATCGTTAGGCATGATAAAGGGGATGATTGTGTAAGGGCAATCATATTCGTGCCCAAATCCCATGATCGGTAGATAACCGATAAACGAAATTGGTCGCAACTGTTGCGAACCTTGGGATTGGAGAAATATTCAATCATGAACCGTAGCAAGAATATCGGCTACAGCTGTGTCAACAATTACGCTGGCCAGCGGGTGTTTATCGATTTTAATTGTTGACAAGCTGAGTCGATTGGGTTGATACGGTTCATGTAATATGAACGAAATAATTTGTTTGATGTGCATGCTTGCTGGGGTTTTGATTTCAGGTGAAACCGAATGAAAGGTAGGTATGGTGGTTTATGGAGTGAGGGAAAAGCAGTTTGATTGAAAGAAATGGATGGTTCTTTGGGAAAGCTTTAAAGAACCGCCACAAAACTCCCGTACAAGTGGGTTCTTGCTGTTCTGAATGCTTTCGTAGTACTTATATGCTAATTGTAGCAAGTACTCGTCGATAGGGATAATGGAGGCGCCTTCGTATAGGTGAGAGTTTGGGTAATGGCGACCGTCAGGCCTTCCAGAGTGGTTGGTGCATCTTCTGAGGAGTTTTCTTTCGAAAACCCGAAGTCTTTCCGTTTGAGCCGAAGATATGCAGGACCATATGGGAAAGGCGTATGATATTCCAGATCGGATTAGCTGCTTATAGCAGAGAAGCTTAACTTTGGTGTCAACTTTGTTGCTCCACTTCAAGATGTTGTGCAGTTGCTTAGACCGACCGAGGCCCCTTTGATGAATGTGATCACTTGTTTGATGAAATTCATTTTTGGGGTATAGATGTCCCCAATATATTTCATCCTGTCCTGTGGTCTAATCGTAATACCTCCTATTTGTATTCGGATATTCAGTGAATATCGAGAAGTAGGTTGGGAGTGTTTACTACTCAGAATTATAGCTACTGCTTTAGATGGGTCAAGTCGAATTTTCCATCGACTGTAATACTATAATTTTAGTTATTTATGAAAAAAGGCATTTGTATAAGCTACAAAAGTCATATATAATTTTTAAAAGTTATGTTGTCGAAATGACTTCCACAAATTCTAAAAAACAATACACTGACAAGTTTCTCTTGAAATGGCGGACCGTACAATGTTTTGTTGTAACTAGCCTATTGTCGTTGGATTACCCTCATAGACTTTTGAATGTGAGCATCCATAATCATTTGCAGTACAATTCGTGCTTTGTGGGGTCCATTCAATGTCTCCTTACGTCGATCTATTGATAGTCCCTACAGAGTTAGTTCATCCGCTCTCTTACTACTTCCATGGAAGGATGGTGAGAACGAAATCAGAGAAGACCAGTCGGTCAAGATCTAGTCTAATGTTAAACATTTCGGTCGCTGAAACTCATCTCAAATAACGCCACACAACTATTCTGAACGAATGTACCTTTCTAAGGAACGATACTGACCAAAAAGTTGGGATAGGCCTACATAAGCGGCTCAGATTCTGAAAAGTTTAGATTAATCTGCTATTCAATGAAACAGACAGGACGAAATGCTTATAAGACACAACTTTTATGATCGGCACCCTCCCTCAAAGTTAAGCAGGCAGACTTATAGCGTTTGCCATGATATTAAAGAGCGTGCGATTCAAACCGACGCTATTTTTTACCGATTATTTATTATTGACCTTGAGGAGATCGGATCGACTGGTCAGGAAGGAGAGTGCACAGGACAAGGAACGATGGCGGAGTCGAGTTGGTGAGGTCATGAACTTCCGGGTTCCTACAGGCCAACAAAGAGTAATCGTATTTATTATTATAGCGGGGCTGGAGCGAGCAAATAGGACAAAGTCTCTGCTTTCAACCCGGCGAAGGCCAGGACGACCCTTGTCCCTGTTCAATCCAAGTTGACATGCAGTCTCCACGTGACACCCCTGGATAGCTACTTTGGCACCCGCCAAGTAGTCAACCAATGCATGCAGCGACATCCTGAGAAAGGTTGGCTAATAACCTTGCCCGGAAAAACAAATTATTATGGACAATTTAACAAGTCTCGGATATATGCCGGTGGAGAGACTTGCTAAATAAGGCTAAGACCGGAATCCTGCTTGTAGCGCCGATGATGATTTATTATTATATCCGGAAGTTCATGACCTCACCGACTCCCCTCCGCCATCGTTCCCTGCCCTGTGCACTCTCCTTCCACGGTTGACCATCCGATCCGATCTCCTCTAGGTTAAACATAACATTGTCCCCCCATCTCCGTCGCGGTCGTCCTTCCGGTCTCTTTCCCGTTGGTTTACCGCCAAGAATTCTACGCACGGTCCTATTGTTGCCCATTCACGTCATATGTCCGGCCCATCTTAATCTTCTCGACCTTATTACTCTCACTATTGTAGGTTTGCGGTATAGGTCTTTCAATTCGTGATTGCGGAGTTTTCTCCATTGTCCTGCCTCCTCGTCATATTTACCACCAAAGATATCCCTTAAAACTTTATTCTCAAATACGCGGAATTTGTTTTCTTCCCGTTTTGCGATCGTCCATGCTTCGCAAGGGTATAGGACAATCGCCATGATTATGGTTCTATAAACACGGAGCTTTATATTACGTGATAGCAGTTTTGATATCAGAAGTTTGCTGACTGCGTGCCAACTGACGTTGCCAGAATGCAGTTGTTTGTTGATGGGTGTTGGTTGTACAACTGTTGTGCGTTTATGCCTTTGAACATCTTGCGGTAAGTTCGTTACAACCCTCATATTGTCGGACCTGGGGTGAGCGGTAGTGTTGTGGAGGCAACCCATGCGTGGTGTTTTAACATTAGCCGCCCGTCTTTCGGTGACCCGCTGATCATCGAAACGCCACTTTCGTAGTAGAGGTGATCGCAAGTGGTAAGCTTTACCGAATGGTCATATACTCATCGCAATGCGAATCTGTTAATTATTTATTATTCCCAATTTAGATTGCCCTCTGCAGCGCTCAATGGATTCTAAGTTGTGGTAGATTCTGCCAAACTTCCCCGTTGATATGATCAAATCAGTTCGATGGGGAATGTTGGCCGTGACAAAGGCATCCTTGAAGAATCGAATATGTTCCAAGGAATTGATATCATCAGCCTAGAGGAAGCCAGTCTGTTTAAGATCTGTGGCTCGCTTATGGAGTATCCAGCACGTGAAGCTATTTCGAGGAAGTCGCATGTCTCGGCGATCTTTACGGCACAACGAGAGCCTTCAGAAGCGGCCACCTCGTAGGGCTACCTGAGTCTAGAACATCACGCGGAATCCATTTTGTTAGTTCATATATCAGCTTCAAAAGACAAGAATATTATCATCTGTCCGTCCCCATCTCGTAGAATCATGGTAAGAAGTATATCAATGAAGAGATTTTTTATCTACCATCTGTACAGCTTCCGACGGTCCTTCGGATCTGCGTTACGGCCATTTCATTTAAACTTTTATGCCCAGACCTATCAGTAAGCCTGGAAAGACATCTTCCACTTTCGGAAATAGTTGTTGATCAACGCAATTTTCAACGTTGTGCGGGGATACTCGCGTACTTCAAATGATTCGAAAGATTTGTTTAGCAGGTCACTGACAGGAATATCTGCAAGGTAGTTTCGAGGTGCTGGCCTGTGAATATTGCTGGGAATTCGAATATTCATGTGATCCTTTCTGCCATCGATTGTCAGGTGACGAAGAAAAAGTTCACTGTTGTTTATATGGAGGCATACAGGAACAGTTGGTTTTGACACGAACAAAATTCAGTTGAATGGTTATCGTTATGGTTTGATTTCTTCGGTGGAGAATGCCCATGCTCGATTATATTGAAAGTTGTTGGATTTCGCTTCTGTTTAAGCAGTAGCATCTGGATGTTCCAATCACAAGTGGCGCTGCTCCTACATAGGTGGACGAGACGCCCCCCCTTGAAACAGACAGTGAGACTTCTGTGTTCATATGGTGATTTCGTCGTCTCTCATTTTCCATCTGGATAATCCGAACGGTACTGAGTTTGAAGGGAGTGATCGTTGACGAACGTTTCCGACTTCGTTCCTCCAGTGGTAGTCTTGACGGGCGTTCACGATTCACCAGGGCATATACCACACGTGTTACGTCAAAGAATCCTTCGACGACACCAAAAAAACCATCTATCGAAATGTGTAACCTAATTACACATTTCCTCTAAATAGAAACATTAAAATATAAAATAAGCAAATTGCAATGTAATGTCAATCGCAACATATGTTACGACAATACCTAATTTCTCTAGATGGAAATACAATCTATTAAAAACTAATTAAAAGGCAATTAACAAGACTTCGTGGAATCACGAAAAAGGTAATTAAGCAAATTGTAATATAATATCCATTGTGAGAAAGATACATTATTGCAATGTAGAAAGATAAGCCTAAGGATAAGATGTGATGTAAAAATAAATTTAGTTTAAAAAGCGACTCTCTGAAGAGCAGACGGTTTTTACTCTGATCAAAATTAAATAAAAAAATATAAATTATTATTTAAAAAACGTAATGCAATTAAGAAAAAACATAACTCACGCGGGTAATGTACACAAAGAGATACCACAGATGTTTGAAAATCCTGACGATCCTCGGCATATCTCCGGCCACACGGACAGCAACGTTCCCGTCTGTGTGTGCGGGATGCATCCACACAGTATTCCTACGAACAATACGAAATCGTAGGACAAGTGTGGGTGCGATCTCCTGGAAAGGAGAAATCCCTTGGTAAAGAGAGGATACCAAGGGATAAGAGAACGGAAGAGAAAGAAAGAACAACCGGGTGAGTTTCTCATCCCTGGAGAAAGATTCGTTTAACCAGTTCAGTGATAACATCAGCAGGGGAAAGATCTGCGATACTTCGAAAAAACGGGCGAGTGTGCTAATAGAAAAGTGTCAAGTAAAATAAAACAGAAAACTAAGAGTGGTCGCCGCGAATCCTTTTTAAAGTTAATAATAAATAAAGGCATATCCCCAGATTAAAAAACAAGTGACTTTTATTCGAAAGCAGTGTTCGGCGGAACACAAGCATCAATAAATAAAAATCTACTAAAGACTTGTTGGAATACATTCGCCATATCAAACATGATTATTATAAGCATTTAAGGAGACGTTGAGCTCAAATACAGCTAACGAAGAAAACATCGGTTATATTGCTTGTGAATTAATTTAAACAACGTAATAATGCTCGTAGTATATGTAACATTAACAGAACAGTTATTTCATTCAATATTACTTCAATCTTTAATATGAAATGTATATAGTAAAGTCTTCCTGCAATAAAAGCATACATTTAAGACTGAATTTGAATTAATCATTTCCTCTCACTCACCGAATCGATGAACTAGGCAGTCTGATTCTATTTTTTTTTTTTTTGAAAAATCGATTTTCTAAAAAACCCAGATTTATATACTAGATACCATTAGAAATAGGATACTAGTAATATGTTTATTTAGGTCACCGAAATGGGGAAACTCATTTTTCAGAATCATTTTTTTCCAATTCTAACAAAAAAAACTTTAAACACATTTGTCTCGAAACAACGTTTTCCGACCTCCTTGACGTGATTACGAAAAAACTATTCAACCGATCGGGCTAAAATGTTCACATATTATTCTATACATGCGCACTTATGTCTCGTAATAAAATTATAAATTAACCTTTTTTTGACACCCCCTTTTCCATGTAAATCAATACACAAATTCATGTCAAAAATGGGTCAAAAAATTCAAAACTCGGTCTTTTTTTTTGTCCAAAATACTTGATTTTACTACCGGACATAGCAAGTAACTTATATTTTAATTAGAATTTTGACTTTTTTGTTTCAGACGTTCCAGAGTATCTGGTCAAGAAGTTTTAAGCAGGGTTGGCCTATCACCGCCATATCAACTTTGAAAAAGAATACATGTACACGTTAATGTATAAAATTACCAGATTGTCAAAACAAATTTTTCTATGAAAAAAGAATTTTTTTAAACATATGTCCAAAAGAACCAGACTGCCCCTGTTAATTTAAGTATTTTCAGCGTATTTTTATTCAGTTATAGATAAGTTCGTTTCATGCATCAATAAAAACAGCGCACATCATTGCGCGTTCATAAAATTATATTTATGAGTTTTTGAGTAGTACTTCACGAGATACTATTTATATGACAGTCCTCTTCTACGGCAATTCCCTTAGCAGATAATTTCCGTTCCCATGACACGACCTCGGTACACACAGTTTATGATGCACGCAAAAGAATACTCCATTAAGGGTCTTTCCTGGTTGCAGCCTCGCCGGTATCGGTTTTTATTGATGCATGAAGTAGACAAAGGAGTTAGGTAGTTAAGAAAATGTTATGTCTGTTGTAAGGATGATGCCCATCACCTCATGGTCATCTAAATAGTTTTTATTGTAGGAAAGAATTTTTGTACAAAAAATAAAGAGAATTTGTTAGGTAGTAAGTTTTATAGATTAAGATTTGGTATATAATGCAAAGCAATTTTGAAATAAAGATGATTCTTCCTTCACTGCTCGACCGGTGAACATAAAACACGATTTTTGTATTTTGATTGTTTGTTGGATTACCAAACTTATTTTTTTTAGGACGCATAGGTAAAAGAGCCTGTTACGTCCAAAACCACCCACCCATAAATACATACCTCTTTGGAGCCAGTCTCCACCAATAAATGCGGTACACGCAAAATCATCCATAAATAATCATACAAAATCCAATATCAAACAAATTGAACTAAACGTTCAATTTGCCCATATCAAATTCAATATCAAACAAATCGAACTAAACGTTCAATTTGCCCATATTGAATTCCACATAAATTCAAAACGTGATATACGAACCAGATGTTCAGCACGTAAATTCCCCTGGTTCCAAATCTGCGGACCAGATGACCAACTCTCAAGTAAAGCTGGTAAGAGGCATAAAATGCACGGCGACACCGTTCCCTTAAATCCTATTCAAGGAAACATTTCCTATATGGAACAAAGGACGGCGATCATAAAAACACTCGCTGAACAATACCCATAAGATACAAAAATATCTTTGGCTCCGATGTTCAGTAGAAAGGAAATTGCCAAGTCTGGGCACTGTTAGAAATCCCAGGTAATACTTTAGGGATTCCAGACGGTTGCCGATCCAAGGTAAAATACCTAGGGATCAGACAAAGGATGCGCGGGCTTACAAAAGAGATCCTAATACAAAGGATATTGAGTGCGATCAACGCCCAAGGAACCGAACACGTTGCCTTGTGCTAACGAAAAAGAAAAAAAATTTCCCTGCGATCAAACGCTCGGAAAAGGAGTTGAGTTGGTTTTTAATACTTGACCGAGACGGTCATAGGAGTTGGTGTCAGTGATTCATACAGTAGAGTCGAAATTTAATAGTCGAAAATGGAAAGTCGATAAATAGAGTGAATGGTTCGAATCAGTGTTTATTGATCAAAACAAAATGTACATATACGTGAATACTAATGTGAACGTGAATAAACCCACATATGTACAACAAAACGAAAGTAGCAAAAAGTGGTAGGGAATAATTAAAGTATCTAATCTAATAATCAAAAACAATTATTGACTCAAAACGTTTATTTGAATATACATTTGGGAGGGAGATAACTGAAAGGGGTGTAAATATTCGCGCATCGTGTTCCACGGGTGGTCCCCACAGAAGACTCCAACAATAGATTACTCGTGCCAGGTGATGATTGACCCCTTCCCAAGAAGGATTAGGAAACAGAACATCCAACGCCACCTCAACGGGGCAAGCCGATGGGCCACCACCAGCGATTCACACACCCAAAACCTTTTAAACACCTTAAAGGTAAATCGTTGTGTTTTTGTGTCCCCCCCCCCCCCCCCCCCCCCCCCGCCAGAAACAGAAAGTTAAGAGACCATTGTAAAACCTTTATAAATAAAATAGCCAACAATTACTACAAACCTACGTAACTGAGACTAAAGAAATCTCAAAAATAAAACACCAAGAATATATCCCATATTGTATACAACAAGCCTAGGCGCCAACAAAAAAAAACATGTCACTGATTTATGTGCCCGGGGGAATTCTTAACTCAAGGTATCAACATTCAACAGAGGAAGGTCAAAGGAGGGAGGCCTTTCCTCTATAAACCATAAACATTTGGTGACCCCGACGCGACCCAACTCTCTCGAAGCACATCAACTTGTCTGCCTTGCCCTAGAAGTTATGGTAAGCAGAACACAAGAACATGGGGGATAAGGAAGCGTCCAGGCTGACTACAAGGCAGAATGCCCTAGAGGAAGAGGGGGCAAAACTGAGAGGCGCCGTCACCAAGGACGGGCTCAAAAGAAAATCGACACAGCATCAAGAATCAAATAAAGGAATTTTGGTTGGCGACAAGACAGCGCCTAGCGTCGAAATAGAAGAGGACCCATCATCTCTCCTAACCAGTACGGCTTCCTCTCCGGCAAGTCCACTACTACCAACCTTGTCGAATTCACATCCCACACACTCCTTGCCCTAGAAAACGGCGATGAGGTCGATGTAGTCACTATCGACTTTAGCAAGGCATTCAACAACATCTCCCATAACCTCATTCTCTTTAAGTTATCTTCCCTCGGTTTTGAACCCCTGTTGATTAAGTGGATCTCTTCCTATCTCAATTCTCGAACCTGTCGCATGAGTTAGCACCCCTTAAATATAAGATAGTTAACACTCCTAAAAGAATAAGATAGTTAACAATCAAAACATAAAACACAGATACTTCAAAATCTGTTCAACCCAATGTCATTCCTAAAACACGAACAAAAGAAAACGTGAACCATTGTATTTTAATAATAGAAACACATATGCTTCAAAACATAAAACACAGGTACTTCAAAATCTGTTCAAACTAATGTTAGTCATAAAACACGAACAAAAGAAAACGTGAACCATTGTATTCTAATAATAGAAACACATATGCTTCAAAACATGAAACACAGGTACTTCAAAACCTGTTTAACCTAATAGATTTAAGTTCGTAAGATATAAATAGACTTATGTTCGAAATGTAAATGGAGATCGTGTCTGACTACGGACTCGCATACACGTGCTGCTCAGCGGAGATAATTAATAAAAGGAAACGTAGTTTCCAAATAAACAAAGAAAAAGGTCTTTTCTTTTTTGTAATATTTTCTCCTATAACGGCACAAAATAACTCGTTCGATTTAGATCCAACCTCTCCGATCCTTTTCTTCCAACCTCAGGTGTCCACCAGGGCAGTCACCCCCCCCCCCCCCCCCCTATTTCATCTAACCATGAACGACATAGGCTCTTGCATCAATCATTCCCTCATCTCGCTTTACGCGGATGATACCAACATTTTCAAGACAATCCACTCTCCCCTATACTCCTCACTTCTCCAATCGGATCTTGATAGCTTTTCGACTTGGTGCCAAAATAATTCCCTAGAACTGAATATCCCCAAATGTCACAAATTAACCTTCTCTCGGAAGCGCCCCCTCCACCCAGCCACGCTCCTATCTCCTGCTGGACCAACCGATAACATCGGTTGAATCGATTTGCGACCTGGGCGTCCTATGCGACAAGGAGCGTAGATTTACCGCACATATCGATGACATAATCCTTACCGCCAACGCCGCCCTTGGCTTTGTAAAACGCTGGCCGAAGGAATTCCTAAGCCCCTACGTCACCCGATCACTCTACACAACTTTCGTCCGGCCACTACTCGAATATGCTAGTCAGGACTGGTCCCCGTATCAATTGTCTCACATTCGTAGGATCGAGAGCGTTCAACGTCGTTTCTTGCGCTTTGCCCTCCGTGGACTAAACTGGGAAAACCCGCTCACTCTGCCACCATACAAAGGCCGGCTCCTTCTTATCAATCTCAACACTAACCCCGCCCCCGTACCAGTTCGTACACGTGCCCTTCACTGTCACTGTCTCACAAATGCCGAATTTACCACCCCCACATACACTCGCTCTTCCCTAGCCCCCTACCTCCCCTATCACCAAGTCATCTTCACCTTCCTGTTTTTTTTCTCTCCTTCTTACTCTAGATTTTAAGATAGTGTGTAAGGTTTTTATATTAATTTAATTTAATTTAAGTTAATTTAAGGTTGCATTAAGCTAAATAAAAGGGGGCTTTGCCCTCACTAAACTAAAAACTACCCAACCCGCCGCTTTCTATCGTTTGGGGTGAGTTTTTGGTGGTGTGGTGAAAAGGAAATGAAATTTCCTTTGACCAGTGAACAATGGAAGGCGATCTCTGGGACGCGGTGGTGTATGTGTGTGTTTGTACACATCACCGTGTTTATCGATGCGTTTAGCCAAGGTTAAACTAAACCTGAAACAAGGAAAAAAAGAACAATGGTGAAACGACCTAAGGCATCTTTCGGTAATGAGGGTCAGCTATTTAGACAGCAGCCATTCATTAGATGCTAAAGGGGATTGCGATAATTCATACAATAGAGATCGTATATCGTCTCTCTGCCGACTGGGAGAATCGGATTCTTTTGTTTGCATATGTTTATGCTATTGAATCCGATCCGAGGGCAAAACGTGACGTCGGTGATTGTTTGAAGATTCAAACAAAGAAATATCTCCGCGAGCAGTGCTTGCAACTGAATCAATAGTTGCAAGTCTTCGGAAAGTAATTTAGATGGATACACAATGACGGTTATGTATACCATCTGTGTCAACTATGCATGGCATCCATGGCGACGGCAGGATTGAACTATAGTGTGAATATCTACACTAATTGGAAATTCGGTTTTTGGGTCGCTAACGCAGAGATGCAATGATAATATATGAATGCCCTTGTAGATGCAATTCTTTTTAGGAATTTTATGTAATGCTTGTATGCATTAATGTCCTTGGAAAAGGAAATATTTCCAGGTGCCGATGCGATTGCATTGGTGGGAGACAATGGGAGTTGGGTTGCGGATATGGGGGGTTTTTCAGGTAAGTGGGCCGTTGGGTTTGGTGAAACCGCCACAAAACAATCATCATAAAAGCGATGCAAGCACAAGATTTCAAGGATGATATCAGACACATTCGACTGCAGAAAGAAACATCGAAAACAAGCAGAATTGCACATCGAAAATCGTCACGTGGGTCCACAAGCACTACTAGATATAGCCCGACAAAAATACTGGCCCATCAAAGGAAAGATTCTGGCAAGATCAATCACACAACATTGCGTATATTTCACGAGAGCACGGCCAGGGTTGTTGACTCAAATGATGGAAAATCTTCCAGCAAAGCGAGTGCAGCCAGCAAGACCATTCATTAACTCGGGAGTCGATTTCTGCGGCCCGATTCACACCCACTATAAGATAAGAGGAAAACGGCCGCAAAGGAGATGTATTGGTGTTTCGCCACCAAGGCAGTACACCCGGAATTAGTGACAGATCTCTCCACTGAAGGATTTATCGGAGCACTCAAACGCTTTTCAACAAGACGCGGGAACTGTCGACACATATACTGTGACAATGGCACCGACTTTGTAGGTGCCAAGAATCAACTGCAGGAAGTAAAGGAAATGATAGAATCGTAGTATGCACTCAATCAGATAGTAGCATCCTGAAGGTCTCATGGGACAGACTTTCACCTCATCCCCCCACGGGCACCACACTTCGGGGGACATTGGGAAGCCGCGGTAAAATCAGCGAAACATCTACTAAAATCATCACTACGTTCAGCATATTTAACATACGAAGAGCTAGAAACTGTGGTAACAGAGGTAGAGGCAATTCTAAATTCGAGACCCCTGACCCCATTATCAACCTAAGGACCCGATGACACTCACACCAGGGCATTTGTTAATCGGGGAACCTCTTAATGCAAGAGTCACATGCGGAACCGTTAAACATCAGCTCCACTGCCAGATGGAAACTAGTGACCCACCTCAAAAAAGAATTTTGGAGATGTTGAGAGTCTGAATACCTGCATGAGCTAGAATACAGGGCGAAATGGAAACGTAAGATCAGCAACGTCGAACTTGGCACCGTGGTTTTTATTCGAGAGGACAATACACCTCCTCTACGTTGGAAGTTAGGTCGAATTATCCGGACATATCTCAGAGAAGATGATCTTGTACGGGTGGTCGATGTCAGGACAGCCCCTGGAATGTTACGCGGGCCTATCCACACCGTAGCACCACTGCCAATCGAAGACCTCACGGTGGAACCAGGACCGACAACAAGGAGTGATAATGATATTCAACCAGAGACATATCCACAGGAAGGACCATCCAGGAAAAGACGAAAAGTAAAAACACCAGTGTTACGTACCAAAACTACCCACCCAAACATTCATTCACCGGGCGAAGCCCCATTCAACTTCGGATCACATATGGTGAATCCCCTGCAGATTGATTAATGTACCAATCCGCTAAGGAAAATTCTCTACCGACATCGCTAGAGAATATAACCATAGAGTCCAGAAATACATCTGAGAACAAAACTCAATGGCGGCACCGTTTCTTTTAATCCATTGTAAGGATACGTTTCCTAAACGGAACAAAGAGCGATGCATGTGCATAGGATTGCTGGACAACAATAGCATTAAGATGTACAAAATATGTTTGGCAGCGTTGTCCATTAAAATGTAATTACCAAAAACACCCGTGGTAAATACCAATCTATGGAAATTGTCGATCCTAGGAAAATTACCGAAGGATTAAACAAAACATCGCTGGCTCACAATAGAGATCCGGATACAAAGGATTTTATGTGAGGTCAGCAAGAAGCAAAAAACGAAAATAACATGTTGCTTTTAGTTAACGTGGAAAAAAGGTTTTCCTCCGCTCAAACGATCGATATAGAGTTGAGTTGGTTTTGTGAATTGGTCCAGAACGGACACAGGAATTATTTTTCGGGAGTTGGTTTTGTGAATTAGTCCAGAACGGACACAGGAATTATTTTTCGGGAGTTGGTTGCGAGACTGGGCGAGACGGTGAGGAAAAATAAAGTGACGTTAGAAAAATAATCACGAATAAGTTAAGATTGAAGTGCGAACATTATTCCAAACAAAGTAAATTAAAGTTATGTTATAATATAATCATGAATAAGTTAAGTAAAGTCCAAACAGTTTCAAATAAGGTGACGTTAGAACAATAATTACGAATATGTTAAGCTAAAGTGGTGTTATAAATAAACTTAATACAAAAAGATAAAGAGCAAGATTGTTTTATTTTCAAGTACATATTGGTGGACGTAAAAACTGAGCGTAAAAAAAAGTAATACAACGAGGGCCCCGCATAATAATTAGGACCCAACACCAGTAACAAATTAACACAGAAAATAACCCTACAACAGCAAGTTGAATCATCATTCAACGTGGGGAGGATGTTAATTTAAGTATTTTCAGCGTATTTTTATTCAATTATATATAAGTTCGTTTCATGCATCAATAAAAACAGCGCACATCATTACGCGATCATAAAATTATATTTATGAGTTATTGTGACGAGTAACTATTTTTATGACAGTCCTCTTGTCTACACCAATTCTCTTAGCAGATAATTCCCGTTCCCATGACACGACCTCGGTACACACATTTTATGACGCATCCAAAAGAATACTCCATTAAGGGTTTTTCCTGGATGCTGCCTCGGCGGTATCGGTTTCTATTGATGTATGAAGTAGACAAAGGAGTCAGGTAGTTAAGAAAATGTTATGCCAGTTGTAAGGATGATGCCCATCACCATATGGTCGCCTTATAGTTTTTATTGTAGGAAAGAATTTTTGTACAAAAAATAACGAGAATTTGTTAGGTAGTAAGTTTTATAGATTAAGATTTGGTATATAAGGCAAACCAATTTTGATATAAAGATGATTCTTCCTTCACTGCTTGACTGGTGAACATCAAACACGATTTTTGTATTTTGATTGCTTGTTGGATTACCAAACTTATTTTTTTTCAGGACGCATAGGTTAAAGAGTCTAGGCGCTAACAAAAAAAATCACGTCATGGGTTTATGTCCCTGACGAATTCTTAGTTCAAGGTATCAACATTCAACAGAGGAAGGTCAATGGAGGCCTTTCCTCTATAAATCATAAACAGCCCCCTTAATCATATAACGATATAACATCTTATACTTTCTATATGTCGTTAGATAAAACATACATTTGCTGTAATGCAATCTATTTCGATTAATAATTTAAAAGTAATTTTAAGAAACAATATATTCTATTTTCTCCTTGTTCTATGTTTTATGGAGTTAATCGATTTGACAAGTAAAGCATCCATATGCTTCAACAACACGACATCATTTCAAACATTGATCTCAAACTTGAGTATCAAACCAATCACGGTATTAGATGTGACTCAAGCAATCGATAAATGTTTCAATCCTAAGAAAGCACCTGATGATTTCACCTCGACTTTTCAAAAAGTTATCACGCAAAGCAGCCATTATGATTAGATATTTAATCATCGCCTGTTTTCGACAGCAATCCCTTTGGGAAACTAAACACAGTAATTCAGTAAATACGCACATGCTTGAAATAATGTAAGAGCAATTCAAAAATAATATTAAATTAAATTTGTCATGGTCATACTAAGTATATCCAATAAAAGCTGTTTAAAAAAATAATAAAGCTTTCACAAAAATCGAACAATTAAAAAATGTCAAACTTTTCTAAATATTTAGATTAACGGCAAAATAAAATTATGACTAGTTTGAAATAAAATTGCACTCAAAATCACACACTCTTCGTTAAAAATATAGAAGTAGAAACTCCCATTTGCACTCAAAAAGCTTGGTATTATTCAGTGATAAACCTGTACGATTATCAATCAATCAAAGGAAATATAAACAAAATCTTGTGAAATATACATAACAAGAATATAAATGAAGAAATGAAACCGTACTAATCTTATAATTTAAAGCTTACTGCGAGAAGAATTGATGGTTTTGTGAGTTCGGTAGGTTTATAACGGATGAACTCCGTTGATGATGCAGCGATCTGGGATTTTAATGTATAACGATTTCTAAAAATAAAAAAGTCCTTAACAGATCATAAATTCAAGGACTACAACAAATTTGTTAAATTACTATGAGATCCCAGATTATCTTCCGGCCGATGGATATAATCATTCCACTGCTTTTAATAAAGATGAAGACACATCCCAGACAGAAAATGTTCCTATTAACAGACATTCTAATATACTGCAATACGTTTCTGGCACCAGAAATTTGCAGATTATTTAATGGTGGTGTTTCGACAATCAAATGCTTACTTAAAGAAGTGTCCATCTGAAATGTAGAGTGCAAAATTATTTATTTTCATGTAGCTGGATTATTTTAATGTTATTCGTCTACGTACTGTGCTTTCAAGTTTGGTTGTAGCTCAGCTTCCGACCATGTTGGCAAAGTCACCGCAACGATAGTGCCAGAAGTTAAAATCCGTAGATTTTAAGCACAATAATGCGATAATTTAAAAGCATTGAATATCTTAATAAACTTATAGTTCAAGCAGGCCACGCGCCTAATTACATTATGGGTGATATGTTTCAAGCTTTAATCCGTGGCAAAACTTAAATACATTGCCCCTTTATACTCAAACCGCTTGCATAAAAGATTTAAATTGTGTCAGAGGCTTAATGGTCCTTGCATGGCAAAACTTGAGCACATTTCTCCTTTATACTCAAATCATTTGCATGATAGAATTAAGTTGCATAAAAAACTTAACCATCCTCGTGTGTCAACCTTCGTGCACATTACTCCTTTATATTCAAACCAATTACGCAAAAGATCTAAGTTGCGTAAGAGACATGTCACATCTTGAGCACTTTTCTTCTTTGTGCTCAACCATTCACATAAAGATTTAAATTGCATAAAAGGCTTAACGTTCCTTGCATTGCAAATCTTGAATTTATTTCGCCTTTATACTCAAATCATTTGCATAAGAGATTTAAGTTGCATAAAAAACTTAATGATCCTCGTGTGGCAAACCTTCGTGCACATTCAAACCATTTGGGCAAAATATCTAAGTTGCGTAAGAGACGTAATGGTCCTTCCATGTCACATCTTGAGCTGATTTCTTCTTTGTGCTCAACCATTCACATAAAGATTTAAATTGCATAAAAGGGCTTAACGGTCCTTGCATGGCAAATCATGAGCAGATTTCTCCTCTATACTCAAACTTAATGGTCCTTGCATGGCGAAACCTTCATGCAGATTACTCTTTTATATTCAAACCAATTACGCACAAGATCTAAGTTGCGTAAGAGACGTAATGGTCCTTCCATGTCACATCTTGAGCACATTTCTCCTTTGTGCTCAACCACTCACATAAAGATTTAAATTGCATAAAAGGGCTTAACGGTCCTTGCATGGCGAAACTTTCGTGCAGATTACTCTTTTATATTCAAACCAATTACGCACAAGATCTAAGTTGCGTAAGAGGCTTAATGGGCCTTCCATGTCACATCTTGAGCACATTTCTCCTTTGTGCTCAACCATTCACATAAAGATTTAAATTGCATAAAAGGCTTAACGGTCTTTGCCTGGCAAATCTTGAGCAGATTTCTCCTCTATACTCGAACTTAATGGTCCTTGCATGGCGAAACCTTCGGGCATAATACTCCTCTATACTTAAATCGTTTGCAAAGAAGGTTTGAGTTGCTAAAAGACTTAATAGCTGTTCCATAGAAAACCTTAAGCACATTGTTCCTTTATGCTCAACAATTTGTATAAAAGATATTAATAGGTTACCTAAAAAAAAATAAAATCGTTATTAATTATTTAATTTATTTTAATTTAATTATAACTCCACAACCCCGAATTAGAAGAGCTATACCGCAAACCTACAATAGTGAGAGTAATCAAGTCGCGACGGTTAAGATAGGCTGGACACGTGGAGCGAATGGGCAACGATAGGACCGTGCATAGAAATTTTGACGGTAAGTCAACGGGAAAGAGACCAAGAGGACGGCCGCGACGTAGATGGGAGGACAATGTTAGGTTTGACCTCGAGTAGATCGGATCGGATGGTCGAACGTGGAAGGCGAGCGCACAGGACAGGGAACAATGGCGAAGTCGAGTCGCTGAGATCATGAACTTCCGGGTTTCTACAGGCCAATAAATAATAAAAATAAAAATAAAAAAAGTTTATTAGTAAATCCAACAGTGAAGCGCCCTGGGGGATGGAAGCGATCATACACGGCAAAGTCTCTGATTGCTTTCAACCCGGCGAAGGCCAGGACGATCCTTGTCCATGTTCAATCCAAGTTGACATGCAGTATCCACGTGACACCCCTGGATAGCTGCTTTGACACCAGCCAAGTAGTGATCCCATGCCTGCAGCGACATTCTGAGAAAGGTTGGCGCAAGCCTAATACCCACCCCCGTAAAAACGAATTATTATGGCACATTTAACAAGCCTCGGATGTGGATAGGATACAAGACGAAAATAGCTAAACGATTTAAGAAGTATCTCACGGAACGTCCGTTCACTATACAAAGCTCGAGCTGCACAGCAGCTAGCTGATGCCCTGTATGATTTAAAGGCTGACATTACAGCATTACAAGAAATAAGATGTACGAGGAGTGGTGTTATTCAAAGAAACGCGTATGACATTTATTACAGCTGTCATGCAAAACACCATGTGCTCGGGGTAGGCTTTCTAGTCAACCAAAAACGGAAGCCTGCCATTATCGACTTTAATGCAATAAACGAAAGGCTATGCACTCTTCGCGTGCGAGGCAAATGTTAGAACATAAGACCTACAGAAGAGTCCCCTGACGACGAAAAAGAAGAATACTACGAGAACGTCGAACGGTCCCTCAATGCCTACCCAAGATACGATGTGAAAATCGTTCTTGGTGATTTCAATGCTAAAATAAGTCGGGAGCCGGTTTTCAGGCACTACGCACGTTCCCATGGTTTGCATGAGAACACTAATGACAATGGACTACGAGTCATCGAAGTGGCAGCATCACAAAACTTGGTCGTTGCGAGTACCAGGTTTCCGCGTAAAGATATCAGGTGGGTATCACTTGATGAAGCCACTCGCAACTAAATTAACCACGTGTTGATAGATCGCCGCCACTCCTCGAGCCTGATGACGGTACGAACGTACCGAGTTGCCAACGTCAACTCGGATCACTATCTTGTTGGTACAGTCTTCTGAGCTCGAATTGCCTTACGGAGACGTATTGCATCCGTGGATCAGGTTCGAATCAACACGGCTGCCTTACGCAATGAGAATACCAATAACACCTTTGGTCATGCGCTAAAACTCGCCCTCGAAGAGCTCGATGGAGGGAGAGTAAGTCCTGGGACTAGAATGCCGGGCGTAGAAAAGAAATGGACACGCCTTAAGAATACTGTCATTAGTACTGCCAAGTCCATCTTAGGCAGTAGTCGTAAAGATCAAAACGACTGGTTTGATGATGAGTGCAAACTAGCGACTGAACGTAAGAATGCTGCATACCTGGCAATGCAGCAGTCTCATAGGACGCGGGTACGCGAGGAGAAATACAAAGAGCTCAGAAGATCTAAAATAAATGGCTTCACAGACAAAAGAAAAGTGTCTGGGAAAAAATCTAGTCTACGAAATAAAGAAAAGTAGAGGGCGAGGTCCGCACCAGACGCGCGATTTCTGCCAAATAACCCGCAGTATGACGCCGTACACACCACGCTGCAAGGTTAAAGATGGTAATCTGATCACCGATCCGGAAGGCATTCTAGAGCGATGGGATGTGCACTTCAATGAATTGCTAAATGGTCAGCTCACAGAAAATTTGGAGGCTTCACCAAGGTAAGATCAATACCAAATGTTGCCGTCACCAAGCATTGAGGAAACATTAAAAGCCATAAGACAGCTCAAATCAAATAAAGCCCCCGGAGCTGATGGCATACCAGCTGAGTTGATCACACAAGGAGGGACAGCGTTACATCACGCAATTCATGAGATCGTGGTGCACGTATGGGAGCAAGAGGCGATGCCAAAAGATTGGCGTCGTGGAATAATTTTCCCCATACATAAGAACGGAGATATCATACTGTGCAGCAACTATAGGGGTATAACATTGCTGAGTAACGCCTATAAGATACTCTCCACTATCCTATAAGATCGGATAGCCCCATACGCTAAAGCCACCATTGGTCAATATCAGTGAGGTTTCATACCAGGCAAATCAACGATTGATCAGATATTCACCCGTAGGCAGGCGATGGAAAAATGTCTGGAATTTAAGATTCCATTATATCATCTATTTATATACTTTATGGCCGCCTACGACAGCATAGCCAGAGTAAAACTATATAGTGCCATGAGAGAGTTCACCATTCCAAACAAATTGATACGACTTTGTAGGTTGACCATGACGAACGTAACTAGTCAAGTAAAAATAGTGGGATTGCTGTCCAAACCAATAAACATCTTTAATGGACTCCGGCAGGGGAACGGTCTGGCCGGCTTCCTCTTCAGCCTGGCGTTGGAGAAAGCAATCCGTGAAAAATTTGAACTACAAAAAATCACCAGGCATCAACGAAATATCACCTGACGTATACAAGAAATTACCTCGAAAAGCTGTCATTATGCTAACATATTTGTTTAATGCTTGCTTTCGTCTAAGATACATTCCGAATTAATTTAAAACAGTCCAGATATTAATGCTCAAGAAGCCAGATAAATCAGCAGAAGAAGCAACCTCTTATATACCGATATCGCTATTGCCATCCATTTCAAAGCTGTTTGAGAAAATACTACTCAAGGGACCCAAGCCACTCATCAATATTCTAGTCTTTCAATTTGGCTTTAGGAATAAACAGCAGCCATGTGAGTGGGGCGTAAGAATATACTCACAGCTAGGCCGGTTTGTCGTAAGAGCCGACTAAAGGCCCAGTGGTGGGTGGGGTCCTAATGCCCTGCCGCCCGGTGAAATACCACATGAAGCTATAGGCTACGTAAAATGGTCGCGAGATATCCCTGGCCATCTTTCGGAGCTTGGCTGATGGACCGGTTCGAGAAAAAGTTGGTTTAGATGGTAGTCTGCCCCAAGGTGAGATACCACCCCGTCACGCTGTACATTCTACGATATCGTCAGGAGACGTGATCTGCTTTTACTACAGCACTCAAGAATAAGGCGGTTTCCTTGAACGCCACCAATCATCTTCTCATTACCCCATGTAAAAACTCCCACCTAGGGCATACAAACCTGGAAAGCAAGTACTCACCTGTTTATAGTTGAACCATAGAGCCTTAAAACGCATAAAATCACAATATTTGCTGATGCTAAATCCATCAGCACCAAACAGGCATGTTCCTTATGGGCAATTTGGTTGCATCACCACGCAACCAACATGAACCGAACCAATCCATTGAACATGTTTCGGTTCGATTTCCATCATGTAACAGGTATCTTCCACACATAAAGGCAATTTGGTTGCATTACCTAGCAACCAACATTGCTCGAACAATATCCATGAGATATACCCTTACGCGCCAGCCGCACACACGCGGATTTCAATTGTGACAATCATTAAACTATCTTGGCCGAGGTATATGCGACTGAAACTATGGATTAGATGTGATCATCTGTGTGTATATTAACGTGTCTAATTATCAGTGTGGTTTATTAATAAAGTGTTTGTTTTCAAATGTGTGTTAACTGGGTGGTGTGGAATAAAATTATAACATATGGCTAATCGCAAGTCGAGTTCCCAAAATGGAAAAATTGCCATCGAGAATTCGACTACGTGGAGATGCCACCAACATGTGCACGATCAGCATAAAATCAATCGCGTTCTGGATTCCGTGGATTATGTAATTTTTCAAAAAACAAATAATTAAGTTCAAAATAATATTGCAAATGTTCCGTGCTCAGATGTATATAAAGACAAGAAGCGTCAACACCATTTGTTACGGGCTTAGCGGAATAACAATTAGTCGTTTGGTGTTAAGTTGCATATAAATTGTTTTTGATACAATTAATGACAATAAAGAGATTTATCTTAATTTGGACCGTGCGTTTCACTTCTTTTGTTGTTCACCGCTAGTGGCGTAGTTGCGCAGCTAATTGCTGTTGAACTGGTACACCAGGACAGTTTTGTGGAACAGTACCTAGGAAAGTACATTACGAAAGACCGTGAAGAAGTAATTCTTAGAAACTTACAACAAGATCTTCCGGTTTTATACGATTTCTTTCCCACCATCCCTCCATACAAGTAGTGAGAGAACACCTGAACTAACCCACCTGCGAAGAGAAGACCTAACGTTGGTCAAACTATCAGGGTAGTGGAGCACGAATTTGAAGTAGTGCAAGCCTTTCACTACCTTGGCTCAATAGTATCAGCCGATAACAATATGGAAGAAGAAATACGGGAACGGCTGATCAAATCCAACAAAGCCTACTATGGTATATCAATGCTCTTTACATCCCGAAATTTATCCAGACCATCCAAGCTACTACTGTATAAGACCATGGTCTTACCGGTACTCATGTATAGATCCGAGACCTGGGTGCTCAATAAAAGGCACTCTGAACTCTTGGCCGCATTCGAGAGGAAGGTCTTAAGGAGAATTGTTGGCCCCGTATGTGGGGGAGTACGATTCCGGAGAGGCTACAACCATGAGTTGTACGCGATCTACCTTGAAGCTAATGTTGTAAGAAAAATCAAGCTCGGTAGACTCCGGTGGGCGGGACACCTAGCTCGAATGAGCGAAGAGGAGCCTGTCCGGAAATTCCTTTGTGGCAGGATGTATGGAAGGAGACCGCGCGGCAGACCTTGTCTACGATGGAGGGATGGCGTAGACCAGGACGCCCAGAGCCTGGGAGTGCCAAACTGGATGACATCCGCTCGAAATCGGGATCGGTGGAGAGATTTGTTAAATAAAGCCACGACCAGATCTCGGTTGTAGTGCCGATGATGACGATGATGATTGTTTTTTTATTGTATTTCATAATAAAGAATTTTATTAAGTTTAATTGCAAATAAAAAGCCTTCGAAAATTACATACTTTACCCCACTTGCCAAAATTTAAATTTAAAACGTTTGTTACACATAACATGGCACCTTGCTGTACGCAAACTGCCAATACCCTCATCCAAATCTAACAAATAACCCCATCATTTATTCTGAGAAGGAACCATAAAATTGCATACATTAATTAATATTAAAACCGAAAGGAATTCTCTAAGTTTAGCATCAATAAATTCTTGCTACAATCCATAGAATCCTTTCGATGTAGCATGTGAAACCTTATCACACGTCTACACATTACTGAACGCATTCCATACCCCATACAAAAATTGCAATCTTGCATTCTCCCACATTTTTCGTATTCCAAACGAATAACCTTGAATGCATTTATTTTCATACTCCCACCTAAATTGCAATTCTCACGTACTCACCTGGACGATCGCATCTGATGCCCTATCAGCGCCCAGGTAATTCTACCTGCACACTATGGGAAAATCAGATTCACGTCACCGTGAATCGAAATATGTTCATGGCCTTGGGGAAAGAAGTTTCGCAACGCTGCGATTCTCACCGTCGTTGGTCTGGCCTTCGACTGCAACTGACGTCAGGTGACTGTCTGGAGGACAGCCGTGACCGTGGGAATGCATATGGGGTTTTTTGTTTCTTTTGCCTTAAATTAATTGATATAAAAAGGGGAGCTCCGTTAGGAGATTGATGAATTGGAATCAGACAGCCGAGGTGTGACGTCAATTATATAAAGTAAAATTAATATAAAAGGAAGAAAAATAAAGTAACATTTAAAATAAAGACACAGAAAAAATGTCTTCTTATTTGGGACTCCGGCCAAGGTCCCTCAGCCGAGGAAGGCCAACACCCCCGGAAGTGGAGGAGCCTGAGTCGTGAGATGACCAGACGGAACGTGTGCTGCAGAATCCCATGTATACACCCCAGGCTCGTGAGACGGACACACGAGGACGACACACACGGGCTAACCAGCCGGAAGAGAACGAGCTATGGGAGGAAAAGCCGGAAGCCACACTTTACGGACTCCACGAGTCGGAAGTCGCTGGACAAACTTCCAGCAAAGAGTGCAGACTCCACGAGTGGGAGGCCGCTGGACAAACTTCCAACGAAGAGGACGGACCCTACAAAGTCGGAAGCCGAAGAACACGGGCAAGCAAGTTTCAAAACGGTAAGTTGTGTGAGTGTGTTTAAATGTTTATACAACACGTTTGTTTGTCAATGTACGTTTATAGGGTACGACTATACGGTCGCACTATGTGTATGACTAGTTATTTTTAAATTCGGTGGGTATCTACGAGCTTGACAAAAGTATCCCGGACTATCTTGCCGTATCTATCACGAATCTTTGGTTTCTATCTTGGAGTTGATAAATATAAAGTTCTCGAATTTGAAGTCTTGAGAAAGATGATGCAATTTATGAATACATCACGTGAATAATTGCAGTTAACTATTGTAACTTCCAGCGAAAAGATAATAATAATCTAGCTTTAAACGGTAAATAAATTAGAATTTACCACTTTAGGGTTGGTTTAACCCCATTTCCCCTAGCGGAGAAGAAACGGAGCCAAAAGATCATCAGACAAACTTTTCCATTAGACATAACGGTACTTTTTTGAAGAAATATCTTTAATAAAAACTAAAAATCTATACGTGCATTCTAGTTCAACATATTACATTATCCGTATTAAAATTATGGATTAATTAATTAAGTAATTGTGGCAGAATAATTGATAATGAATAAACAAATGTAAAATAGAAAAAAAAAACACACCACTTACAAGGCTTCCAACACGAATAACGGTAACTTCATGGAACAAAAGTGCACCGAGAAAGCTCACCTTCCCTAAGAGACAAAGGTTTGCAATTATCCACATGGAATTATATAAATAATTTGTATTACAAAATAATTATATTTACTCACCCACAGAAATATTTAATTAATAATTTTAGTTTAAAAATTTAAGTAATGTCAATTTCAAATTTTAAGGGAGCTTAAACAACTTGTTGCACTAACACTGCACTATGTCGAATGATTATGGAAAGTGCATGGCTCCAAACTTTTTCCGGTGTCGTAATCAACCGCTGTACTTTTCTTCCAATCGAAACCATGTCTTCTATTACAGTTTGTAGGAAAATGTAATAAAATGTTTTAATGATTTATGCCAATCGAATGGATTTAAGGTTGCCTGTATTTTAACGTAATGATACTCAGGACTTTGTACATAAATATTGTAAATAATATTAAATAAGAATGTTTAAACAAAATTGACATGTTAAGTATATAAAGTTGAATTTACATAAGTATGATATGCCAATTAATGATATTTCCAATAATTTGATGGTGTTAAGTTTACACTTGTAAGGTTGTAATTTATTTGTTACCTTTTTCTTACTCGGATTGGGGGATACGGTGTCGCTCTGTTCCGCTAGTCTTTAATGGCAGGATGGCCAAATTAATAGGCGATTAGTTTTTATTTATTTAATTATTTTATTTAATATTTTTTGGTCTATAGTGGCAGTGTTTAGTGATGGCAGAACGCTCATTTATTTTGCTTAATGCAAGCTCAAAGATTAAACTTAAAATTAATTAATATAAAAAAGAACCTTAAAGACTAGCTTAAATCTAGAGTGAGAAGGAGAATAAAAAAGGGAGAAAAAAAACCACGAGGTGAAAAAGACGACGATAGGGGGGGTAGGAGGCTAGGGAAGGGCAAGTGTATGTGGGGGAGGCAAATACGGCTTTTGTGAGACAATGACAATGAGGGGCACGTCTACGTACTAGTATGGGGCGGGACCTGACTAGCATATTCGAGTAGTGGCCGGACGAAAGTTGTGTAGAGTGATCGGGTGACGTAGGGGTTTAGGAATTCCTTCGACCAACGTTTTACAAAGCCAAGAGCGGCGTTGACCTTTAGGATTGTGTCATCGATATGTGCGGTATATCTAAGTTCCTTGTCGCATAGGACGCCCAGGTCGCGAATCGATTCAACCGATGTTATCGGTTGGTCTAGCAAGAAATAGGAACGTGGCTGGGTGGGGGAGCGTTTCCGAGAGAAGGTGATTGTGTGACATTTGGCGATATTCAGTTCTATTTTGGCACCATATCGAAAAGCTGTCAAGATCCGATTGGAGAAGTGAGGAGTCAAGGGGGGAGTGGATTGTCTTGAAAATTTTGGTATCATCCGCGTAAAGCGAGATGAGGGAGTGATTGGTGCACGAGCCTATGTCGTTTATGGTAAGGATAAATAGTAGGGGCCGAGATGACTGCCCTGGGGGACACCTGAGGTTGGAGAGAAAGGATCGGAGAGGGTGGATCTAAATCGCACACGGCAGGTTCGAGAGTTAAGATAGGATGAGATCCACTTAATCAACAGGGGTTCAAAACCAAGGGAAGATAATTTAAAGAGAACAAGGTTATGGGAAATTTTGTCGAAGGCCTTGCTAAAGTCGGTAGTGACTACATCAACCTCATCGCCGTTTTCTAGGGCAAGGAGTGTGTGGGGTGTAAATTCGACAAGGTTGGTAGTAGTGGACCTGCCGAAGAGGAAGCCGTGCTGGTTAGGAGAGATGATGGGAGTGCAGCGAAAACATAACGCTTCGTATAAAAGGCCTTCGAACAGTTTAGGAATGTGCGAAAGCTTAGCAATGGGACGATAATTGGATATATCGTTTTTTGGCCCCTTTTTATATATGGGGGTTATATAGGAGGATTTCCAAATGTCGGGAAATAGACCTTGTGCAAGGGATAGATTGAAGATTGACGCGAGCGGGAGAGAGAGAGAAGAGGAGCATTTTTTAAGAAGATAGCAGGGAGTCCGTCTGGGCCGGGACTGAAATCGTCTTTCAGTTGTTCAAGTTTTTCTTTAACTTGGTGCTGTTGAATGTGTAGAGGGATGAGTGGGCCAAGGGAGAATTCAGACGTGCCAGTAAAGTAGGAGGGGTTAGGCTCGAACGAGTCGTCCGTGAAGGAAAGTTTGAAGAAGGACGCGAAAAGGTCGGCTATGGTTTGGGAGTTAGATGAAGTAGTTGAGTCGTAGAAAAGAGAGTTGGGATAGGCATCTGATTTCCGTTTATAGTTGATAAAGTGGTAGAAAGATTTGGGGTCATTGATCAGATTGATTAGGGCTTTGGCAAGGTAATTGTGGTAAAGGGAGCTATAAAGCTCGGTGAATTGGTAAAAGTAACCGAGATAGTTGGAATAGTCCACAGGAGAACGTGTATTTAAGAAAGTATTCCACAACTTATTCCTCTTGTTACGAAGTGTGCGGAGTCTGCGGCTATACCAAGGGGGCGATGAGAATGACAACCTGTTTCGGGAATATGGGACAAATAGGGATATGGCGTTGTAGATTACTGTGTAGTGAGAGGCTGTAGCGACCTCTACACTAATATCATTTAAGCGGGGTGTGGTATTGCTGAGGTACTCATTTATGAGCCGGAATTTGGCTTTTCGGAAATTGAAAGAGTATTGGTAGGGGAGGGGAGTGAGTGTGCTGTGGGCTGAGTAGTCATGGTATAAGGATAAGAGAAGTGGGGGGGGGTGGTGGTGGTTGTCAATGGTTGAGAGGATGTGGGGGCTAGGGGTAACCGAGGAGTTACAGGGGTCTGTCGTGAACACAAGGTCGAGTTGTCTGCCCAGATGATTTAGTATATTGCTGACTTGGTAAAGGCTAGAGTCGGTGAGGTTGTCTATTAAGAGACACTCTTTGGTAGTAGAGAGGCTAGAGATATAGTGGGACTCATCGTCAGACAGCGACCATTGGAGATGGGGGAGGTTGAAATCGCCCAGGACTACAATGTCGTCTTGGGAAGAACTCAGTTCCGTTAAGCAGTCGATTGCAGCGATAGCGAGTTCGTATGCCTCAGTAGCTTGCGAAGGTAGAATGTAGAAGCAAATGATGTACAACGACTTTAAGCAGTGTTCAACTTTTATAGCGACATAGTCGAGGTAGGGAGAAGAAGAGAAGGTGATAAGAGAAGATGTTAGTCCGTTTTGGACGGCAAGCAGGACGCCTCGGCAGGGGGTGTCAGGCAAGGAATGATGGACATCGCCGTCACGAAAAACTGCGGGGGAGGGGGGGAACAGCTCTAGGCTGTTGATACTGGGGGTGAGGTTGGTTTCGGTCAGGGCGTATATATCATAGGGAAAGGAGTGGGTATTGTGTAAAATCGACTGGGTTTTGGAGCGAATTCCTCTGACATTCTGATAGTATAAGGTTAGGGGACAAGTATTGGGAGAGCCCATAGAGAGTGGGGTGGGCAGCCGATTAGGGCCGAAAAAATTTATTTTTAGTGGGTTCGTTGCGTGGTGGACCAGATGCCATTTTTGAGCAAATGTATTGTCGGAGAGCCGAGAGGTCTCTTGTTACTTTAAGAGGGGGAATGTTAAAATTTTCGTGGAACTTTATGAACAGATTACGAAGGCTAGGGAAATCGGTGGGGAGACCTTCTTGTTGAATGGAGATCTTAACGCTCGTTTTTGTTTTGCCTTCATAGCAAACTGCATCAGATTTACCATGAACATAAGCTAAATAAAGGCGGACGTTATCGTAGGTCTTACTATTTCGAAGCTTTGAGAGGGCATAGCGGCATTCGGGTGTCTTAAGGGATTGTTGCGTGCTCTTGACGGGAGGAGGCAGAAGGGGATCAAAAATGTTGGGGCGGGGGTGTTGGGCTGCGGCGAGGTGGGGAAGTGAGGCGAGAGGGTAAGGGATTCGATCTTGAGCACGGTTCAGAGGACAAATGGGCTGAACTTTCGTGGGCGGGGCCTGGGGGATTGAGAGTGTGCGATCTGTAGAAATTGGTATATTTAGCACCTGTTTTAAGGTCAAAGAGCGGAAAGGGGCTGGGGTTGCGGGCGGGGTGAGATGTGGGGTGGTGGTTTGTTTGGTGTTGGGTAGGATGACATTACGGGAATGTGTGGGGGTTAGATTGGGATAAGGAATGCGGTCACGGTGAGATAAAGAGAGGGAGGGTCGTTTGAACCTAGGCTTGGAATATGGTTTGGTGGGTCGTCTTAGGGATGGGTCGAGGACGCGAGTGCGCGTGCTTCTGGGAATGGGGAACGGAGTATGCATAATATTTGGCTTGGGCAGGGATTTTACAGAACGAGTTGTACCTGGACCGCGAGGCCCTCTGGAGGAATTTGGGGGAAGAGCGAGTGTCGAATTTGGGACGGACAGTACTGTTGTTATATCCATGAGTGGGTATAGGTGAAGACGGCAATGGTTTTGACGGTTTGTTGGGGTTGCTTAGGGATAACGACATCCTGCCGATCCTACAATGCGTATAATTATCCGCATTCCGACTGATCGTGGCTTCTTTTATTGTTATAGGTATTTGTACTATTTTTTTAGTCCGTGCAGGAATATAAGCTTTTTTGACGAATCTTACTTCTACGGTTTCTGTGTCCGTTTTGGGTTTAGGGGTCTGTGGTCGGTCTTGTGTGGGTTTTTTCTGAGAGACGCTATTGATGGTCTTATTGACCTCTTTGGATTTTGTTACCTTGGACATTGGTGGGCCTGCTTTCTCGAACGGGATTGTATTTTCTCCATACCAATTGTTGGTTTGGGCCTTCAATGTTGCAGTACTTTGAGAGGAAGTCGTTTCCCAGTAGACGGTCTTCTGGAAGATCGGACATATTGCTCACTACTTTGAATGTGCAGGGAATTTTAGATTTAAAATTGAAATTTCCCTGACAACTTCCTAGGGGTTTTCCCTTACCGAACGGTGTTTACAATGTGCAGGTTTCCCTGGTAAGTATTGGGACGTTAAGTTGCTTGACTCTGGATTTCTTAATCAAGCCTACCTCAGCGCCTGTGTCCACTGTGGGGAGCGAAGTCTGAGCGCCAGCATGGGCGTAGGGTTCTACTTCGTCCCGCTACTTTTCGTTAACACTCCGATTGCTCCACCACAGCAACAAAGGGGAAACACAAACGCAAACCGCGACAACGCACCGTCCACCAGAAGAGAGAAGTAAAATAAGAGACTGCTCACTACGCAAGGATGAAGCAAACGATGGTCGACCTTCGCAACCGAGCGGACACTACACAGAAACAAAACACTCCGGTTTGATCAACAATAATACTTTATTTGTTACGTTTTATTCTTTCACTTGGACTTATTCTCTACTATTAATTTGATTTATATAAATTCTAAACACGGTATGAACACTTCCTTTTTAACACTACTGCGCTTCTCCGCCGCTCGGCGGGGAGCGGGAGCGACAACGACCATGACGGCCGGCGGATGAAATTCGACTCAACGATATTCAATAGTTTGGGGTGAAGATCGTTGGTAGTACACATGTATGTGTGTACATGGGTTCTTTCATGGAACACACCATGACAACGAATCTGAAACACCAAGAAGGGGCATAATATGCATCCAGAAGATGTGTGTTCGTTGAAACAAACAAATCGAATTTCGTGGGATGCTAATGGGTTTGTATTTGATTATGCATCGAGGTCATGAGAGATGGATTCATGGCAATTACAATACAAAGCGAAAAGCGACCTATACATCGTTCGATAATGAGAGTCAGTTGGATAAATAGCAGCCACTCATTAAATGAAAACTCCGTTTAGGATACCACAAACAATATGGATTGTTTGTGGTATCGCCAGGAAGCCTATGGAGGAACAGCTTTCTTTGTTTGCACTTGGTGCGAGTTAGGGAAATTGGCTTCAGTGTTTATTGCGCTAATTACATGCAGCTGGTGTTGGACTATTTATCGCTGGCTAAAAGGGTCGACAGCCGATGTGTGCATAGATAGTTTTTATGTACACATATTGAAGCTGGGATTAGCCAACTCAAGAGTAAGATTCCCTGACACGCGGTCGTGTGATATGCGATCCGATGAATTTTATTACAGGGAATTTATGATATGGTAAGAAAGAACTCTTACAGGAATTAGTATGAGGGGGTGCAAGAAAAGGTGAGAATTATTTTATTGAAGCTTTTTAGATTATACCTTATATAATCCTAGATGCGTAAAGCATTTAAGGTGCTAATGCAATTGCATTAGCGAAATTATGTGAGTGGATGAGAGCTGTGTGGTTTTTTTTTTAGGTCAGTGAACCGTGGGGTTGCGCGGAACCGTCACACCACCACTAGGCGTACCTTACCGTCTTTACTTATGTCCAGTGGAAGGTGGACAATTGGGCAGGCTAATGTCGGCTATATCGCAAACCTACAATAGTGAGAGTCATCAAGTCGCGAAGATTAAGATGGGCCGGACACGTGGCGCGAATGGGGAACGATAGGACCGTGCATAGAATTCTTGACGGTAGACCAACGGGAAAAAGACCGGTAGGACGGCCGCGACGGAGATGGGAGGACAATGTTAGGTTTGACCTTGAGGAGATCGGATCGAATGGTCAAGCGTGGAAGGAGAGTGCCCAGGACAGGGAAGGATGGCGAAGCCGAGTCGGTGAGGTCATGAACTTCCGGGTTCCTACAGGCCAATAAATAAATAAAAATAAAATAAATAAATGTCGGCGTCTGAGATGGCATCCTTGATTTTTTTATTGCTCTGGTCGGGCGTGGGGGGGGGGGGGGGTGACCCGACTGGGGGCCGTTTTCCGAATAGTGCGTTTGGTCCCGTGATTCCCATTTCATCCTTCGTTGACATTCATTCAGGCTGTGGCTCGGCTGACCACAGAATTCGCAAGCCTGCCTTTTGTGTAACACTCTGGGACCATGTGTGGGTTCCGTACGGCGCCACATGGGACTGTGTCTGTTTGTATTCCGATTTAGTGTTTCGTTTCGGTTCTTTAATCGTCGGCAGCCATGGATAACGTGGTTTGTCTGTTGGCAGTGTGTGCAGAAAGGGGTGTTTCTCCATTTATTGCAATCCGCATAGGTATGCCCTAGTTTTTTGCAATAGCTATAGGTTACCCGGGCATCCTGCCTGGTCCATCTGACCGGGTGGTCGGGGTTAATTCTGTTGCTGTACCATACATTGTCTGCTGGGGATGTCTCACCACCTCCCGGTTATAGGGGGGCTCTTATGGAGTTGACTGGGTGTAAGGTACTATTTTAGTTTCTTGGGTTGTATGTGAGAAGAGGGTTTCGGTAGAGTTAGGGGGCTGTGGATTTAGGGTTGAGACAAAAGAATGAGATTGTTGGATCATTATGGTATTAGGTTGAGCAGGGGACTTTGCTGGTGGTTGAGTTTGCTGTACTTGTTCCAATTCTAGTGGTTTTTCCATCAGAGAATCTATCGGTACATCCCCCATCAATAATAAAAATTGCCGATGGTATGGGCATTCTTGTAGATGCTTTTTGCAAGGTCATCTAATTGTGCTTTTACGGACTCGGACAATGTGGGACCGTATTTTAGTTCCGCGGCTTTCTTACATTCCATTAACGACCTCTTTAGTCGTAATTGGAACAGGATAATTGCTTCTGCCGGATTTTGCCGAGTAGCTAAAGCTTATTTACCAGGTCCTGATTGTTTCCTACTGGTAAATAAACTTTCCTTAGTGCATCCTCGGCTTCCTGGAAGGATGCGAACGGAGTGGACGCAAATAAGGCAGAAGCTTCTCCCCGCAGTCTGGTAGGGAATATTTGTACGAAAGCCCTGTGTTCTTCGGTCTTGAGACAGTTTAAGACCCTCCTGCAGCAATCCAAAAAGGTTTCCAATTCCGCACCTACGACGTAATCCGTGGATTTTCGCCATGGCAGCCGCTGAGGTGTGATACGGCGCGTTGCCTTGGTGAAACAGGATTTTCTTTTTCTGCAAATTTGGCCGTTTTTCCGCCATTTCTGCCTTCAGTTGGTCAAGTAATGATGCGCAGTATTCTCCTGTAATTGGTTTCCCTTTTTGAAGATAATCGATTAAGATAACTCCATAACTATCCCAAAAAATAGTCCGCATCACTTCCCAGCCGAAAAAAGTTTTTGATTTTTTTGGAGCCGATTTCCTCTTTGCAGTCCACTGTTTTGAATGCATTTTTGTTTCGGGCGTATAATGGTGTATCCAAGTTTCATTGACCGTAATTAATCGGCATCAAAACTAGGATTTATTGCGCCTAAAGTGCGCCAACAGAGCGTTGGAAATGTTCATTCAAACACGTTTTTGGTGTAATGTGAGCAAACGCGGCAGCCAACGCGCGGACAGCTTTCTCATGTATAATTCTTGATTTAATATGTAACAAACACGTTCTCTGGGCATTGTCATAGCCTCTGCTATTACTCTCACCTTAATTCGGCGGTCGTCTAGCACCATTTGGTGAACTTTAGCCATGTTATCGTCAGTTGTTGCAGTTGTTAGACCACCCGAACGTTCATCATCTCACAAGCTCTCTCGGTCACGTTTAAATTCAGCTGCCCAAAAAAAAAAATGCGACTGTGATAAATGATGGTGCGGAGTCCCCATACACAGATTCCAACTCATCTTTGATTTGCGTAGGCGTATTGCCTTCCAAAAACAAAAATTTAATGACAGCTCGATACTTAATTCTGTCCATTCTCACAAAAACATTCACACGACTGTCAAATAAAAACTACGCGTCCAAAATAGCTGACATTTTGGTGATTAACTGTCAAAAGATGCACAACTACATTCACTTTTATTGACGAGTGCTGCTGCCTTCACATTGAGGTCGGAAACTTTTCAGTCCACCCTCGTATATAGCTGGCTGGGTTCGGTTTCTTTGAAGAGAAACCCAGCAGTTCCCATTTACCGCTGCACTTTTGTCTAAGTACGACTACGATGAAGCGGCTGTTGAGTGGCGGCTTTTTTTGGTGGCGGTGGGGTTAAATCACTGGGCGCCTGGGTCGCATTATTGCTGGTCGTCGGAACACCCTCGTCATTTTTAGATCTATTGCTAACTGCTGCTCCTGCTGCCACCTTCCTACCAAAACCAAAAAAAAAAAATCTTTCATATTTTCCACCGCCTCCCCCGAATAGAATCGCACTCATTATTTTATTCTCGGTTGGTTGATAATAATTTCCTAAATACGGACTGAAACTTTTATTTTAGAGGCAATATTATAGATTACTCTGGCGCAAGACGAATGACCTTGCCCAGAAAAAACAAATCATTACGGAAAATTTAACAAGCCACAGGACTTGCTAAATAAGGCCAAGGCCGGTTCCCAGTTGTAGTACCGATGATGATGATGATGATTATAAATTACACATGAAACTGATCTAACACTCTCACAACGAATTGCTCCACCAAAATCTAGGGGATTCAAGACAAGAGCACACTTGCTGACTAGTTATCGGGTTAGCTGATATCGGAAAATTGTACGAGATTTTCAATTTCCAGATCTCGCTTAATCACAACCACGAATTAGAAAAGCTATACCACAAACCTAAAATAGTGAGAGTAATCAGGTCGTGAAGATTAAGATGGGCCGGACATGTGGTGCGAATGGCCAACGACAGGACCGTGGGTAGAATTCTTGACGGTAGACCAACGGGAAAGAGACCGGCAGGATGGCGCGACGGAGATGGGAGGACAAACCTTGATGATATCGGATCGACTGGTCATCCGTGGAAGGAGAGTGCACAGGGCAGGGAACGATGGCGGAGTCGAGTCGCTGAGGCCAAGAACTTCCGGGTTCCTACAGGCCAATAAATAAAAACACAAAAAATATCTCGCTTAAAATATATTTTTTAACAGATTACCATATCACCCAACCAAATATAAAAAACATTTTCATACTTACTTTGTTCTCCCTGTTATCGGTGTTTTGGTGACCTTTATATCTTCACTATTCCCTTCTCTCTTTGTTGTGTTTTCATATTGTAATGGTATTAGTAATACATTTGGCGGGGTGTGTGTATAATAATACATGGACAGAAAAGTCCCGGGATTTTTCAATGGGTGGGGCCACTAGAAAATGAACATGAGCTCCTCTGTCACTAGTTTATGTATGAAGTGTCGTGACATCCCGTCATTCGTTTACAAGCTACAGTCATTCGAGTGACGCTACTTTCGCTTTCGTAAAAACAAAAATGGAAACAGCAGTATCGCATCTTGATCAAGCATTGCTTTTTGATGGGAAAAACTTGTGACCAATTATTGGAATAGTTGCAGAATTGTTTTTCCACTTCTACTCCATCGAGAAAAAAAGTTTAGCGGTGGTTTAGGGAATTTAAAATGTGTCGTACAAGCACCGAAGACGCACCTCGTTCTGAGAGGCCAATAGAGGCTACGAACGCGGAAATCGTAAAGCAAGTGCATCGAATCGTTTCGGGTGATCGTAAAGTGAAGTTGTGCGAGTTAGCTAAGGCCGTCGGGGGATCTTAACAAAACGGGGGGATACATTTTGCACGATCGTTTGGGAACGAAAAAGCTATCGCCGCGATGGGTGCCGCGTTTGCTGACCGTCAACCAAAAACAGCAGCGCGTTGATGATTAAACGGCCGATTTGGCGTTGTTGCAGCATAATCGGGCGGACCCTCTACAACTTTTTGTGACGAAATGTGAGGCCATTACCATACGACTGATCTCAATAGACAGTCTGCAAAGTGGCTGGAGAGCCACAAAAGCCGACCAAGGTGGCTATAGGCCAACGCTCGTCCAGGAAGGCTATGGTCTCCATTTTCTTTTGGATGCGCATGGCACAATCTTCATCGATTATCTGCAAAAGGGAAGAACGGTCACAAGAAAATATTATGCGGCGTTATTGGACAAATTGAACGACGAAATAAAGAACAAATGGGCCCATATGGCAAAGAAAAAAGTTCTGTACCATCACGATAATGCACCGCCACACAAGCCCTTGAAAGCGATGGAGATATTCGACCAATTACGATTGAAATTGGTTGCTCACCCACCGTATCCCCTAGACTTGGCTCCAAGCGACTATTCATTATCATCATCGGTCTTGGCCTTATTTAGCAAGTCTCTCCACCGGTATCCGGTCCTTATCCGAGACTTGTTAAATTGTCCATAATAAATTGTTTTTCCGGGCAATGTTATTAGTCTTGCGCCAACCAATTACCTGTTCCCAAACCTGAAGCGGTGGCTCCAGCGGAAGAGATTCAGATCGAATGAGGTGTATATCGAAGGCTTGCACATTTCGTACAGGCATACAAATGTTGGAATATCGCTATGCTTTGGTATACCGCCCTCGAAAGCAACAATGTTGATGAATAAATATAACTTTGCCCAAAAAACGCTTGTTTTCATGTAGTATGTAAAAAAAACACACGGCCAGAAAGAAATAAAATATAGTTTTTATACCAATGCAGTTTGTATTTAGTTTTTATGAATTTTACAATTATTTTGGTTAATTCAGTTTCCTTCATTTATTTTATATTGTAAAATCAAAGTAATAGTTACATTAAACTTAATAAAAAACTCGTTATTTTTAGACACTATTGAATAAACATATATTATCGAATAAAACACTCGTCATCTACTTATTGCACTAACGTACAACTTTTTCTTTTCGCTCCTTGTCATCGACTGACATCTTCTTCTTTTTCTACTACCTAACCATTAGTCTCTCTCATTCGGCTCGTGGGCCGGTAAGGTTGTTAACATCTGATTTCTTTTGGGAAGTGCTGCCACTATATTTAGAATTTAACTTTCGTTAAAACATATTTAACTGATTCCTACCAGCAAAAAAGATATAATTTCATATACTAACCCATTTCAGTCGACTATGCTTAGTAGTTCATACCACCGTGCTTTAATACATCACTCTTCCAGTTTGTTCAAGAATTTAATTGAAAAGTGTTGCCATATGCCTGCGAAATCCTTTGAGCTAATAAGTTTGATCTGATTACCTGCAACAGCGATTTGATCTCCAGAGTAGACATAATAAATATGTATTTAATCATTATGTTAAATAAAACACACATGTTTTTAATAATAGAATGATATATGTATTTATAAAACATAGTTAATTTGTTTACATATAGTTACAAAATACTTCAACGCATTCGTTATAATAAAAATTACAGTTTATATGTTAAAAACTGCAAAATTACCACTACCATAAAATAGTTTAGTAAACAACTTTATTAGATTAACAAAATTTTTTTCTTAGTTTTCTTATGTGAATAGATAATTGTTTTTTTTTTTATTTTTATTATTTTAGTTACAGATGTTTTTGAAGTGATCATAGGAACGTGTAGGTAAAGATACCACAACATAATATATTTGGTTTAAATATTTCAGTTCGAATAACATCCATTTGCATATAATATTCGTTTGTTTGTACAAATAAATTAAACAAATTAGTGCGAAGTAAATTTGAATAGATTTAACATCGATGAGTAAAAGCCAATTTAGAAAAGAAGATTCATAAATCATCGGTGGAGTTTATATATGGTTTTATAATTATCTATGGAGTTTAAATATACTTTTATAATTATCTATGGGTTAAAATATACTTTTATAATTATCTATGTACTTTAATAAAATGGTTTTTAAATTATCTATGGCGCTTAAATATAGTTTTATAAATCAATTATTGTAAAAGAATAGTAAAAATGTATTTACATATTATATTGCACTTGAAAAATATTTTCTTCAATTTATTAAATACATTTGATACGCACTTAAATATAATGCATGTATTGAAATTTGTCTCTTTAAAGATATTCTATTAATTATTTAAAGTTCGTTCAAAGCTGTTGAATGATTTTATTGATTTAGATTCATATCACTGTGGATGTAGAGCAACTGTTCAAAATGCGAATAAAACAGTAATAGTTGGTATAACACTGTAGCAATACATGCGAATAATAATAATAGTAGTAGTTGGTATTACACTGTAGCAATATATGCGAATAATAATAATAGTAATAGGTGGTATTACACTGTAGCAATATATGGCTTTACTCTTACAGGATTTAACGAATACATATCTCGATTGTTGTATAACATAAGTTCAAATATATATTTTTTTATATTCAAATTAGAAAACAGACCCAAATGTCTTCTTAATTTAACATTTCATATTATCACAGAGGAGATATTAACTTTGGATGTGTCATAAATAAAGTATTATTATTTTTTTAATTCAATTTGTTGGTAGTACATTAATTTGGTTATATCGTAAGTAAAGAACGTCAGACATCAATATTATTTTCATGTTTATTTAAAAATGTATTTATTTGTTTTTATATTTTATTATAAATTCAACAATAATGTGAAATTAAATATCTAAAGATAGAGACGCGTATAAGCAAAGCTTAACGGTAAAAGTAAATTTATATAAAAACTTCACTTTTAGTGAAAACATATTGTTGAATCAGCTGCGGATAATAACCAATTTTAAATAATAGTTTAACATTTTCATTTAGCATTCTATAATAATATTTTTTATATTTTACATGATAAATATCGCTGAACGTTATTAGGGGATTCGTTGGCACTAAGAAGCAGATACGATACTCTGATTAAACATTTTTTAAGATTAGTTTTGAATCAATATTAATAATACCTGTCTTTAATTAGCCCTTTCTGAATTTGTTGAGACTATAATGGTATTAAAGATTTCACTTAACGTTCAAACAGTTAAGATGTGTTCTATTTGTTACGTCCAAAACCACCCACCCATAAATATATACCTCTTCAGTCTCCACCAATGAATTGCTCTACACGCAAAATCATCCACTAAAACGATGAAGCACTCCCCAAGCCCTAGCATTGCCCCATACACTAAACGGGCCAATACTAAAATTGATATCAAACAAATTGAACTAAACGTTCAATTTGCCCATATCAAATTCAATATCAAAGTAATTGCACTAAACGTGCAATTGGTCCATATTGAATACAATATAAATCCAAAACGTGATATACGAACCAGATGTTCAACACGTAAATTCCCCTGGGTCCAAATCTGCGGACCAGATGACCAACTCTCAAGTAAAGTTGGTAAAAAGCATAAAATGCACGGCGACACCGTCCCCTTAAATCCTATTCAAGGAAACATTTCCTATACGGAACAAAGGACGGCGATCGTAAAAAACACTCGCTGAACAACAATACCTATAAGATACTAAATATTTGGCTCCGATCTTCACTAAAAACGAAATTGCCAAGTCTGGGCACTTTGAGAAATCCCAGGTAATACTTAAGGGATTCCAGACGGTTGCCGATCCAAGGTAAAATACCTTGGGTTCAGACAAAGGATGCCCGGGCTCACAAAGGAGATCCTGAAACAAAGGATATTGAGTGCGATCATCGCCCAAGGAACCGAACACGTTGCCTTGTGTTAACGAAAAAGAAAAAAGGTTTCCCTGCGATCAAACGCTCGGAGAAGGAGTTGAGTTGGTTTCTAGGTCATAGGTCATAGGAGTTGGTGTCAGTGTATCATACAGTAGAGTCGACATTTAATAGCCGAAAATGGAAAGTCGATAAATAGAGTGAATGGCGCGAATCAGTGTTTATTGATCAAAACAAAATTTACACGTTGGCTTGTGTTAGCAAAGAAGAGAAAAAAAGGTTTTCCTGCGATCAAACGATCGGAAAAGGAAACGAGTTGGTTTTCAGTGATCGACCGAGAAGGTTGAAGTAAAAAAGTGTAGTGCTGTGCGGTGGGATGTGGAGTGCGATTCGTGGACCAAGAATGTCATCTTTTTGAAAGTGTGTTGCTGTGTCGCGGTGTGTTAACTTTTCTAACATATGTGAATCCACGTACATTAAATAAAACAGATTTAGGAATAAGAAGTCGTAATAAGTAACGAGCGAAGAATACCCTAAATAAATAAACATAAGTGACAAATTAATTGCGTTTCCTTATTATCGGAGAAGCGTTAACCTACCAAATCGAGTTTTACCTAAAGTTTTAAAGTTGATCGTACACAGTGGAGTGTTGCAACCATTAGTGTAGACAAAAGATCTTTTAGCTATAATTGGAATTACAACGGTCGCGGATAAAGTGAACTACAAGAGGATGGACAGAAGTGCTCGGAGTCAAAGAGTTTAAATATTTAATCAGTGCACATTAAGAATAATAAAACCAATAACCATATAATTGTTAACACTCCGGATTTTAATCAATTTAAATAAATTAAAATCATTGCAGAACTATAACCAGTGTTTCAATTCTTATTCCTCCTTGTATGTGTCGTCGTGGAGTTTTGTTATGCTCTTCCTTTGGTGTTCGTCGGAACCATTTCCGGCGAATTTTGCCTGAACACATTTTTGGAACTTTACTGGACTAGTGGGGTTGATGGTAGAATCCGTGTCCATGCCGACGCACGGACCATTAACTACCCACAAATACCCTTCTGACGCAACCACCCCCACGTGTGGTTCATTCAAGCCGAGGGGATGCTCCCAATGAACAACAGCGTCGACGACAACCAAAAGTTCTTCCTCAGTACTTGGCGTACTCGACACCAGCACGATCGACAATTTACAAGACATCCTAGTCAGCCCACCAGTAGCGGACAAATACAAGACGATTGAGGAAAACGTCTTGCGGCGAACACCCGACCCAGAAGAGAAAAGGTTCCATACCGTACTCACAGAATTCCATCTTGGCGACATGAAACTTTTGCAACTCTGGCGGAAAATGAAGGTCCTCATCGGGACACGGAGCGACGAGCGAGCGCTGTTGATAAAGTGGAGATCACTCCTACCCCTGAGCGCCCAAACCGTTCTAAATATCTTCATGTCCCAAGCCACTGAGGACCTAATCTCCGCGGCGGACGAGTTCGTCAACAACTCCTTTGTGGGCATCATGGTGGTCGGCGACAGTGCAACCTGGAAGCCATCGGATCGATACCCTGAAGGCAGCCGTCACCCACTTAACCATTAACCGCAAGTCAGCCAACCGATACAATTCCAGCAGGAGACAACAGCAAAGCCAATCGAGACCAAGACCGACACCCAGAACATGCGAAACCCCCGAACGGAGGTGAACCGCAGAGGTGCTGGTGTTACAGGTTCCACACCCACATCCTCGCCCAAAACCCCCAAATCCCCCTCTCTACAACTATAATCGAGCCAAGTAGTAAATTTGCATAAACTACTTGGCAATAATCTAAATGAATAAGTTGGTATCGAGCAATAGAGACAACACGTCAGAAAACTTTGACGGAAGGTTTTCAATTGGCGAAAAATCGCGATCGAATGTCGTCGAAAGTTTATAATCCGAAAAAAATCAAATCATACCTGAGTATCGCCGAACGTTTATAGTCCGAGAAATACAAATCCTACTCCAATCGCGATAAAGTTATATCCCGAGAAATACAAATCACACCCCCATCGCGATAAAGTTGTATTCCGGGATATACAAGTCGCTTTCCAATCGCGAGTGAATCTCGTAAACCGCGAAACGCCAGCCGCGTGTGGACAGGAAAAGTGAACCGCACACCACATGCAGACAAAAAGGTGAACAAGGGACTCAACAAGCCAACAACCCCCCGCAACTAGAAGAGCAGGTTAGTCGACCGAGAAGCGGTCTAACAAATCCACGTAAATCGATTTACAAGTTAATTGGTAACCATTATATTAATTAAGAAAAATATATCTATAACACTGGTGCCACAGAGAATTCGACACCGACGCGGGTTAACGTCCAAAGCCACGTCATGTCTCGCGACACAATGTATAACAAGAATACAATGCAAAAGATGCAAGCTAAGGTTTTCCAAAATCACACCAAAAATGTATGACATAGCAAGAATGCAAGCCATGGCTTGGTTTCCTTTCATTTCCTAAGTTAAGATAAACCCTAAGTATAAATAAGTTAAGACGAGAAACCGAATAATCAGTGGGTCACATATAATGTTACTCAAAACATAGTTCTAGGGGTAAATAAAAAAAAAAAAAACGACTATAAGTCGGACAAAAGGAAAATAACTTTTGTATATTCTGCGGGAACAAATAATTAACTCGCGCGAGTTAATGATTCACACAAACCCCAAGATAAGGAAATATCTACACTTGCAGATAACCATGGGAACATCGCGATAAGCCACACAAGCACGAACCATGGGAACATCAAAGATAAGCCGCACAAGAAACCGTGGGAGTATCGAGATGTGCCAAACTTAGCCCTAGGTATAAATATGAATGAAATTCAGTTAACAGGGTAGTTTATAATCTAGGATAGATAGGTTAAGTTATATTATCCAATAAAGGGCTATAAGTCTTTGGAAAATAACCTTGTTTTACTATCCAGTAAATTAACCATAATATTAACTGGCGATCCTGCCAGGAGGTTAACAAATCAACACATCTCCTTAAATTAAAGGCACATACGAATGCAGAAATAGGGAGACGATAACCGATAACCTCCAGTGAGCGGACCAACCCACGGACATAAATTAGTATATCTGATCCAGTTCCGGACAACAAGAAACAAATTAACGTATTAACTCACGCATAATACCTGCATGGCAGATTAAAGTAAATGAAATTCCAGAAAGTGAAAAGAAGACTACCCCCGTAATCCCGTATTGACGACAATTCGTCCGACGAAGAATCAACTGAAGATTTGAACCAACAATCAACCAGCACCATGGCAAACAACAATAATATAGCAAAAATGTGAGCAGAGATGACCCTTATGAAACAAGGTTTCATCGCAATGCAGCAACAAATGCAAGTATCCTATTTATGGAGCAGCCCTAAACATAGTGTTTAATAAAATAACTGGAGAAGCTGCAACAGTGTTAGAGAATAATAACACAAAAATCAACTTTAATGCTATAATAGATCGACTGGATGCAACATACAGTGACATTCGCCCATTATTCGTATTGGAAGTTGAGATGAGCAGAATCAGGCAAGGAAGCAAATCCCTAACAGCATACCACGATGAGATCCACCGAGCACTAAACCTGATAGTGACAAAACTACAAGCCGAATACAGAGTCGCAGAAACTAGAAGATCCTTCATAGAAAAGGCAGAAAAAGGTGCAGCCAGGGTATTCATGGACGGACTCAACAATCTCGACGCCCGAAGTGCAATATTTGCATATAGAAATGCCACTGTAGTACTCCGCAGCCCTACTGTCTTCCCATAATCCTAACATTAATCCTACAATATTCATTTCACTATAAAATCCTTATTTCCCATATATCTTTTGATATCTTTTAACCTCAAACAAATTTCCCATTTATTCAATTTACGTAGTTCATCTGTGGGGGTTCCACCAAACCCCACGGCCCACTTACCTGAAAAACTCCCCATATCCGCAACTCAACTCCCATTAAATCCCGCCAATGCGATCCCATTGGCACTTGAAAATATTTCCTTTACCAAGGACATTAATGCATAAAAGCATTACATTGAATTCCGAAACAGAATTACATACAAATAACCTTCAGCAGGGGCCATAAACATTGCGCTGTCTATTCTTCAGCTTTGCCATGTGTATAATAAATTCTCTTAATGTACACATTGGCCGGCGACCTTTTTCGCCCAGCAATAACATACCGGCGGCCGCATTCAATTATCGCAATCGACCCTGAAATCCCTAAAAACAATTCTGTAACGTGCTTATGCACCATAAATTCCCGACCATTAGGCACCCATGTTCCACCATTCTGCCGTACATGTGCATACCACATGTCCTTGGCATTTCTACGGCCGCGGCAGCTCTTTGACCATCGGACAAAAGCGAATACTTGCATCCTACCCTAGAGTCATAAAACGAAATTCTGCGCAGGTAATCATGAATACGATCCTTTTAGCATCTAATGAGTGGCTGCTATTTAGACAGCCGACCCTCATTACCGAAAGATGCTGTAGGTCGTTTCACCATTGTTCCTTTTTTTCTCGTTTCAGGCAAAACGCAACGATCAACACGGTGATGTGTACCAACGCACACATACACCACCGCGTACCTGAGATCGCTTTCCATTGGTCACTGGTCAAAGGAAATTTCTTTTCCTTTTCACCACACCACCAAAAACTCACCCCAAACGATAAAATGTCGTTGAGTCGTCTTCCATCCTTCAGCGCGTGCGCATCGATTATTTTTATCATCCCCCGTAGGGTGTGCACCGGAGTCTGTACCCCTGCGGGTCGTGTCCCTTACGCGAGTCGAGTTTCGTGTCGTTTAGTGTTTTTAATTGTACAAAGTCTAACTGCAGTCGATTAAGTAAATAGCTAGTATTTTCACATAAAAATAAATTAAATTAAAAGAGCGGCGATCACCAATTAAATCTGTGTGTTTTAATTCTACCAATCCTTTGGATATCCTTGGTGAACAGTTTGCCGCGGCGTTCGTTCATTTCTTAGTGAGGGCTTTCGGCTCAGTGTTTTACCCGGCTAACAATTGATGATGGAGGAGGAAGATAATCAGCCCCGTATGCCGGTGCACCACTTTCTCCCCACACATCCATTTGCATATCAATTCAATTTACATAGTTCATACATTTTTATTTGAATCTATTCTTCCATATTTCCATATGTTGCGGATTTATAATAATATGCTCGGGGAGAATCTAGTCATCGTCTAGTACTTTCCCCGACAAATATTCACGACACCTGCCGGCAACACGATGACAGTGCACAAACAACTGTCAATCAACATTCAACTATACTAACGTGCTTGTTTACTGTTTTTGGTGCATGATCGTGTAGATTTTCTGCAACTGTTAAGATAATATACGGTTTTGGTGCTCAATTTAATATTATGAACATTTTATAAGACCTTTAATTGATGTGTCGCACGCCACCATGTGGCTTTTCAGTGTTTAATAAATAAAGTTGTCTCCATCGAGAAATACATTAGAAATACAATACTTCATACATTAGAAATACATTTCATCATTCCTAATTCCCAATTTCATATCATAACATAACATGCACATACAAAATTTTAACCTATCCCTTACATAATAACATTGAACACAATTCCCGTTATCCAAAATACCTAAACAGCTGCAATAGTTTCAGTTAACAAGAACAATGAATCACCCCCATGAAGGTAACTAAGGGTAACAGATGGATTTCGTTCATAGAGAAGAGGTAAATGAAAGGGAGAATGTTTTTGGTAATGTCGAGAGTTAGTGATAGTTAGACTTCCGACACGGAAGCACTTATTTGAAAATAAATAAAAGGAAATAAAATAAACAAATATCGAGAGTTAGTGATAGTTACACTTCCGACAAAGAAGCACTTATTTTGAAAATAAATAAAATAAACACAGACGTGCGCGGACGTCTTGTGTTAAATAAATATAAATAAAAGTTAAATTTTAGTAAAAATACATTCCACGCTCTTCCCTCGGTCGAGACGAGGAAGCACGGCGTTTTGGAATACGACACCACCCTATCCGAAGCATACGGCACCGCATTGACTGTTCAACATACAAGTGAATATAGTAATATCGCTCCGAATTTCACGTACATACATCAAGCACCACACACAAGTAAACCCAGAGCAATGTCGCATCAGCCCCATCATCGTGTGCAACAGCAAGAACAACCTATGGACATCGACTCAACTATTCGAGACATGCGACGATACCCAAATCCATTCAGGCAACAGCCCCATCGACCGCCACCTCTATATCAACATGAGAGTCTGTGGGGGTTTCTCTATTCTACATGAGAAACAACCCACAATTCCAACCAACATTTCCACCTAATTTCGACCGCTTTCAGCGCGTCATACATATCCATTTCCTTCATATGTTATTCCCCAGTAAAACATGTCAAACGGACGCATAGCTAAACTCATTATCACATGCAGATAATGCATAATTGAGTTTAGCTACATTCTTGCCATACGGCAACTCCATTCTTGCTAACCATGAGTTTCCCATCGGAAATCTCATAATGTCGGTTAGCAACAGCAAGCCTAAACGAACGACGCTGTTGCATCATAGCAAAATCGCTGGGGTTATTTCAGCGTCTTAGAGTCTGGTTCTCACGCTGATTATTTCCCAATCATCAGCGGCGTCCTATTGACTTTCCCTCAGATCATCCACACGCTTGGGATCAATGATCTCTTTTTGCAGGGGAGTGACATCAGCTAGGTTTTCCTCTCCTTCGTATTTCTGCCTTTCCACGGTTCAATGCGCTCTGACTACACCATAGCCGTACCACTGGGTCACCAGGTCATGTCAGTGGCTGCATCTGATACCAACACACACAACTAAAGCTACCCCGAGATCACGGCATATCATGTTTTCTGTTCTCTCATTCTCCATGTCCGTCAATTTCCCTATTAACAAAAGTTACCCACACTTCGACGGACGTGGGGTTGAGAGAGCAGAGACGTGGCCTCGTTTGGTGGTCCTGTGTGTGGGTCGAAATACGAATATCACCCCTGATTCATCAGTCACATCTCAATCACCATTGCGCGCAGTCACGCTGCCGCACTAGTCGAAATTTTAACCACCGTGGTACGAGTACACACGCAAGGTCGAGCGTTAGTTCTATTATTATCTTTTAAAGAAGTCGAATTTCAGTCTCCGCGGAAGTGCGTTTTTAACACAAAAAAAAGGTATAAATATTTGTAAAGACACTCAGCCCAAATAAAATGGTTTCGTTACAGAAAGGAACTCATTAATAAATTCCATTCAACGCGGAAGTATTGTTATATAAGAAGAGCTTTATATCGGAAGTGGGCTTTTAATAAGTAACCACAATAAAAATTTGTAAAGACATTCAGTCCAAACAAAGTGTTTTCGTTATACAAAGGAACTCATTTATAAATTACATTAAATACTAAAGGATTGTTAAATAAGAAGAACTTAATATTGGAAGTGCGCTATTAACATTAACAATTAAAAAAAAAAAACAATAAAACTACCCCAGTGTGTTTTCATTCGTTCTTTATTCCTTTTGAAGAACAATTTCCAACGTCAAAACAAGTGTTGGGGGATTAAGTGAATCCTGTGCCGTACGTTGGCATCCATACTTCAACCCCCACAGACCCCTGCTCAGAGGGCACCCTTATCTCAGAGTCCCTCGCCCAGCGACTGCGCCTCCGCCGGGGCGCATCATTGATCCCAGTCCATGGAGTCGGGGGCCCCCGCTGCCAGACGGCGAAGACCATATCTTCCGTCACCATACTGCCCCAGACCAAGGGCTCGCAAAGCTGGACAGTCAACGCCCCCATCTGTCGGACTACGTGCCACCTCCACGACTCCTGCCAAGCGATCTCTCTATTGTGGAGGGCCTGGAGTTGGCAGACTCAGACGTCTCATCAACAGAAAAGGTTGATTTGATCATTGGCGCTGATGCATACCCGGCGATCATTACAGCCGGAATAAAGAAGTCCAACCACTCCATCGTGATCGCCCAGTCTACGCACCTTGGGTGGATACAGGATAAGAATCAAGGAAAAAACAAAGGGGGTAAGTTCATCATCGAATCGGACACCACACATAATTTGCTTATCTAAACAACCATAGCAAAGGTCACGTACTATGTTCGTTTTCTAAATCAACTAGCCCCATCATCCTCGCGCTTGCCATCGAAAACGAATTTACTGTTGACATAACAGATACACAGAATTTCGGCCGCCCAGCATTATTCCCTAGTGTAATCGATAGCAATGCCTTTAGTCCCTATTGCATTAACGTTTGTTTTAACAGCTGCCTGGGTAGAGTCGTTTCGTGGCATCCAATTACCGATGCAATTTCGTTTGTCCTTCCTTCCAGGGCATGGATATTCAATCCGATTTGTACGATCACCACGGTAACCTTTCCAATGAGACTCCAATCGATTTCTCATTGGCTGCCGGGCGAATGAAAAATGTCATTTCTCTTTTCTCGACATCGGTGAAATTCCACCCCATTCGTGACGTGTATGTTCCGTGCAACAGCGAAGAGTCCGATTTTAACCGCCCAACCAATCACACGTGTCGAGGTCGACGTGTGTAAGGACCGAAGTTCTATACCAGAGAGTGCGCTAGTGATAGTCGAATTCGCGGTTGAATATATTTTTTATATTCATTTAAGTCACTGATATATTAAATTAAGCTCAAATGTAATGTAGTGGAGTAAAGGATGAGAGTGCCCTTGTTGTAGTAATGTCAGTAACGTCACCAGTCAATAGATAACAATCCCAAGGTTAATTATTAACTTTATGACCGAACTAACAAAAACCAGCCAATGGACACAATAAATGCGGATTAAAAACAAAGAAAGCAGTGTGTTTTATTTATTTTGTGTTTGCGAACAGTGGCACAAGCCGTAGGAAGACTGTGTGCGTCACCAAAGGACTATTTAAGGTGTTGACAAGTAAGTACCAAAAGGGGATCTCCCAAGCAGGAACTCTGATTTGACATTCAGTGAAGCGAACATCAACCCAGTGGAAAAGTGTTAAAGAATAAACCCCCTTGCGTACAGTGTAACATCGGTGGTGGTTTTATTGAACTAGCGTCCGTGTTGACGCACGATTAAAATACCCCACAAAGCCACGAAACGGAAAAACCGTAACGTGATGTGTTGCGACAATTAAAACAAAGTACATCAAAAACAAATAGACAAAACGAAGAATAAAAGTGAAAATTCAACACAGTGTATTAAATAGAATAAAAATAAAAGTGCATAAAAAATCACTTCAGTGAGGTGCAAAAAGCAAATTAACAATCAATTAAAATATATCATCTCGGTCAGAAGCGTGAAAATTAAAACATACAATATATTCCTCGCTAAGCAATCAATAAAAAAAAAATTGTAAATAACAGTCTTAAGTCTATGGGCTATGGTCTTGTGAATTAATGACCTACGGCGATGGTCTATGGCCTTATGGATTAATGACCTACGACGACAGTCTATGGTCTTGTGAATTAATGACCTACGATGACAGTCTATGATCTTGTGGATTAATGACCTATGTCGGCAGTCTATGGTCTTGTGAATTATGACCTACGACGGTGGTCTACGGTCTTGTGGATTAATGACATACGACAATGGTATACGGTCTGGTAAGTTATTGACCGACGCCAACGGTCTGAACCAGTGCCCTACCAACCTCGGTGCCGTCCACCTTGACGTATCCCCGAACTCACTCTTTTTTTTTATCAATGAATCAACGATGATTCCCACCTTGTAGTTAGTCTGGCTGACTAGACTGCGTAACTCAACAACCGTTGAGCACCGGTTGCCCCGTCTCTGTCGGTTCTGTTGACTTCCCCAGCTACACTGACTAGGTACACTCTTTCATATCGCTGTCCGGTATTGCCTCCTAATTCTCTACTTCTCTACTATAAACGGATGTTTCATATCAACTTCTAAATCCTCCTTATCTCCCCAATTCCTTTCACCCACAAATAATTGAATTTCAGAGTCATACATGTTGCAGCTTTCAACTGGGTGTGAATCAGAATATCGCTCACCGAGAGGTCGTACGGATTAAATTTAATTTAGTTACCTGGAAACTTAATGGAAGAACAGCTTTTTAAACAAATCAGGAGAAACCACAAAGGAATGAATCAAATCGAGTAAGGTGCCTCTAAGAATTTGGAAATTCGGTAGCTAACAAAACTTTCACGAGTTCCGTGTTTTGTTAAACAAATAATAACAATCATAAAAAATATTTCAAGGTCTATTCAGTAATTTCGAGCACATACCTTCTTTTCTTATAAATTCAACATCGGTCATCACTCTTCCCTCTGGTTAGAGGAAGCGCGGTGATGACCGCAACGAGCGATAGAGAGATATCTCAAAAGAGACTTGTTCATTTCAGAATAAGGAGATATGATATCGGTTCAAACTTTCTCGCTTTCCCTTCTTTGTTGGCAGCGCTATCTGTTAGCGGATGATCGACTGTATCTCGATCTACTACCGTTCATCTAGTACCTCCGAGAACATACAGGAAAAGGATTCGGACAACTTTCCTGTTTTCCTTTTGGTTGCCTTGGCATTGCATTGGGAGTTTTTTTCGATCTAGAATATCGGATTGATCTTCGAATAAATATACAGTATTTTGGGAAGGATTAGGTGTGAGATTGACAGTTGTGCAGTGGAATAGTAAGTTTTATTATCTGCTCTTTGTTTTGTTTGTTCTTTATCGACAAACATTATTGTGTCAAATTGCACTGTTAATAAATATACAATAACTTGAGTGGTGTTAGATTAAAGTTTTGTAATGAAGGTAATTGTTTTTTAGGTTCAGCTCTCAGTCGTATCTTTCATTCTCTGAGTATTCTCAATTTCGAAATAACACTGGTAGCAGTGGTGGGATGAACAACTATCCGCCACCAAAACGGAAAACAACAATCATCCCCTACCAACAAAATAATTTGCAAAAAAAAAAACAACATGTGGCAGGGACTTCCACCCTCTTCTGGAAAAAAAAAAAAACACGTTAGCGATGTTGCAACAGGAATATCCAATTCAGGAGACATAAACAACATAAATAGCAGTGGTGTGCAAGAAACATGAAAACAAGGACAACAGAAAATAGAAAAGCAAAATATATACCAGTGAGTCATCCCCGTCTACATTCTTCGATTGTGTATACATGTGTGCATGAAATGAATTTAATTTGATCCTATCTGCATGCAGATGCAACAGCATCAGCAATGGTAGTGGACGGGGCGGCTACATTGTCAACAAAGAGGCAGGAAAAACAGCACCAATAATTGAAGACGACAGATGTTTATACTTGTATTGTGTTTTCTTGAAAAAACGAGACGAAGAAAAACTACCAACAGAAATTTTAAACTTTTTAATATTTATTCATATTAACGAGAAACCCCCAACATTTAGTTTTAGGAAACACGAAATTGATTCGCATCAATGTTGGCCTGAAAAAGCGTCATTACCTGTGTTACACAATTAAAACCACTTCCCAAATCTTTTAAAATGATTCGCATGCTTATTGGGCTGAAAAAGCGTCATTTCTTGATCTCCCACATAAGATTTCCTACCAGAAATAAAAATCTCATGCTGGTTAGCAACAGCAAAGCGTGGGTAAGCGACGCTGTTGCTACATAGAGACACAGTTTCGTTTACGCAAATTCCTTTTGCGCAACCCCACGCAAAAGAAAATCCCAACCCCCATCGGCGTCTTCTTGTAACATATCTCTTGATAAAGCCCTTTGCTAGGGAACAAAACCAACGTCAGATGAAAAGTATACTTTTCAACCCACCCCATGTCGCAAAACCAAAAATGCACTCTGAGAGCAATTCAAACATGAAACAGAGTCATGCAGTCGCCCTCTTGGCAAATCAACCTCGAAATCGTCATGCACTCCGTTGCAATTTTCCCATTCTCCTTGAGTTAATTGACTGTTGGGTAAATTGGCAAGAGTTTAATCACCTTAATGGGCGGGGAAATGGGAGAATGGGGATGAGTGTGCGATCGAAAATGGGTGATCGTGGGGAGAGTACCTGATGGTTGGGTAGGAGTGGGTCAGTAGTAAATTGTGAGCAGACTGTCGTGATTGTAGTGTTTTAGTGGTCTTTCAACTCCTTGCGCGAGTATAAAATCTTTGACTTAAAAGAAAAATATATATGTTAGCCATCTGGCTAATGCAAACAAAAGTTTTCGTGCACTTCAAATGGGTAACACAAGATCCGTGGAAATTGGTTGTTAGTTTTAAAATTGGTGCATTTGCAAGTCATAAAACATCTGGCATGTGAAGATATGCATTAGGATGTTTATGATTGCAAGAATTGTGTGTTGGCGGATCGAATAGATATGCCTTTGTTTGGACACGTGCCCTTTTAGGTTTTGGATCTTGTAGGAAATTTAGGTGTTAATTGCTTATAGCATACATGAGAAGATATGCATTAGACTCTTTGATTTTAGGGATTTGAATTGAATAAATGAATTGAATTGAGTAAATGAATTGAATTGAGTAAATGAATTGAATTCAATAAATGAGAATTTGAACGTTTAGTTCGATTGGGTTTGACATTGAATCCAAGGTTGTGTTGGGGATATGAAATGGATTTTGTTATAGGTAGGATTTGTGTATATGTGGGAGGAAAATGGTAGGGCTTCTTGGAGCACTACATATATATCGGAAATATAAACGAAAACCAAAAAGTTAATTTATAAAAAAGTGTTAACTGTTACAGAATTAAAACAAGTAAAGTACCAAAGTGGTTGGTCGTCTTGTGTGCACCTTTTTTCTAAACTTAAAATAACTACCCGGTTAAAGTGTTACGGCCACAACCAGTCATCCCATAAAACCTACCTCTTTGGAGCTAAGCTCCATCATTAATCGCGCATACAGTAAATATCGCGATATCAATTCAATATCAAACAAATTGAACTACACGTTCAATTTGCCCATATTGAATTTAAGATGAATCCAAGACGTGAAAGAACGAACCATATGTTCAACACGCAGAATCCCCTGGATCCAAATCTGTGGACCAGATGACCAACTTTCAAGTAAAGTTGTTGAGAATCATAAATTGCATGTCTGCAATTTTATGATCCTTCAAAGGTTTGTTTACCCAAACCATTTCCCACAAGGAACATCCTTGCCCATTTGCCAAAACAATAACAACATAGAGAATCACAAAGGTGCATTGGCGATTCACTATTGATCTTTTCCTTTGTACCGATTTCCCACGGAATAGATTCTGGTCCATGAGGTTAAAGAAAACAGCAGGCGCAATAAAACGAACTGCACGTTCACCTAGGCGCTATTGATCTTTTCCTTTGTACCGACTTCCCACGGAAGAGATCCTGGCCCATGCAGTTAAAGAAAACAACAGGCGCAATAAAACGGACTACACGTTCACCCAAGCAGCTAACAACACAAAAAAAAGGTAATCAGAAATGTGCATTAACACGATGCACTATTGATTTTCCTTTTGTGTTCGGCTAAAAAAAAACAGCAGGGGGAGAAAAGGAGATATCCCTTTTATCTGCAGGCGGAAAGAAAAAAGATTTCCGATCGAATCCAAAGAAAAAATGAGAAAACCACTAGAGATGGTGGCTTTTGGATTTTTTGGCCGAGACAACGAGACGAGAGTTGGTTTTTGATATTTGACCAGGTCGGTCGTAACGTGGTGCGAAGTAAGTTGATGAAGGAGTAGGTGGTAACGTGTTGTAAATTAAGTTAGTGCAGACACTTTGAGAAATTCTGAAGCGGAAAAACGTCGCGTTAATTTGTGAATGTATAATTTTAGACCTAACGTCTAAGTTAATGACTTACGTTGAATTGTGAATGTATAAAGTTAGTCCTAACGCCCAAATTAAGTGATATATGTGCGTGTTTGTCTAGAAATAAAGATTAGTGTAAATAAACAAAAGAGTGTTTGATTTAAAGGTGGGTCATATGTGTGTTATGTCGAAAAATATTAACATTTCCGTGGTGAAACAGAAAAACATTACAAAAGTATCAAAGTGGTTGGTCGTCTTGTGTGCACCTTTTTTTCCTAAAATTAAAAGAGCTACTGTTTTATAATTAAGTTCAATAAGTTCATTTAATTATCACTCCCCTTTTGAATAATTAACATCTCGTGTCTTCTCATACATATCCTTTCCTTCCCTCCAAATCACTAATTTCCCTTTAAAATAGAATATCCCCAAATACAATAGTAGATAATTGAAATAAAAGTAGAATTCCATTTTAAAACCGCACTCACATTGCAAAAGAAATATTCTTGTTATTAGCCAATTCCTCCGCTTCCTAGAAATAACTATTGTGGAAGCGGGACGAAAAAGGATATGTGTCGAAAGACAAGAGATTGATTCCTTCTTGTTAAAACGTGCGTTGAGTAGTGTAGACAGTTCGCTCCGCACAATAAAATATTTAAATATTCGAGAAAAGAAAATAGTGTTTAAATAGTGTTTGTTGATGTGCAATTCCAAACAACAATCAAGTCAACTATAGAAGACTCGGGGTAACTTTAATAAAATAATTGTTAAAAAACCTTTAACAATTTGGCACAGCCGGTGCTCACTATTCAGTAGTGTAGCGGTTCATAAATAAATGAACCTTAAATCCGAGGTAATTAATAAACTTCGGGGGTACAAGGCTGATGGTGAGAAGAGCCCAGAGGCTCTTTACGCACCTACATTCCCACAGCAAGAAAAAGTGAACTTGGATTTGCTTGTGGGTCTGTAAGAAAAATTTAAATAAAACAAATAAAAAAGTTCAAAAATCAAAAAATAAACATAAAAGGATAGAAAATGTCAAAACTAACAAAATTAAAAATTTCTAAAAAATTCTCAAAAATCAAAAATCAAAAATAAAGCAGAAATAAAACTAAAATTAACCTTGAACGCTGATCATCCAAACCTAAGACTTCATTCACATCCGATAAAAATTTTACAACTTACCCAATTCTCCCTATCCAATACCTCACACAAAAAAATATTTTACTACAACTGTAGCTGATAACAATTTTACAACTTACCCCACGCTCACACAAAAAATATTTTTACTACAACTGAAGATGTGCACTACTGATAACAACACAACAACTCAAACGACGACGACAATGAATTATTATATAATTAAAGTTCAATTAATTATCACTCCCCCTTTGAATTATTAACATCTCGTGTCTTCACATACATATCCTTCCCTTCCCTCCAAATCACTAATTTCCCTTTACAATAAAATATCCCCAAATACAATAGTAGATAATTTAAATAAAAGTAAACCCCCATTTAAAACCCCACTCATATTGCAATAGTCATCTTCCTTTTATTAGCCATAGTCGCCCCCTATTAGCCAATTCCGCCGCTTCCTAGAAATAACGATCGTGGAAGCGGAACAAAAAAGAATATGTGTCGAAAGGCACGAGATTCAGCCTTCTTGTTTGAATCGTCAACTGGTGTGGTCGTGCGCTCCGCATTGGAGAAATATTAAAATAAAATTTGCTTCTTGTTACGTTGTCGCTCAACCAACATTTAAATTAGCTCTGATGAATTGTGGCACCAACGAGTGTGTGCGCGTTCGGTTGGTTAATAGTAATTTAAAAGGGAATAATATCGTTTTGTTTTGTTGTGATAATCAGAGAAAAAAAAAGTGAAATATATAATCAGTACTAAATTACCTATTAAAACTTACAAATAAGTGAATTAAGAAAAATAAATATTATTCCAAAGTTAAAATAGAACACTCTCGTTTTTGTTATGGGTTTCTAAGGGAGTAGTATCCAGATCCAGCGCATAGGTAAATTTGTTTTCGTATCGGGTTTTTTTAACACTCAACACAGAACAGGGTAAGTTTTGTGTTATAAACAAAATAAATAATTGTTAAAAATAAAGTTAACAGAATCACTATCATCCAAACCTAAGACTTAATTCACATACTGATAAGAAAGAATACTCAAACCACGACGACGACGATGATGCATCATTTCCATACAAACCCACCAACAACTACCGATAACAACACCGCTCACACAAAAAATATTACCCTACAACCGATGATGAGCACAACTGATAACAACACAACACAGGTGTGCTGGTCACCCACAACAACAGACCAAGGATATCTGAAGGAACCAAATCAGATGGAAAATAAGATAAGAGTACTGCTCACCAACTTACTGTAGTGCTCCCGAAGACCTACCATTCTCCCAGAATCCCAATATACCCATTTCCATATTAAATACCTATTACATATATTAGATGTATCCCCATATTAACCTATACCCACTTCCGTATTATATATATTTCCTATATTGGATTTATCTACATATTAATCAAAACCCAGCTCTATTATAAATATGTTTCATCATTACTTAATAACTTCATCAGTAATTAATAACAATATGCAAAGATCCATGTCCCCATATAACAAATACATTTCCCATATAATAAACACATCTTTAAAAAATCCAAAACTATATTGTATCCTGTGTCAATATCGTGTGCCAGTTCATTTGAATTTATTAACTTATCGTAAATTAACAGTGCCTAGAGCCATAATAAAAAGTCAAAAACTATACTGTATCTTTTTGTTCCTTATATTGTGTTAAATTTTCTTATATTTTTCGACATATAATAAATCAGAATTACTTGAGGAACTGCTGTGTTTGCGCATCAGAGTCTTGGGACCGTGACGGTCGAGTTGGGCAAATCGTAGTGAGCCTGTGCTCGGCGGTACCTTACTACGATAGAAGACCATAAACTACCCACACATACATGAGACGCCACCATAGGAATAGTTCCAATAGTCATTCAAAATAAGAAAAACCTCCAGCACTATATGCAACGGGCAAATTAGTTTCATACATATGAAACTAACTGAACTTAGGAAATCGTGGGACACCTGCAGCACGCCCAAAGAAATATTCAGTCGCACAAGTTTGCGACACATTCATGGAAATAGCAAGCGGCCCAAGCCACAGAGGCGCAAAAGACTGCCTATAAATGGACATCCTGTAATACATATTAGTTTCCGCTCATGATACGAATTCGTATCCGCGGCCGTACCCATACAGCGATGAGACTGTGGGGAGGAGGTCGCTACGCCAGCAGGGGCGAGAGTTCTACCTCGTCTCCACCGTCAATAAATGTTCCACCGAAGGAAATCCGTCGTTCCGCCGACACAAAAGGAAACACCAAAACACCGTCCACCAACGCAAGAAGAGAAAAGTACGATTCAAATATACTGATGGAAACTGCAACACATGAAAGAAACGCACTGCTTTACTTTGTTTATTAATTAACTGTTTATTAGGAAGTGGGTTTTTTTTATAGATTTCGGACACAAATCTTATTTCTACACACGACTGCGGCACAAACGTTTTAATCCACCGTACCTGCGCAGATGGAAACTGGCGCATGTTGGGCTGCTGCTCCCAGCCGTTGATGGTGTTTACGGCTGCTCCCGGCGATGTTATGTTTTTTTTTTTAATTTCTGCACTTTAGCACTGTTTAATAAAAAAACTATTTCCACCATGGAGTCTGTCTGTTAGTCAGAAGGCGCGATTGCTCCGACTCGGAGTCACCAATGTGGGGAGGAGGTCGCTACGCCAGCAGGGGCGAGAGTTCTACCTCGTCTCCACCCTCAATAAATGTTCCACCGAAGGAAATCCGTCGTTCCGCCGACACAAAAGGAAACACCAAAACACCGTCCACCAACGCAAGAAGAGAAAAGTACGATTCAAATATACTGGTGGAAACTGCAACGCATGAAAGAAACGCACTGCTTTACTTTGTTTATTAATTAACTGTTTATTAGGAAGTGGGTTTTTTTTATAGATTTCGGACACAAATCTTATTTCTACACACGACTGCGGCACAAACGTTTTAATCCACCGTACCTGCGCAGGTACGGTGGATGAAGAGCGACCCGACCTCTCCGAAGATTGAATTACGACTAAAACGATATCCTCTCCAATAAGGATATCGTTTTTTAACTACCACCAGGGAAACGTAAAGTCTCTCTTGATGGTATAGGAAACCAGATCTTGTAATAAAGGTCGTGGTGGTATGTGTGGGATCGTTGAGATCAATGCTATTCACACGTGCAGTGGAACAGCGAAACAGGCAGGCGGCAAGGACAAAAGAAAAGGCGACCAAATGGTTCGCTCTTTAATGAGGGTCATGTTTATACGATGCCTCGTCGCTATTTTCGACGTTAGGAGAAAAAGGTGCTAAAAGCAAATTGGATGTTTATGGCATCTCTGGCTGCAATAGAAACCGGGTTCATATTTGCATTAGGAAATGCTGAAGAATTTGGTTTCAGCGTCTATTGCGCTAATTATATGCAGCTGCTTGGGTTGTTTGTTGGTAAGGCAAACAAAAAAAAGGTTGCCAGGCAATGTGTATGAAAAGGTATATGACGCGGCTGGGAAAATAGACGGCGCGATATTTATGGTCCCTGTCATGACGGTTACATTGATTGCAATCCGAATTATGTTGTTTACAGGAATTTGTCTGGTACCGAATTGGTTCAGAATACCAAATAAGAAAACAAAGAAATCTTATGAAAAATTGTATGCGAAGGGATGCATGAAGGTAAGTTTTCTTTATAGGGATTTTATGATTACAGATGGTGATCTATATAATGCGTGAAGCATTTACAGGTACTAATACCGTTGCATTAGCAAACTTAAGGACGTTGGGTAGTAATTATGGGGGTTTTTAGGTAAGTGGACCGTAGGGTTTGGCGGAAACGCTACAGGACTACTACCTACGGAGCGGTCATGGTAATAATGGATGCATGAAGAAGCAACGAAAACCCAGCACACATCCAGGAAAGTGGAGTGGTCACCAGGGTTGCGTTATGCACAGCCATCGCTGCGCAAGCAACATCACCGTGGTGTGTTCCCTTCGATGCCGCACACAGGCCAAGGCAGCTGTGATTTCACACCCTTGGCTGCGTGCAACGTGCCAGGAGGATGCGATGATCCTCACATCAAGATCAAATGCTCGGCGGGCGTTGTGTCGTTGTGTGGGTGTAAAAGATCAACCTTTATGGATAGTGCACATCCATGGGAGTTGCTTCAGTCATTATCGATCGGCCGAGAGTTCGAAAAGGGTTGAATAGTGAAAATCAAAAGTTTGGTGGCAGTTGCTTGAGTGAATTCTGTAAAAAGAATTAATGTGTACTTGTTTATAATAAGAACTATTTGTGGAATCCTGTACTCGTAAAACGAATTAATGTGTACTTGCTTTTAATGAGAACTGATAGTGTGAATCTTGTAAATCGAATTAATGTGTACTTGTTTTAATAAGAACTGATAGTGTGAATTTTGTGAATCGAATTAATGTGTACTTGTTTATAGTAAGAACTGATTGTGTAAAAATTGTAAAACGAATTAATGTCAACCATGAGCACTTGTTTTGTTTGAGTAAGAGCAAATATTGTATGAATCAGTTTTAGTTAACCACAAATAGACTTAAACAAAAGTGAGTTAGTTAAGTTTTGTGTTGCTTTTGAGTAATTAAGACAATAAAAACACCATAAAGAGAAGAACGGCGTGTCGTGTTTCTTGATTTTGAATCCTCTGCTAAGTACAACCGATTCCGTACCATGTAGAATCATTACAAAGACCAAAAAACCCATAGAACAAGAACAAGAAAAGAAAAGAAAGAGTAAGAATGGGGGACCGTTGTGACGGTTCGGACGGTTTGACGGAAAATCTTTTTGCTTTTTATTTGTTTTTATCTTGTTTCCGTTCGTGTGAAAATCACCAAAAGGGTTTGCATAAAATTAAGTTAATAATAAAGTGTTCCACAAATAGAGGTGGATTTTAGTTTTTTTTTGGAGCATATTGCCGTACTTCCGAAGGCCACAGCGACTGCGATAACGCCTGCCCAGCCAGCCCATAAGCAGCCCGTGAGTACAACCTCCCCTAATATATGTTCAAGGTAATGAAGTATAAAGATGCAAGGAATTAAATTTAAATATATAATAAATATACAATAACCTAATAATACAAGGAAGAAATAACCCACGACCGCCTTCTTCTGGCGATTGTTCGGAGGGGAAGTGGTGCAATTGACCAAAGTACCTCCCAACCGTTGTAACACCGATAATATCCGGGCGTTGATCAGTGGGTTCTTGGATTCGTGATTTCGTTACAAGCGAAACCAAATCAACCCCGAAATCGTCATGCTGTGTGTTGCAATTTCCTCATTATCCCTGAGATCATTGACTGTTGAGTAAATTCGCAAGAGTTTATTCACCTTAATGGGTGGCGAAATAGGAAAATGAGAATGAGTGTGCGATCATGGAGGAGTACCTGTTGCTTGGGTAGGAGTGGGTCAGGAGAGTCTAAGGTGGAAGTTTGTGGAAGTCGGGTGTGCATTTTGTTATCGCAAAACGTGTGTAATTATTACGTTCGTCAATATAACTATATGTGAAAAATAAACTGAATTTTGGCCTTTTTGTGTTGGAAAACTGTACGGTCGATATACTAAAAAGTAATTCGCAATCTATAAGGTGTGGTGTTTTTAATTAAAGAAAATAAAGTGACTTTAAACGACTTATACAGTTTAGTGTGTTTATGGTGAAGCATATTCTCAGTAAACAATTCAGAATCTCAAAATAATTTAAATTCCTCCACCAGAACTACTCAAGCATGCAACACTTACGTGGCCGAAACCAGTCACACACGGACTGCTCTTTTGGAGACAGTGCTCATTCAAGTTTTCACAGCTGATGGCCAACCGTTGGTGGTTCGAGCTCTCTTGGATCCTGGATCGGAGGCTTCCTTTTCTTCTGAAGCTGTCGCACAAGGAAAGGAGTTATGTGAACGTCCTTGGCATTGAAGCGGCTAATGCTAGCATTGCCAAACATAAAGTGTCTCTCACCATTTTCTCACTAATAGACGAAGACTATCCTTTTGTTAAAATAGAAAATTACTTGCAAAAATAAATTGCAACACCCGCAGGTAAGGATTCCACTGCTGCCACCCAATTCAACAAGATAGAAACGTCAAAGGTACTCACACATCTAGATACACTATCTGGCGGAAACAGATGTAACAACTAAACTACAGACAACGCGTTGTGAGACTCGCCAGGCCCAGACACCCACATCAGGAGCTATCCGGCGATTAAGGACCCATGGGACGGACGTAAGCGTGAAGTACAAACAAATTATAACCTCTACAGGGATATTCGTCTTAAGGATCGTGTTGGCGATGCATCACAATTTCCAAGGAAAGGCAAGGCAAGCGCTAACATACCATTTCCAGGGAAACGACGATCAGCGGCGCACCGATTCCAGGAAGCCACTAAGAAAAGCAGATCCCAGGAAACGAGCGAAGGAGGGGACGACTGCGGGCCTATATAAGGTGCGCACATTCGATGAAGCAGCAGGAGTCTTCGAAGGAACTCCTACGGAATCAGTCTTGTTCAAGACTAAGAATAAAGAGAAACAGATAATTATAATTCCTATTCATAAAATTCACAAATAAAGAGTTAGGAAAAGTCTGGTGCTAACCGTATTGGCGCGTTTTTTTATATTGTTTCGTCGTCGTTTGGCTTCTTTCGCTAGTCGTGTTGTCTACTTTTCATCGATCAGGGATCAGTACTGGGCAAGACAAAGACGCCCGCTAATCCAGAGAAGAGTCCGGCTCTGGGGGTGCAATCCCTTTAAGGAAAAATCATCGTTGGCCGGCCAGTGCCGGAAGATACAGTCCACTCGAAGAGAGACTGAGGCAGCGCTAGAGAAGCACCATTTGTTGGTTTCGGTTTCTTTTCGTTTCAGCAACAGTTTTGGCCCTTCGAGCCGGATCTCGGCGATAAAACGAAGGATGCCGGTAACGAGATCGGCTAAGGCGAAGAAGACGCTGCCGTTCCCTACGAGAGGACTGCCTACTCAACCTGGAGTGGGCAGCACCGGACAAGGATTAAGCGCCACAGGAAAAGTATCTCCCACACGATTTGAAGGAGATGACGACGGACCTATCAGAGCGCTTGACAGAGGAGGAAGAGCAGCACATGTGACGGAAGCAAGGGGGACCCAATCCGAACCCCACACCCCCGGGCGGGGGACCGAGTTAACGTACGAAGCGTTAACCCAGACGACCAGCGTAGCCGGAGAAGACAGGACCCGAGAAAACCGTGCCAAGATCGAAGCGCGGCGCGAAACACGAGGCACTGTCTCCAGAGGAAGCTCGATAAAGCCGTCGAGCCGAGCTGATGCCGCAGCCAGTTTAGAAGTTTCCATGCGGGAACTGGACGCGGCCCAGGCCAAAGCGAGGGTGGCCCAAGAGAAGCTCAAATTGCTGAGGATAGACTCCGAGGATGAGGCGAGCCAGAGCGAGGCTGATGAAGACGAAAACAAGTACGAGTACGAGCGGAACCCCCTCAATCAATGGGACGAACTGCCGAGACCGCACGGAGAAAGGCAGGAGGAGCTAGCCCAAGAAGACAGGTCACCACATCGCGAACAAGGAAGGAGAGAGATCCAGGATCTGGCCCAGACCATAGCCAGGCTTTCACGAGCACCCCCCGAAGCAAGTATCTCGAGGCGAATGGCAGAACTGCCTGACTTTAATGGTGCCAGCGAAGAGTGGCTGGCTTTCAGGAGATCGTTTGTAGATACCTCCGTCGGATTCACACACGCGCAGAACTTGGCGCGTCTCCGGAGAGCCCTAAAGGGAGGGGCAAGAGAGGTAGTTAGAAGCCTCCTGTTTATTGCCGAGGACCCCGAGGAGGTAATGGGAGGACTGGAAGCTCGCTTTGGAAGGCCGGGAGCGTTGACGGGTTATGAACTCCGTGGCCACCATCAAAGCGCTGGGCAAGCAGCAGTTTCTGAATGCACCTGAGGCGGTAAGAGAACTGGTGACCAAGATGCCGTCATCCATGAGGTGCAGGAGATTCGCGTACTACAACAGCCATGAAGGAGAGGACCAGCCGGAGCCGAGGGTTTTCAGCGACTTCATGAAGGCAGAGGCAGACATGTGTGCCAATTTCGCCCCACTAGAAGTATCATGGGAGCCGAGAGGAGGCTACAATCAACGAGCATCATCCCAAGGACGACACGATTCGGGAAGGAGATCGATCCACGCCGTTCGAGAGAATGGCGCACCTGGGAACGGAAGCAAACCAGAGTGTCCGGTTTGTCTGAAGGACCACGACATCCCCAGATGCCCCACGTTCAAGAAGGCCAGTAATCGAGAAAAATGGAATTTGGCAAAAATGGCAAAGCTTTGTTTGAAATGCCTTCGCTCCAAACACCGAATGGCAGACTGCGATAGGTGTTCAAGGGAACATCGCGTCATCCTCCACCCAGACGAACTTCCACCAGGAACGGCACCCAGAAGAGGAAGAAGGTGACACCAGGACACCTCGCCATCAAGTAAGTGGTCGACGCGTGGGGTTGTGTGTTAGGTTTCGAGTTGCAAATCAATCCGAAATAAAAATCCGTTCGGTCTCGAGTTGAAAATCAATCTGAAATAAAAATTCGTTCGGTCTCGAAGTGAAAATCAATTTAAGTTTCAAATACAACAAATTAAAAATAAGTTTTCTCATCGGACAGAATAAATGAATGAATAAATTAATTATCAAATACATTTAAGTTTCAAATACAACAAATTAAAAATAAGTCCCCCCATTGGACAGAATAAATGAATGAATAACTTAATTTTCAAATACATTTAAGTTTCAAATACAACAAATTAAAAATAAGTCTCCCCATTGGACAGAATAAATGAATGAATAACTTAATTTTCAAATACATTTAAGTTTCAAATACAACAAATTAAAATTAAGTTTTCCCGTTGGACAGAATAAATGAACGAATAAATTAATTTTCACATACAATTAAGTTTTAAATATAACCAATTAAAAATAAGTTTTCCCGTTGGACAGAATAAATGAACGAATAAATTAATTTTCACATACAATTAAGTTTTAAATATAACCAATTAAAAATAAGTTATCCCGTTTTATATAAAATTATTAACTAAAGTTTTGATATTTAAATAAACAGTAACATTTAACTAAATTATTACCTAAGAGTGATGAAATTTTGGAAATAGTATGGATTAAAATAAATACAAAAAGACAGTTTAACCATAAAGTTAAATAAAACGAGTTTTGATTTTGTGTTGCCGTAATTTCGTCAAACGATCCAGGATAGATCCTCTAGCAGCAGAAGTCCAAACTGCCCACGTCTCAACAATCAAGTCTGATCCGGGGTAAGTTTTATGAAGCAACGTCTGCCAGGACTCAAAAAAAAAAACACTTTTTGGCACAACTTATACAACAATTGTTATCACAACCAGAAGCCGGAGACAAGATGAAGGACACATTTGTCCTTGTCTCCCTAAAGTTGGCTTCTCGCCATCCCATTTTTTTTTATTTAGTATTATTATAATTTTTTTTTTTTTTTTGAAGCAGTGGGACCACATACACACACACCGACCAAAACGCAAATCATCAGACGCCAAAGACGTGATCTGCGTTCTGCGTTTACTACTCCACTCAAGACCTACCGGTCTTGTACGATTTCTTTACCACCATCTCTCCATCCAAGTAGTTAGAGAACAGCTGAACCAACCCTGTCCACACTATTGTGGCGGTTTCCCCCGACGCCACTGCCCGCCTCACATTTTCAACGGGAACACCAATAAGAAGGGGCATTAACCTAGGCGACGGTGCATAGTCCGAAATTATCGGGCGAGCGGTTGATGCGCTATGGACCTTGGTTTTCGTGCCGCACCATGGGGGCGGAAACAACAAAAGCCTGGTCGTCGCAGAGCATCAAGTTCTATAGGGAAAAAGAGTAAAATTTCCTGCAAGGATGAATAGCTTGTTTGTGCGTAGCACAACATGAATATCCGATAGAATTTGCTCAACATACAGCACACGCCGGGGAAGTTCAACCGGCGCCGACGGTCAACGGAAAATATTCCAACATTCGTTCCCGCCAACATGCACCCTTTCTCGAGTGGAGAAAAACGGTCGCATCCTCAACCAACGGATCAATCGAGATATTCGGACAAGAATATCTTCGATCCAGCACCGTCGCACACGGGCAAGCTGCCCCCTTTTTTTCATCAGCGAACACGGCGGGCAATTCGGTGGCAAAAACCAACTACAGGCAAGTAATAACATGCTTGCCTAAAGGAGAAGCAAACACAGGGAATAGCCACCTGCACCATTTGCACGACGATCGATATGCGATCGGCGGCGATCCTGGCTGTGATCGCGATCGTATGAATATTCGTCGTTCCTATGGAAGATACACTAGCGAAGTTTGCACGATCAACAATAATGCTTCAAGCAGTAGTGATCGTGTAAACAATTCAACCCCTGTGCAAACATGCAGGTCATGTGGATGGCGATGATCCCGTGTCTGCATGCTGGGGGACACGCACGTAAGCGGCCGACACGATTAGCGTGTATGTGTATTCACCCTTTCCTTTTTTCTTGTTCGCCTAGCAAAAAGCTAAAGGCGCACCGTATATGGTGGTCGGGGCAGTGGTCTGTTTTGGGTCCTGGCGCTGAGTGTGCAAAATAGAAAGAAGGAAAAATAAGAAAAGGGGTTGCGTGTGAGGTAACCATTGCGAGTCGGGATGAATTGAGAAGTCACTCTTGGAGAAGCAGTGAAACGTAGAGTTAACAGTTGTGGTGTGCCATATATTAAAAGTCATATTTACGATGTGGAATAATCATTTTGTTGTGCGGTATACCGATTAAAGCGTAAACATATTAAATAAGAAAATCTATTTTAAAACAATATCAACGATGTGGAATAATCATTTTGTTGTGCGGTATACCGATTAAAGCGTAAACATATTAAATAAGAAAATCTATTTTAAAACAATATTAACGATGTGGAATAATCATTTTGTTGTGCGGTATACCCGATGAAGTCGTAAAAATATTAAATAAGATTCGATAATAAATATAGTGTACCTTTATGTTTTACTAATTACTGGGGTTGTTAGTCAATACCCAGAAAATAAAAGAGCCAAACCCAGGCCAAGCTCACAGTGACTTTTATTTGACTTGTTTTGTGAGTGTCGTTCTACTTGAACGTTATTTCATCACCACACAACTAGTGTTCGGCGGAACACATTGACACCATCACACATAAAAAACCGCCAAACTATCCTTAGATATCCCACCCCCCCGGTCGCTCTACATCTCATTGACATGGTAGTCAGGTATAGTCTCCCCATTAGCAGACACACATTCGCAGAATCCAGAGCATTCAACGTCGTTCCTACCTTTCGGTCTCAGTGAATTAGGATGGGAATCTTTTTGTCCTTTCTCTTCGTGCACAACATGTGCTTTTCTTTTTTCTTCTTTAATTGTGTTAAATTTGTAGTACTCCTACTTTTAAATAGATATATACGTAGAAGTAGCGTAAAAATAAATATCGAATTCTAAACATTTTAGTGCCTTCTGTGAGGAATATTTGTACAATTTGCAAGTGTGGCAGAGTTCAATCTACTAATAGCGGCGGTGAACGCCATCAAACGAATCCAGGAACGTGTGCGTGGGCCAAATTTGGTGGTGTGCGATTCCTCCCAGCTTTAGCAGTAATATTACGTACCCAAAGCCACGCGCTCTCTCTCTTTCCTGAACAATAACAATAAAAAAATTATGAAAACAAGTGGACAAAAAATTACTATGTAAAATAAAAATTAAAAAGTAAGCGGCAAAAAAAAAAAAACATGTTGACAAAAGTTTTTCAGTCATGGAACAACCACAGTGCGTTACAGTTAAATAAAAATCACCGCGCAATAATTACAGTCATAGAACAACAGCATTGCGCTACAGGTGAATAAAAACCGCCGCACAATAATTATATTCATAGAACAACCCCAGTGCATTGCAGATGAATAAAAACTGCCGCGCAATATATATTATCAGAGAACAACCGCAGTGATAAAAAAGCGCTTACAACTAGGGTTTCAACTCAACGAGCACAGCAACCGGAATAGCAGTTGAATCAAACGACAACCAACCATCGGTTCGGCGTCTGATAACGTAAGTACCAACTTATTATTTAAATTAATTTGTTAATTTTATAACAGTAACTAAGAGTTATGATATCAAACCCAATGTATATTAAATTATAATATTTTAAACATCAGATTAAATAATATTTTACACATTAACTTTAAGATTACATGATGATGTAAAAGTATGGTAACGCTGTTGGTGATTCCGGCCTAAATACACCAAGTGCGTGAAAGAGAGACAAACACCCAGAGTCCTATAAGTCCAAGAGTAAGAGAAGCAGCACAATTGTTTTCAGTCGATGTCGATTTCTCACCAAGTGCAGTCGTTTATTCACGAGTCTTTAGTCATGTAGTCGTTTTTAGTTGTTGGTGCAGAGCCGTCTCTCCCACCATAAACTGGAATTGACAGAATTGGAATCTTTTCATGTAGTTTAATTTTCATTTGAACGTTAATTTTCATAATACACCCCAATGATATGTTACCGAACCGAATGAGTGAATTCAATTATTGTATTGTATTAACTTTCCTGTAATTAAAATTGTCAAAGACAAAAGTGATCGGAATTTCAATCTTTACATACATTAAATTAAATAATATCTCAGTAATGTAACATGATTTTTGTACTCCACTGCGGCACCGCGCTACGTGATTCGGCTGACGTAGCGATACCCACGGAACGTCACAGTATACACGCACCTGTAGTGCTCTAGGAAGCCCTACCATTTCCCTTCCATATACACATTACCCATTTAAAAAAAAAAACCCATTCAATATCATCCATTCGTATCCCCCAAATCATCATTGAATTCAATGTCAAGCAAATCGAACCAAACGTTCAATTTTCTAGCATTGAATTCAATTCCTTAAAATCCAAAAAGCACAATGCATATCTTCACATGTATGGTATGTGCAATTAACACTTTTTAAAACCTGGAACCCAAAACCCAAAATGAACACGTGTCTAGACAAAAACATGCCCATTTGATCCGCTGACACACAATTCCGGAAATCTAAACATCACAATGCATACGCATTGTAACCAGATGTTTTATGACTTGCAAATAGACACAGATTCCCAGATTCTAATTTCACACCCCATTCCCACGGACTTTGTGTTCCCCGTCTGAAGCGCATGCAAACTCTTGTGTGCATTAGCCAGATGGATAACACAAACATACCCCACCAAACAACTAAACCCCAGAAAGGATCGGTGATAAGTGGCGATGCGTCCAGATTTCGAAAAAAGGAGATAACAAGAGATATAGACAGTTAGAAAAGAGTGTCAGTAAGTACCGTGCGTATGGAGAAGAGCTCTTCCAAAGTTTTAAAATTCCAAATATAAAATAAGTCTTTTAAAAAGAAGCAAGTTGTGTTTTAATTTTCAATTAGTGTTCAGAAAGAAGTTTGTTGGTCGCAGCATTGTTCGAATCGTGAATTTGTTGTATCTCTCCCCGTTAACGGAATTGATTTTTGTCAACAGTGTCTATTTCTCGCGTGTGTATGGACACTTGCATCCATAGAAATCTGTATAATCATGCGGCAACACCTTCGATAGTGCGCGAAAAGACAGATACACACGACTTCGGCACATCTGTAGCGGCTCTCGCGAACGACACTACGCACCTGCTAGCCTACCACCAGGTAAACCCTCGTTTGTAAGCCTTCGGCGCCAATAAAGCATGTACTTACCTGCACTAGCATATATAACAACCGCAATGTCTGCTGATACATAAAGTGTATCAGCAATAACAGGCATTCCCCCTAAATAGAAACGTTTTAATAACAGATATAAGAGTACAACATGGGCATCATAAGACCGGAAAGGTACAACCACCTGCCCATACGACTAACCACCACCTGCAATACTTAACTGCGCTGTTCAAAGATAGCAAAACCCAAACACGCTATAAGAAGTACAAATTGGTCGCACATCTAGCAACCAACATTGCATTATTCCCTATCAAGAAATTGATCATAAGAAACGGCGACTATGCAACGAGAAATGTTTATATTTTCTCTTGATACGTACCCGAAATGCCACACACATGCAATAGAGAACTTACCAGCGTAAATACACGCACACCAGGCGCGACTGTTTAAATGCCAACGGCTGCAATGCGCACGATCGGCATTAATGCTACAATGTAGGCGCTGATCATGCAAATACATTAACCACAGAACAACTCGCCCCAGCTGCGAATGTGTTGTTTTGTGTTTACCCAATGTACTGGTCCGCATGCTGGGCGACACAAGCGATGAGCACCAGGCTGTGTGTTCAACCCTTAGCGAATGGGGAACCAAGTGGGAAGAAAAGATGACCAAATATGGTCATCGAGGCGATAGAGAGGCTGTTTTGGTATCCTGTCGCCTGGAGAAAAAGTAAGTCGCTTTTCAACCACCACACCGGTCGAACATTGATTCAGTAAATTTAATCTCTGTGTGAACAATTACAAGTAGTAACGAATGTAAAGAAATTTGAATACTGCATTCAAGTTTAAACTACTTTCATTAAATTTAATCTCTGTGTGAACAATTACAAGTAGTAACGAATGTAAATAAAATTGAATACTGCGTTTAAGTTTAAACTACTTGCATTAAATTTAATCTCTGTGTGAACAATTACAAGTAGTAACGAATGTAAATAAAATTGAATACTGCGTTTAAGTTTAAACTACTTGCATTAAATTTAATCTCTGTGTGAACAATTACAAGTAGTAACGAATGTAAATAAAATTGAATACTGCATTCAAGTTTAAACTACTTTCATTAAATTTAATCTCTGTGTGAACAATTACAAGTAGTAACGAATGTAAATAAAATTGAATACTGCGTTTAAGTTTAAACTACTTGCATTAAATTTAATCTCTGTGTGAACAATTACAAGTGGTAACCGAATGTGAAGAAATTTGAACACTGCATTTAAGTTTTGAACCACTTTCATAAAATGTAATTTCTGTGTGAACAATTACAAGTAGTAACGAATGTAAATAAAATTGAATACTGCGTTTAAGTTTAAACTACTTTCATTAAATTTAATCTCTGTGTGAACAATTACAAGTAGTAACCGAATGTAAATAAATTGAATACTGCGTTTAAGTTTAAACTACTTTCATTAAATTTAATCTCTGTGTGAACAATTACAAGTAGCAACCGAATGTAAATAAATCTGAATACTGCGTTTAAGTTTTAACTACTTTCATTAAATCACCGAATGTAAATAAATTTGAATACTGCGTTTAAGTTTTAACTACTTTAATGGGATATAATCTCTGTGTGACAATTACAAGTTATTGACCGAATATACTTGACGGCAGTTATACCAAAGGGTCGGCCGTCCTTGTAACAACGCTCCAGACAATTTAGTGAACCTGTATCCAGGAGGTACCTTACTAAGAAAAAGGAAATATTGAGTGGAATCTAGAGAGATTGCGCCATACATCCATAAAGGTCAACAACGGTAGACCACTCTTCCCGGGGAACCGGAAGCATGGTGGTGCACCAAAGAAATATTATACACCAACGCTGGAAATGCCAGATCACCGTTTCGCACATTGTTACTGTTTCGGATTCATAATGATATGCTCGGGGAAAATCGAGTACATCGTCTAGTACTCTCCCCGACAAATATTCACCACACCTACCGGCAACACGATGACAGTGCATGAGAAACTGTCAATGCTAATGTGCATTGTTTTTACTGCTTTTGGTGTTTTTTTCTACTACATACAACGGTCAATACTTTTACTTTACTGTTTACGTGGCACGATCAATACTAAACTTAAATATTGGATTAAACTTTGCGCTCGGCACCATGTGGCTTATGAATTAATAACATTGAACCGATAGAATTGAATTGTTTTGCTTTCGCATGCCACCATGTGGCTTTTGGTTGTAAATCGGTGCTTTAAGTTTAATGAATAAAGTTCGGCGATAAGTCCATCGAGAATCTATCAGTTTTCATTTGAATACACAAGTTATTTAAGTTTTCGCAAGTTGATGAGTGCATACAAATCTGTCCACGAACCGTCATCACTGCACACGGAGGGACAACAAGTTCATCATATATCGAGTCAACGCGGGAACTTCACGCTGAAAGATTAAACAAAGGTATTACTGTTCCTTAACTTTATAAACCTTGGTTTCGGCATCGTTGGGTAGGACGCCATTGCGTCATTACTCGCACCGTGCTCATCATTAACGATTCCCCGACGACATTCCTCGTTCGGTGGAACATCAAATAGGATCTCGGCTGACGACATTCCTCGTCAGGATCGAGATACACAACAGTTACATTAATAACTTAAGTTAATTATCACCCCCTGTAAATCCTTAAAACTCTTACCAATCCATATCCTTATCCACAGAATGAAGCATCACATTCCTATCAATAGCGTATTCCCACCTAATACCAATTGTGTGTTGGTCGGCGGTAAGGTTTTCACAATATTCAAGGAGAAGAGGAAGACAACCTATGAACTCCGCCCTCCGGTCGAACAAACCCCGAGGCACTACACAAAACCCCAGTTAAGCAAGAAAAAAAAGTAAGTAAGAAAGCGGAAGATGAGTTATTTGAACTACAAATAATAATAATAATAAATTGTGTGTTGCGGATTCGCAATTATATGCTTGGGGAGAATCTAGTACGTTCATCGTCTCGTACACTCCCCGACAAACACAACTGTTGACAGTGCACGATGTTATATAATTAACATATCGAGATCTGTTTGCAGAGAGGAAGAGGAAAAGAACGAAAGCAGAAGGTAAGCGAAAACCCAACTAGCATTAAGAAGAATTGTCCTAAAAATATAACACTTGTATTATTGCTGTTGTATGTGTTGGTACCTCCTCTCTGGTACAATATAATTGTTGCGGCTTACACGAAGGAGTGCCCCTCATCATCGAAAGGAGTTATCAAAAGTAAATGTGTTGATACCATTAAATTGGTACAACAAGTTCCATGAGACCTATTGTCCTTAGAAAACCGTGAGTACCCCTAATATTTACTATATTTAATTGTGTGCACAAAAAAAAAAAAGATTGCAACAATTTGGAAATTAAATTACTCTGTGATGGAAATCAAGAACGGACGTATCTGAAATTCAACAGCGGAAAGAGCTAAAATAAAAAATGTTTCACCTTTAAGTCTGAACGTGTGCTAATGGCATTACGTTGTGTGCATATGTGTTATTCAGTGCACTGAAACCAAGTACACAAGAGTGTTGTATGTAGTGCTGGCAGCCCTACCGTCTTCCCTAAATCCTTACCTCAATCCTTACTTACCCATTTAACCCTAAAATCCCATAATATACATTAATACAATTTATGTAATAACTAAATCCTTTAATATCCTTTTTCTTCAAACACATTGGCATATCAATTCAATTTCCATAATTCCTACATTTACATACTAAGCAATTCAATTATACATTAGTAATACAGTCATCATCCCTAATTCTCAAATTTGCATATCATAACATAACATACACATACCAAATTTCAATATCCATTTCATAACAACTGTTCAAACTATTACCGTTATCCCCAAAATACCTAAGCAGCTCCATAGTTTACAATAGTTTCAGTTAACGAAAAATAATGAATCACCCCCATTAGGTAACTAGGGGCAACTGATTGATTTCGTTCAGACGAAAGCAGAAATAACAAAGGAGTTGTAATCGGACTTCTAACAAGGAAGGATATATTAAATAAAGCTTTAAAAAAGAATTGATGATACTTCCAACAAGGAAGGTTGTAAGAATGTTTTAAAAAGAAAATAATAATTAGACTTGCGTTTTGTGTTTCAAAATTCAAGAATGAAGAAAATTATAAAATAAACACAGACGTGTGCGGGCGTCTTGTATTCGGAATAAAAATAACAGTTTCGTTTTATTTGAATATTAAGAAATTCCGTTTAAAATAAATTCCACGCTCTTCCCTCGTGCGTGACGAGTAAGCACGGTGTTGGAATACAACATTTGGTGGCAGCGGTACTTCGAACAAACGGTAATAGCATAACGTTGGGATCCAACCGATGGATCTTCACATTTTGTGAAAAAAAAATAAAAGTGAAAAAAAAATTTTTTAATTAAAAGAAATTTTTTTTTAAAAGAAAGGAAAAAAAAGTGGAGAAAATAATAACATTTGGTTGAGGTGTTTAAAGAATCAAACCAGTGAACATTTTTAATAAAAGCAAAAAAAAAGGACAAAACAAGGAATATAACATTTGGTGGAAGAAACAAAAACAAACAAACTTTTTTTTTCAAAATTTAAATAAAGTGAAAAAAAAACTTTTCAAAAATAAAAGAAAGTGAAAAAATAAAAATAATAATAACAACCAAAGAGACAATAAACAGAAAATAAACATTTGGTGGTGTGTGGAAAAAAAATGGAAAAGAAAAAATTTAAATTTATAAATAAAATAAAGGAAAAAAAAACAATAGAAAAAAAAATAACAAGACAATAAAGGAACAAAAAAGGGGCAAAACAAGGATTGAATTTGGACAAAATAAAAAGTGAAAAAAAGAAAATTCAAAAAAAAACCAGAAAACAAATTTAAATAAAAAAGTGAAAATATAAAGAAAGAAAGCAGCAAAGACCAGGCCAATATCCAACTCTAGGGCGGGAAGCCTACCTGGCAGGAAGAAAAAAATAAGAAGAAAAGAAAAATTTATAAACGACAATCAACAAAAGAAAAAAACTACAATCAACAAAATTAAGAAATAGCAAGTTATATACATATAAAAAAAAAGCGAAAATTATAAAAGAAAAATTTTTTAAATAATTTTTCTCTATGAAAAAAAGGAAAAAAAAGTTATAAATTTAATTTTCTTAATTTGGGGTGTGAAATATAATAAGTTTTCTTCTTTTTAAAGTATAAAAATAAACAATTAAATTTTCTTCATGTTAAAATATAAAAATAAACAAAAAACAATATATATATTATTACGAAATTTTCATTATTTAAAATGTTCAGTATATTTAAAATATAACACAGGAACATTTTTATTATTATTAAATTTGATTTTGTTCATATCTCTCTCTTACTAAACATTATTAATAAATTTTAAGAAAAGGTATATAAAAAAAAAAAAAATATATATATATATATATATATATATATATATATATATATATATATATATATATATATATATATAGTGTTATGGATGCTGCGAATCCATAGGAGAAAAACCTATCAGGAGTCCTAACCCTATATCCATCCATAAGAAATACTTGCCTAATCCACAAAATAATCCAAATCCCATAATATGATATGATCAAAAGAAACAATTTTGCCTAATTCACAAAATAATCCAAGTCCCATAATATGATACCCATCCAAAAGAAACAATTTTGCCTAATCCACAAAATAATCCAAGTCCCATAATATGATACCCATCCAAAAGAAACAATTTTGCCTAATCCACAAAATAATCCAAGTCCCACAGTCATATGACCCATGGGAAATATTCGCTTGATCTGCGGATTGTCCCATAGTATAATCCATAAGATACAAAGTAGCTTATACAGAAATATGAACCCCATGGGAGCCCCTAACAAACGTTTTTGCATGATCGACAAAAAGCAATGCGATCACGGGCAGCCGACGAGGCAAGGAAGATTGGGAAATGAAGTGAGTTCGTCCAGAGTCTTTCGAGAAGTCAGTGGTCATCACGTCCAAGTTAGATCTCGTCCTTCCGCCCTTGGAAAGTAAAGTTAAAGTTAACAAAGTAATTGAATAAAGTGTACAAACCGTAAATAGAAACCATAGAAAATTAAAGTTAACAAAGTAATTGAATAAAGTGTACAAAGCGTAAATAGAAACCATAGAAAATTAAAGTTAACAAAGTAATTGAATAAAGTGTACAAAGCGTAAATAGAAACTATAGAAAGTTAAAGTTAACAAAGTAATTGAATAAAGTGTACAAACCGTAAATAGAAACCATAGAAAATTAAAGTTAACAAAGTAATTGAATAAAGTGTACAAAGCGTAAATAGAAACCATAGAAAATTAAAGTTAACAAAGCAATTGAATAAAGTGTACAAAGCGTAAATAGAAACTATAGAAAATTATTGCGTAAATAATGTAACTTGAAGATTGAAATTAATTAAATACCGTAAATTAAAAATAAGATTGAAATTTATTAATTATTGTAACTTAGAAATAAAATAAAATAAAATAAGATTTAAATGTTGTAACTTAAAAATAAGATTGAAAATAAGATTGAGATTTATTAATTATTGTAACTTAGAAATAAAATTGAAAATAAGATTGAAAATATTGTAACTGTAAATAAGATTGAAAGTAATTAGAGATTGTAACTAAGAGGAAAATCAAGATTGTAATTGTAATTAATAAAGTTGAGTTAAGGTTAATAAAGTTAAGTTAAGGTGAAAATAAGCGTCTTTAAAAAAAAAAAAGGTGAATCCACGCGGTAACATCTTCCTTGGTTCCAGCATCCGCCCCCTAGTCCAACGGAAAAGCCGGAGGTTCCTCCCACGAACCGTATCTGGCCTGCGGACTTAGTTGGTGCAAAACATATTACTTGGTGTGCAGCCTAACCAGGCATAACAATATATATATATATATATATATATATATATATATATATATATATATATATATATATATATATATATATATATATATTATATATATATATAAGAGAAAAAATTTTTTTTTTGGAAATTTGCGGAAAACAATCTCGAGTCTAGATAGCGGTTTGTACTCTTTTCACTTACTAGCGGTTTTGTACTCTTTTCACTTACTAGCGGTTTTGTACTCTTTTTACTCATCCCATTTTTGCTACTTAAGTCCCAAAATTACGTGACATTATTTCACTAGACAGGCAGCTAGGCGTTTACAGGAAAATCCACCTCCGCATTCGTTAGTTCAGGATTCGCTAATCGGTTTACAAGAAAATTCTCCTCAGCATTCGTTGGTTCAGGATTCCGTCAAAATGTCTCTCACGATTGGAATTTCAGATGTTTTTAAAACCGTTCCAGTTTTTAATGGAAAGCCGTCGGAATTAAATAAATTTATTTCAGGCGGAGATATTTTATTTAATTCCATAAAAAACGCAGACCCGAATATATTCACTACATTTCTTGAGTTAGTCAAAAATAGATTAGATGTCCCTGCCTTTGACTTAATTCAATATTGCACTATGACCAATTGGGAAACTTTAAAAGAAGTATTAGAATCGGAATATAAGGAAGAACAGTCTCGTTCAATGGCACATAACGTGTTGATTTCACTCAAACAACAGTGTAGAGAAACGATTCGAGAATTCGGAGACAGAGTCGGGACAGCTCTGAGGAATTTGAACTCCGCTACATGTAGACAAAATAAATCATTATGGAAAATTTAACAAGCCTCAGGACTTGCTAAATAAGGCCAAGACCGGTTCCCGGTTGTAGTGCCGATGATGATGATGACATGTAGCATGACTAGTGACGAAGTAGTTAGGACTTTTCTAATAGCAGAGAATACTAAACTAGCGGTAGAGATATTTGAGGACGGTCTAAAAAATGACCAACTCAAAATAATTGCCAAAGTCCATGGGGGGACGAATTTAAAGCAATCGATAGCACATGCGGAAGCTCATGCTGCACGAATAGACAACACTCCCCAAACTTATAATAAATTTCCAAATAGATTCACTCATCCTACTAGAATAGTCTGTCAAACTTGCGGTAAGTTAGGTCACTCGCAGGAAACATGTTATCGAAACATGCAAATCCCGAGTTTTTCGCAACCCATAAAAAGGGAAATACAAAACATCGTGACTAGCTACTGTGGGAAAAAATAATCACACTCAAAACGATTGTAGATTGAGGCTGTGGGGATTCTCCACATCACACGGAGAACCAACCCACAACCCTAACCTGCAAACATGCACAAATCAAATCCTCAACGGAACATTACCCAATAGCATATATTCCCAAACCCACAATAAAATATTTTCCAAACCACCAGAGAATATAATTCAACCAAATATATCCTAATCACCACCGCACGCATTTCCCCAAACTGCGTCAGCCAATTATCTATATTTCCTCGACGCAACCAAGCAATCCACATTTCCCCGAAATTCGTATGCCATAGCAAACGCATATTCAATCCTCAACGGAACATTAGCAAGTATACCAAGCCGCACACATTTCTCCGAAGTTCATATGCCCTAACAAAGCATGTATCCCAATCCTCAACGGAACATTACCAACCAACTAAACCGCGCACATTTCCCCCGAAATTATTTCGGTTAACATTTCTATCTAAACGATATCCCTTGCTTGCACCCAAGCTATTCCAATTTCCTCCGAAAATGCATGCCCATACTCGCTCGCGTCGCCAAAGCCAATTTCCCGGTACACCCAACCAACGAAGTCAACCCAGCCTGTACGGCCAGAATTCGTTGGAACTGAGTTCTTATTCGAGCATAGCAACTCGTCCACAATTCCTCGTAATTCGCAGCGAGCCTAACTTTGCTATGACGCACCGCCACGACGCAACGAATGAATTATTTTCATTCATAATCAGTCGAGTTTCTACATCAGGAGAGTGCGCACGCGGGAGTCAAATTCGTGGTTTGATAGATCTTTTGTTTTGCGTTAACGTTGACATCTACTAAATAAGTAAGCCTAGAAAATTAGTGGTGTAACCTCCCTTCGCTGGTGTTAATGTAACAGATTCGGAAGTGAAAGAGTCACAATGTTCGGTAATTCTTTTGGAGGAGTGTGACCTCTAACCAAAGTTACATTTAATCGTTTATAGCTTGAACTTCAAGTCGTTGAATAAGTGTTGACTGTATAAATTTCCCAAAGTTACATTTAATCGTTTATAGCTTGAACTTCAAGTCGTTGAATAAGTGTTGACTGTATAAATTCACCAAGTTACATTTGATTGTATTAAAAACGTTTTAAATTTGTAATCCGAATGGCGCTCTTGTTAATGGATTAATGAAACAACATTCTTAAACGTTTTAAATGAACAAGAAAATTCAGTTTTCTATACAACGGTTTTTTTATAAAAACATTTTAAGTTTTAACTTCAAATGGTGTTTCTGTTAATTGGTTGGTTGAAGGAACAGTTTTAAGCATTTTAAATATTGAACTCAAACTACTTAATAACAATAAAATAAGTTGACATAATTATAAAAACATTTTCTCACAGAATCGAAAACACCTCAGTTAAAACGTAAAAGATAAAATTGGGAAGTAATTCACATATAGACACGAAATGATTAGTTTTACGAAGAAGCCGGACACCGGATCATCTAAAACGGATACCAAAGGTGCTGACATAAACAACCTATGTTAAAATAAATAAAATCGTCACAAACAACCAAGCTGATCAGCGCGTTTTATTCTTCGTTCTTCTCCGGTGAACGATTCTTACCGCGGAACATCACGTCGGGGAGTTAGGTGAAACCGTGCCCGTTACTTGGCATACAACATCCACCCCTCACAAGGCTATCAAGGAATGGTTCAGTTCCGAATTACCATCAAGGTGTAGCACGGAACCCCTTTAAAGATAGCACTGCAACTACGAACATTCGTTTTGTAAGTTTAAGACCTGCAAATACTGCGAGGCAACACGACAACCAAAATGTTCGATTTTAAAGTACAAAATTGGTACAAGAGTCGGAAAATGAGGCCTGACGCCAAAAGAATCATACTGAACACCACACTAAATTTTCAATTTATAGTATTCGTTCGAGTCATATAGAGGAAAGGGAGTCATTGCCCTCGGCCAATTATAGTGAGCATCGAGGAAAGCCATACAGCTCTATGAATGGGGCACCGAACCTAATCCGTAATGAGTCAGTATGTGAATCACGATCCACTTGCCTAGATCCTCAGTTAGAATCAAAACACCGAAGACAATAATTATTATCTATAAAAATAAAATTTATGATAATATTTCAGCAGCACAGACTGAAGAAGAAAATACTTCAGCAGCAAATACTGAAGAAAAAGATATTTCAGCAGCACAGACTGAAGAAGAAAATAGTTCAGCAACAAAGACTGAAGAAAAAGATATTTCAGCAGCTAAGACTGAAGAAAAAAATATTTCAGCAGCACAGACTGAAAAAGAAGATATTTCAGCAGCTAAGACTGAAGAAGAAATTATTTCAGCAGCAAAGACTGAAGAAAAAGATAGTTCAGCAGCAAAGACTGAAGAAAATATTTCAGCAACAAAGACGGAAGAACAAAATATTTCAGCAGCAATGACTGAAGAACAAAATGTTTCAGCAGCAAATAAGATTAAAGAACTAAACGTCCCTACATCAAGTAAAACTCATGAACTAAATGTTCCAACAGCAAGTAAGACTGAAAAAAAAAAACAAAGGTTCAAACAGCAAGTAAGACTGATGAATATAATGTTTCTGCAGAACACAAAACAAAAAATATTTTATATATCCAAACTCTAAATATTCTAGACAACAGGTACAACAATATTAAACCTAAAATAATAGGACTACCAGAAAATCAAATAGGGAAATCTTACCCCCACATTAACAATCATTTTCTAGTTGTCCACTTAAAATATTCGATTGTCTTAAGTATTCGCTTCCTCTTGTTCTTTAATCTATTTTTAACAATCATCTTAAAATTAGAACCCAAAAGAGTATGGAGAATTTTCCATAAATTTAAAGAAAAAATTAAAATAAAACAAATGGCTTTTCTTTTATTATCCTAATATGTGTATATGAACATATGAATAATAAAACCAAAGTACAAACAAAAATAAATTTAAATAAAAAATATATTCGTTGCAATATCTAAACATTGCATTTGCACCACAGAGTGTTATGAATATACAATTCCCTATTAACGGCCGCCAACCGTCGGCGGACCTAAGGAAATTCACACCATCAACCTAAATGTTGATTTATGGCCTCTCCTAGGATGACCAGATCTTCGGTTCGTGTTGTTTTTACCCCAGATGTTCCTTGTTGCCGGCAAGCATAGCACAATTAATTGTGTACACAGCGCAGGCCATGCTTTGTTGGTATTCGTAGGAGATGCTGTTGCGATGTTCGCAACCACCACCACCACCGGACGATTGTAGGCGACGCATACACAGACATTCGAAATGTATGCCGTATTCCCCGGTCCAATCACGATTAACTATCTGGAGTTAATCGTGCAGCTCCTCCCCTTTTGCGGTTTGCTTGGTGGTTTCCCTTTTCTTTGGTGGGCAGTTAATGCCCAGTCAGATCATATCCACCGCTGCGTGCAGTTGTAAAAGTCGCATTTGTAAGAGCCAATCGCGAAGAGTCGCAATTAGTCGGTACAATTAATTAGTTGGATAACGTGTAGTGTTTCATCTACGAGTGTGCGTCCGGGAGTCTTCACTATAAAGTAATGTTTTGATTTGTATTTTTAACAACAGAACTATTTGTACGAATTAATTCGGTTTAGAGTACTGTGGGGCTTTTCAGGGCCCGAAGAGCCATACATCATTCGATCCCCACTATTCCAGGCGAATCGGCTCACCTCTAAGTCGAACTTCAGCAAGGTTGCGTAACCTTGCTACGGCATTTACCCCCAGCCAAATCGCTGGAATTAATACAGTTACCCAATCGGATAACTGTTACGAATATCCGTTAGGCAGCTTACCTATTCTGTGGGGGGTTTTCCTTCCAAACCCCCTTTTTCTCCATCACCATCCCTGAAAAACATTAAGTCCACGGCAAAGCTTATCACTTAGCCGTGGCATCAAAAATTTATCCTCTGGCAGGCATTGATTTCTGAAAAAAAAAAACATTGAGTCCACGGCAAAGCTTATCACTTAACCGTGGCATCGAAAATTTATCCTCGGGCAGGCATCGATTCCTAAAAAAAAAAAACAGTAAGTCCACGGCAAAGATTATCACATTGCCGTGGCATTTGAAATCTCCTCCTCAGGCATGCATTCTACACCGGGCATCTCGTTTCCATAGCCTTATGCTATGGAAACATCATCAACAAAGAGTTCCTTGTTTACTCGTTTTTTTGTTTGCCCATGGCACTCCTAGCATGCGGCTATTAGGTCCCATTGGTTTGCCACCGCCGACAAGGTTTCGGCTGAGGCAAACCAAACATTTCCCTAATTACCAGCAATAGCTGGTTTCCTATTATCGGTCCCCACCGATCAGGGACCGCAGTCAAGCAACGAATTGGATGCAGCCAGCAAGAGTTTACTTTTAACATCTGGCAATGGCTGCACCCTATATTCGTTGCAATATCTAAACATGGCATTGGCACCACAGAGTGTTATGCGTATACAATTCCCTATTAACGGCCGCCACCCGTCGGCGGACCGAAGGGAATTCACACCATCAACCGAAATGTTGATTTATGGCCTCCCATACGATGACCAGATCTTCGGTTCGTGTCATTTCCACCCCAGATATTCATTGTTTGCATTCGTGGAAGATGCAGTTGCGATGCTGGCATCCCTCCTCGGTCGCCGGACGCTCGTATGCGAGGCATACACACACATCCATAATGTATGCCTATTCCCCGGTCCAATCACGATTAACTACCTCGAGTTAATCGTGTGGCTCCTCCCCTTTTGCGGTTTCCCTTAGGTGTCCCTTTTCTTTTGTGGGCATTAGATACCCGGTCAGATTACAACCCTCGTCGCGTACGTATACGCTAAGAAGTCATATATTTTATCGGTCAACCGGAGTGGTCAGGGTCGTATCGTGCAGGGTGTTCTTATTGTTTCAAGACTTGTAACCGCGAATGAAATTATAATGAGTGTTGTGTTCGGCTACAGAACGATTGTAATTGTCTAACGTAATTATAACAGGAGTCGTGACTTAAAATAAATGTTGTCCGCACCTATGTATGGTTGTAAAGATAAATGTTTCAGAACCAGTGTATTGACTTAAATAAATGTTGTCCGCACCTATGTATGGTTGTAAAGATAAATGTTTCCGAACCAGTGTATTGACTTAAAATAAATGTTGTCCGAACCTATATATTGTTTTAAAGATACATTTTTCCGAACCAGTGTATTGACTTTAATAAAGAAATTAAAAATATACGACAGAAAATCGTCTAGCGCCTTTTTACTTGCTGCATAATCGTGGGAAGAGTTATCTTCAGTATATGTTGGGGAAGTTAGTGAACCCGTATCGTGCCAGATACACTACTTAAACCCCACAGTACTATTCGGGACCATCAAACAGTTATACCAGATAAATTCAATTCAATGGAAAATATACGTAACTTAAAACCTATAGTGCGGCACAAAATTTGATATGCAATAGTTCCATTAATATAAATAACGTTAAGTTCATACAAAAGTGCTCCCTACTGTTGTGAAACCAAATAAACCTCACTTAAACAATAACAAGGAAGGATTTAAATAAAAGAACATTTTATAAAAAAACAAACTTCATCGGAGTTTTCTTCTTTGCTGTGCTGAGTCCGCTCCATAACTTGGGATCTATTGACGCATTGTTTTATTTTTCTTTCTTTCGGTGTATCAAATAGACAACTCCTTCGTTGGGGAATGAGGTTAAACAGTGCCCGCGCTCGGTGCAATACGTCAACCCCACAGGCCAACCTAAGGATACAGTCCTGATTAATATCTATCGGTATTAATAATCTGCTGAATTGGAAAACATTCTACATTGGTCCGTCGAGCCGGATATATACGATCCGGGGACTTAAGGGGAAAGGATTTACGATCAGAGAAACCAAGGGATTCACGATCCAAGAGAACTATTGCCGGAGTGGAACAACTGCGAACAATCAACCAGAAAAACTCCTTCATAAGATCTAGTGGCGGATTGCTGGCAGTAGCTGTGGGCAGTGGTTGTTTCATCGACGGAACAGAGTGCTGGAAAGACAAGTGGACATCGACTTCATCATAACGAGGTGGGTGGCAATTATTTTATCAATTCTAACTTTAGTGATAAGATCAAGGGCAGTGGTTGTGTGTGATTGCAAAGTGGTGAATTGGTGGTTCTTTTTAAATTGTTGGAAGGTCATAGGAAGTTGTTGTGGTGTTAACTAGCGAAGGAAAATTAATTGAGCTGAGGTCTCCAACGAGACTATAGCAGAATAAAGGACTTTGTCAACATACCGCAAAAGGCTTTTAACTTAAAAGGTCGGTGACTTGAAATAGTGTTCGTCATCTGCAAGATTAAGCAAAGGTTAAGCGCAATTCACACGGTACGTTGCGGATTCGATTGGGTGATTGTTCAGCGGTGACTACCCAGTGGTATTGAGGTGCTGGGTGGTGTTCTGTGTATTTGGTGGCTGCAACGTTGGATTGTGTGATTGAATTGATTCATTCGTTCGGGTTGATTGAGCGAGGTGATTGTGCGGTGTTGACGGCACAGTCGAGTCGGAGTGATTCTTTAGATTTGTTGGGAGTGTATTCCTGCGGCCGTTTGATTGTGACATCGGATTGCGTGAATCAGTTCGGGCAACCCTTTTGGTGTGAAGAAGCGAGGTAGCGTAACGAACGCTTGTGAGCAAAACAACTTGCGTGTCTAATAGACAGCTCAAAGGAAGGATTGGTTGTTTATATCCTGAATTATTGAATTATTGCTAAGGAGCTGGTGTTGAATAAATTACCTTTGCGGAAGACAAGTCCTTTCATTCAGGGTAGTGGGTTCAGTTTTACATTGATCACCGGTGGATTAAAGGGAGTTCAAATATAATTCACGCTGCACGTTTAAGTTTTGAAACGGACGAAGTAATTGTACGATAGTGAACGCAAGGGCGAGTTGATTGAGTTCTGAAGATTTCTGGTCGATACATATTGAGGGTGTGGGTTCCTGTGGTCTTTCGATTTCGTTAGTGGATTGCGCGATTCATTTCGGTTGGTCCTTTTGGTTTGTTCCAGCAAGGTGGGATAACGGCCAATTTGTCAGCAAATCAACGTGCGTGTTTAACAGACAATTCAAGAGAAAATTCGGTTGTGTGTACCTTGACAACCCAACAAAATGAGTAAGACAAAGATGTCTAACCTTATTGACAGCTTGCAGAACATAGCGAGCGAATTAACAGCCGATTATAAGGCATATTCGGAATTGAGTCAAACATACAAATCAGTGCACATGAATGAGGCATGTTTAAGAAATTTGGAGCACTCCTTTGAGGAAGCAAAGGGATTGCATCAAAAAATTATAGCGGCTCCCAGTGATGATACAAAAATAAGATACATGGAAGAACTCCACTTCCATAAGCTGAAGGAATTGTATTACAGTTATTCTTCAGAACTTGGGTCGCAATTAGAACAAGGCGACACTCATCCGCTGGGACATAATTCATTTAATAGTTCGATGGGAACAACAAGGGCGCCAACAGCAGAATTCAAATTACCCCCCATTAAGATACCGACGTTTAGCGGTTCTTACCAGACGTGGCCGGAATTTAAGGCTCTATTTGAGAACCTTATCATTAGAAACACGACTATATCTGATGTCCAACGGCTCCACTATCTCAAGGCAAACCTAGAAGGTGAAGCAGAGCGCCTATTGCGGAATACTGCCATAGTTGAGGGTGACTTGGAATCGGCCTGGGCAACACTGGTGAAGCGTTACCAGAATTTGAGATTGTTGAAGGACAACCAATTCGGGATATTATTTGGTCAGGCGTCATTGGGCCACGAGTCGGCCGATGGAATTAGATCTCTGATGGATACCACAGGTGAGGCCAAACAAGCACTACAAAATTTGGGAGTTCCGGTCACATCGTGGGAAGATGTATTGATTTTCCACACAGTCCAGAAGCTTCCCCTTAAGACGCGAGGTTTGTGGGAATCTCACATTTCGTCATATGTGGATTACCCAACATATGATGTCTTGGAGGAATTTTTATTCACAAGGATCCGAACTCTAGAAGTCATGGGACAGACAACGTCCAAGGGGTCTTACGGAGCTCCCAGACCAAACATCATGACGTACGTGCCCATAATTCAACTACTGTCACTTGCATAATGTGTTCGGGCCCACATCTAATACGCAACTGTCCTCAATTCAAGGCTCTAAGTTGAAAAGGGCGATGGGATATTGCAAATACGCGCCAGTTGTGTATCAATTGCCTCTCAAAATTCCACAAACGTCAGGACTGCACAAACGAGTTCACGTGCACCTATTGCAAAAGAAAACATCACTCATTGCTACATATGGACCGGGAGAAACGTCCAATCCAAGGACAGGGGAGCGCTTCAACGGGGGGCATCCCGATTTCTAAGTCATCGGATGCCGCGAGCATTCAACCGTCAGGCACAGGAAAGAAAGCTAATCTTACCACAAACCAAACATGCAATACTTACATGGCCGGCACTGGCCACACTAAGACGGTTCTCTTGGCCACAGCACTGGTCAAGGTTTTTACGGCGGGAGGACAACCATTGGTACTTCGAGCTCTGTTGGATCCTGGGTCAGAGGCGTCGTTTATTACTGAAGCAGTCGCGCAGCAATTGAGGCTCAAAAGAGTACGAAGTTATATAAACGTCCTTGGAATTGGATCGGCTAACAATAGTATTGCGAAAACAAGGGTCGCGCTTACGATACATTCGTTAGTACGGGAAGAGTTCAAATTGGAACTCATGGCATTAGTATTGGCGAAGATAACAACAAACTTCCCAAAACATCAAATTCCTTGTGCTGATTGGCCACGCATTCATCATTTACAGCTGGCTGATCCAACATACAACCAACCGGGCAAAATTGATATTTTGCTTGGTAGTGACGTATACCCATTAATATTATTGGAGGCTCTGATTAAGAGCGGACCAGGTGCTCCTATGGCACAGCGGAGTTTGCATGGGTACTGTCTGGCAGTATAAATTCCGGTAACCAGACCACAATTAAGGTTCACCACACCACCACTAGTAGCTCCGAATTGAATACGATCATACAAAGGTTTTGGGAACTGGAGGAGGTGAAAGAGAGGAAATCGTTGTCACAGGAGGAGGAGCAATGTGAAACTCATTTCTGTAGAACGCATCAACGACAGTTGGATGGCAGGTATACGGTCCATTTACCCTTTAATAAAGGGAGGCACCCAAGGTTGGGTTTATCGCGCAATTCAGCGCTTGTTCGACTTTTCCAGTTGGAAAAAAGATTTCAAACCGATCGTTCATTCCAGGAAGAATATAAAGGAGTTTTTAAGGAGTATGAGGACTTGGGACACATGTCTGAAATCGACCCTCTCTCAAATAATAATTGCCATTATTTCATGCCGCACCATGCGGTGATTAAGGGGTCCAGCTCAACAACGAGGTTACGAATCGTTTTCGATGCTTCCTGCAGAACATCAGATGGTACGTCACTCAACGATCATTTGCTGAATGGCCCTCGGCTCCAGGATGACATCTTTGATCATATTCTGAGATTTCGAAAACACAGAATATCCTTCGTAGCGGACATACCCAAGATGTATCGGCAAATTTGTGTACCATAGGAGGACGCATCCTATCAGCTCGTGTTGTGGAGAGATGTGGAAGGAGATAACATTAAGACCTACCAATTAAACACTGTCACGTTTGGTACCACCGCTGCGCCGTATTTAGCAGTGCGCACTCTACAACAATTAGCATTTGATGAACGGGCTGACTATCCATTAGCATCGTAGATAGTCTGTAAAAAATTCTATGTCGATGATGTCATGCATGGAGCAGACTCAGAAGATGAGGCCATGGAACTACGTGAACAACTCGTGGCCATGTTGCGGCGTGGAGGGTTTCCACTCAGGAAATGGGCCAGCAACAGTTGAAAATTGATGCTTTCGGTTCCGGAGGAGGATAGAGAGGTTCAGGTGCCATTATCGCTTGACAAGGGTAACACCGTAAAGACCTTGGGGATCCAAAGGCATCCTGGACGAGACACATTTTCGTTCAAGGTCTGTCTCCAGGAATCGAAGGGAGCAACGAAAAGAATGATCTTGTCAGAGATTGCGCGCCTATACGACCCGATGGGCTGGATATCGCCCTGTGTCGTCATTGGCAAGATGGTCATGCAGGAGATTTGGAAGCAGGATCTAGACTGGGACAGCGAGCTTCCACCAAAAATTGTCTCAACATAGTCTAAGTTAAGGACTGAGCTAAATGCCCTCAACAACATAGAAATTCCGCGTTGGGTCAATCTCACCAAGCGATCAACACTCGAAGTGCATGGATTCTGCGACGCCTCGGAAAGGGCATATGCTGCTGTGGTCTACCTTCGTTCGGTCACCGAGGGAGTGTCTTCAATAGAGCTGCTCGTATCAAAAAAGTTACGTGTGTTACGTGACGTTCGACAATCCACCGCCCCCATCATTTATTTGTTTTCATATAATTTAATTTTAATATAATGTGATGGTAAGGTGGTGGAGTAAGTGCACGATCCACATGTAAGTGTGCGGGCACACCCCAGTTCGAGTGTGGATCGTGTACAAGTTTCGAATTCGGTTGGAGGTGGATGTCGATGAGTGAGAGATAGAAACAACAAAGGGAATTTTCGATTCCGTTTTTGATGTTTTCGAAATATACTGTTTTCTAGGTTCCGTTGATGACAGTCCGTTGATAAAGGTTGATTGCGGACAATTAAGCAAAAAAAAAAAAAAAAGAAAAAAGAAAGAGAAGCAGAAATAGCCCGTTCGTTTTTGAAAAGAAGAAATGAAGTTAAAATTGAAAAAGTTGCTTGGTTTGTCTTTGTTTGATAAATTAAAGAATTGATAAATTAAAAGTTAAGTTGGAATCGAAAAAGTGCTTTGCTTGTCTTTTGTTTCGATAAGTGAAGTATTGAAAGAGAAAAAGGTTTTCCTGGAATTTCATCTGTCACCTTGCGCGAGTGCGGGACGTTCCTGGAATGGATGCTACACAAGGAAGGAATACATAAAGAGGCTTCTGACACACAAAACTACGAACGTTGTGCAAATAGTCACCTTGACCCCAGGTAACCATTTTATACTTACCTCCAATTTTCTGTGGCAAAACTGTCACAGTGGCACCGGCCTCTAAATTGAAAAACGGAGGTAACTGGCGGCTACCGAGAGATATGCAGTTTTACGGTTGAATCTAAATCATCAGTAAACTTTCGTGATACGGTTTTAATTTCTGGAATATGCTATTTATGTCAAAGATAATTTGAAACGAATGTTAGTCAATCTAAGAACAATTGTGAATACAGGTGATTATTGTTCCAAATAAATCTTTTTATGAATTTATTCGAATTTCATTTTTATTTTCCTGCTGTTAATTGGCTTGACGCTACCGGCGATATTCATTTCGAGTTGGGATTTAATGGAATTTGCTGGATAAGAGCAGGCACCTGCTAAGTGACTAACCAAGAATACAGTCCTGCAACTAATTGCTGAATTGAAATACATTCTACATTGGTCCTTCGAGCCGGATCAAAAGGATCCGAGGTACAATAGGGCGGAGTTAAAATCCAGAGTGCAACAAGTGATTTACGATCCAGAGTGCAGCACAAGTGATTCAAAACCTGGAGTGCAGAAGGAAGGATTCACGATCCGGAATATACAAGGGATTTACGATCCCACAACCAAGGAGAATACGTCCACCAAATAGCAGTGACAGCTTCTTGTCGCGGATTGAGGAATAGTGGCTGTTAAAGGTGCTCATAAGCGGAAAATATTGCTGGGCATAACACAGGCAATCTTACATGGTGCATAGGCAGTTGGAGATTAATTTCATCATTCAAAATAGAAGGTAGGTGGCAATAGTTTATTCCATATTAATTACTAGTGGAAAGATCAAAGTGGTAGTTGTGTGTGGTTCGAAGTGGTACACAGAGGTTGCACGTTAAGAAATTGTTGAAGTTGTGTGTTGCTTCAATCAAAGAAGAGAATTTGTAAGTGGAGCGAATTATTGCTAAGGAGCTGGTGTTGAATAAATTACCTTTGCGGAAGACAAGTCCTTTCATTCAGGGTAGTGGGTTCAGTTTTACATTGATCACCGGTGGATTAAAGGGAGTTCAAATATAATTCACGCTGCACGTTTAAGTTTTGAAACGGACGAAGTAATTGTACGATAGTGAACGCAAGGGCGAGTTGATTGAGTTCTGAAGATTTCTGGTCGATACATATTGAGGGTGTGGGTTCCTGTGGTTTTTCGATTTCGTTAGTGGATTGCGCGATTCATTTCGGTTGGTCCTTTTGGTTTGTTCCAGCAAGGTGGGATAACGGCCAATTTGTCAGCAAATCAACGTGCGTGTTTAACAAACAATTCAAGAGAAAATTCGGTTGTGTGTACCTTGACAACCCAACAAAATGAGTAAGACAAAGATGTCTAACCTAATTGACAGCTTGCAGAACATAGCGAGCGAATTAACAGCCGACTATAAGGCATATGCGGAATTGAGTCAAACATACAAATCAGTGCACATGAATGAGGAACGTTTAAGAAATTTGGAGCACTCCTTTGAGGAAGCAAAGGGATTGCATCAAAAAATTATAGCGGCTCCCAGTGATGATACAAAAATAAGATACATGGAAGAACTCCACTTCCATAAGCTGAAGGAATTGTATTACAGGTATTCTTCAGAACTTAGGTCGCAATTAGAACAAGTCGACTCTCATCCGCTGGGACATAATTCATTTAATAGTTCGATGGGAACAACAAGGGCGCCAACAGCAGAATTCAAATTACCCCCCATTAGTGGTTCTTACCAGACGTGGCCGGAATTTAAGGCTCTATTTGAGAACCTTATCATTAGAAACACGTCTATATCTGATGTCCAACGGTTGCACTTGTGGGGGTGAATGTGTTGATGCCGACGTACGGCAAGTATTCCATTAACTTCCCCCAAACACTTGTCCACAGCAAAGGGAAGAAAGAATGAAAGCACTTAACTGAATTTGTTTGTTAGATGTCACATTTATTTTTTTCTTTATTTAATATCCTTTTATAAATTCGCGTTTCAGTGTTTATTCACTCCGATTTTTGACGCGACGCGACCTTACGTGCTCGTGATCGAAATGCGACTCAGGAGACGTGTGCTCCGTTTGGGTGATGGTTAGCGACTCGTGTGAATTGGGGTTGAAATTCATATTTCTTTCTATGCACAGGACAACCAAAAGAGACCACGCCTCTGCTCTCTCAACCTCACGCCCGTCAAAGTATGAGTAACTTTTGTTAATAGGGTAATTGACGGACATGAAGAATGAGAGAACAGAAATCATGATATGCTGTGATCTCGGGGTAGCTTTGGTTGTGTGTGTTGGTATCAGATGCAGCTACTGACACGACCTACTGACCCAGTAGTACGGCTATGGTGTAGTTAAAGCGCATTGAACCGTGGAAAGAAATACGAATGAGGGAGAACCCTAGCGGATGTTACTCCCCTGCAAAGAGAGATCGTTGATCCCAAGCGAATGGGTGATCTGAGGGAAAGTCGATAGGACGCCGCTGATGTTTGGGAAATAATTCGCGTGAGAACCAGACTCTATGACGCTGAAATTACCCCAGCTATTTTGCTATGTTGCAACAGCGTCGTTCTTTTAGACTTGTTGTTGCTAACCGACATTATGAGATTTCCGATGGGAAACTCATGGTTAGCAAGAATGGAGTTGCCGTATGACATTTATGTAGCTAAACTCAATTATGCATTATCTGCAAGGGATGATGAGTTAAGCTATACGTCCGTTTGAAATGTTTTACAGGGGAATACATATAAAGGAAATTGGTAAGTATGACGCGCTGAAAGCGGTCGAATTTAGGTGGAAATGTTGGTTGGAATTGTGGGTTGTTTCTCATGTAGAATAGAGAAACCCCCCACAGTACTCCCCCGCCAGTGACGTAGTCACGAAATAATGGTAGGGCGGAAGGAGTAGAATGGTTGGAGGAGCGCTAGGTGAAGTATCGGAAGGAGAGTCGTGTGTTTGGAGTATGGCTGGTTTGGATTAACCCAGTAGTTACGGTGGTAAGGCTTGGCTCTGTCGTGTAGACGTGTTCCTGGGTCGTGGCTGGGCTTGGGTCTGTGATGGAAGTGGACCTGGTTGGTACCGCGTGTGTTGCCGACGGGGACAAAGGGGTTGCGGTGCGGTCCACTGGCCTGTTGTTGTTTGCATAGACCAACAGGTATGACATCCAAGTAGGTCGTGACCCATCGGTAGCTCGCTCGCATCCGAAGTGACGAAGTTACGTGTGCGGGATGGAGGAGCTTCACGTCCAGTGTTAATTTTTCTCCGCAGCGACGGGGTGCCGTGTGCGGGATGGAGAAGAACAGAGTCTAGGATCGGCATTTTTCGTCCATACGTCGGTATGGGGAGTTGTTTGCCGCCCTTGGTAGAAGTGCAGTTTTGTGGAGGCTGGCGTTGACGTACAGTCTTAGCCTTGCGCGTTTGTGTTGGAGTTGTAGACTTGTATGTCGTTAACCTTGTTGGTGACCCTCTGCTATCGAATCCGTGCCATCCCCTTTTTACCCTGTCTTTGCATATGTTCTGTGTGTGACCTGTACGGCCACACAACTCGCAGCAACTGCGAATGCTATAGACTCGGGGGTTTGATGTTGCTGGGGTGTTGGAGGCAGAGGGTTGGTGTGTTCCCGGATGTGTTCTATTCTGGGAGTCCCTCTGCTGGCGTGGAGATTTGTTCTGTGGTAGTGTGGTGCGCCGCGCACGACATTGCACAATGTCGTGGCCATACCGCCAGCACTCCCGACAGAAAGGTGTGTTTCGCCTTTTCCGGCACTCGTCGTATAGGTGGCCTAATTTATGGCAAAAACTGCACGTGATGCGTGCAGTCACCTGATACAATCGACGAGCGCCGTAGTCCCTCGTGGTTTGATCCACAGGTGTGGTATTTTGAGGAGGCGAATGTCGACCTACCCGTTGGGTAGGTGCGTATCGATGGTCGCTTCGAACCTTCGCGAGGATTTGATTTAACTCGCGGCGTAATGTGGCCTGCAACGCTTGAAGGTCGGATCTAGTGGCGGGCGCAGAGGAGCTGTCTGCGGAAGACTCGCTGGGCCCGCGGCTGTAGGTTCGCTGGTGGAGACAGGTTGTGCAGAAAGGAGCGTGCCTTTTGGAGGATGAGGAGGGTAGCTGTGAGGATGATGCCTCTGGAGCAGTCCGCGGTGCTGCTAGCGAAGGTGATGTGTGCCGTGGATGCCGTGTAGGCAGTGTGGCGTGTTGGCTACCTGCCGCGTCTTGATATGAATGGAGCTCAGACTGTGGGTCTACGGTTTCCATAATTGCGTCAGCCACCTTAGCTAGGTAGCCCAAACTCTGGTTAGGTTGGGCCGTTAATGCCGAGCGGGCATGTTGAGGTAAACTCCTCAGGAAATGTGGCCTAATTAGATCATCCGTGATCCTGGTCCCCGCTATCGAGCGTAAATGGGTCAGGAAAAGGGATGGTCTCATACCTGAAAAATTTGTCGCGTTCGCTAATCGCTGTAGTTTGATGCTGGTGGGTTGGTCCAAAGCGTTAAGGAGACTCTCCCGCATGTTGCTGTAGGGATCAGGGCCCGGTGACCTGATCGCCTGCGCAACATGCATTCGCTGTGTCCCATCCAGCACCCGCAGCAATTCTACAGCACGATGTTCTTCATCGTAGATATTGGCGAACCGGAAAAAACGTTCGGCTGTGGCGAACCAAAGCTCTGGATACGCCTCGTCGAACGGAGGGAGCTTTACGTTTTGTAATGAGGATGGGAATTCAACGCTGGAAGCGTCATGAAAAGCGGGGGATTGAGGTCGCGCTTGCGCCTGCTGGGATGTACCGGCTCGTGTGGTGGGCATTGTGGTGCCGAAGTGTAAAGAGAAACCGCGATTGGGAAGGTTGATTGTCGAGTAGTATCGACGAATGTAGGGAGAAGCCGCGTTGTGTCTACGTGTGTAGGCGATAAAGTCGCAAAGTAAGTGAAAGAGGTCGAGTGAGAGTCACCAGAGAGTCGCGTCGAGTCGAATAATGCCGTGTTGTACACTGATTATACCCAGAAGGGGTTTACAATTGTTAAGTTTTGGTACAACGGAACATGTAATGACCAACAATGCTTGAACCTTTGAGCTTAATTACTATAATTTTTTTAAAACCAACCGAAATAGCGATACGTTTTGAGGAGTAATAATATAAGCAAAAGTTGACGCAGCACGTCGTACAAAATTATAAATGAGTTATTCTCACAATTACTGAACTGAGGAGTCGCTTTTAGTTTAGACTTAAACACTTTTGACGCGATTGGCGAATCGTCTGTGCAACAAGTGTAACATTTATCTTTTCTTACTTAGCAAATTCAAAAACACTTGAATTTCTGTCTTATAACTCTCACTTAATATTAACCTATCTAGGAAAACACCTAGAAATTTGTTGCTTTTTAATAAAATATGGTAATGATGATAATTTTAATTACATATGATCATTTGTTTTCTTTTGCATTTAGTATGAATATCTTCTTAAATTATTCTCTTTTAAAATATAATCCACTAAGTTATTATTACGATCAGGAATTTCCAGTGCACTTATGAGGTGCATACAGATTTTCAAAGTTCAATTGTTTATTTACAACTTATTTCCAGGTTTTAGTTTACAAGATTCTTAATTTTATCAAAAATTTTAAAATAACTTTCAAAATGTTAAGTCTGCTGGCTCAGAAGGAGCTCACCGTAAAGGAGAAGTAAGCACTTGGGTAATAAATTAACCTGAAAAGAAAAAAAAAAAACCTGAGATCCAGAGCTGACTTTTAAAGTTGGGCGGTAATTGGTTGACGTCGCCGTTGTGCTTGCTGGGAAGATGGTGTCAGTCCGGGGCGTCTGATGATGTTGCGGTAATGGTAAAGCTGTGTTGGGGCTCTACTTGCCCTTTCAGCGTCTTTTAAGTTATTTAAATTTATTTCCCGTTTTAGTTTTTTGAAATTATTGCACTTTGAATTTTGTTTAATTGATTTTTTTTCTTTAATAATTTTCAAATTTTTGGGTTAGTCTTTTTGTTTTAGTTGAATGTTTTTGATTGATTTTTTGTTTGAATTTTGTTTAATTGTTTCTCTTTTTTGGACTTTTCTTTAGATTTTTCGTTTGTCCGAAGATTTTTTTAAAATTTCCTTTTAAAACTGTTCACTTTTATTTCGTGTTGAAGTTAAATTGTCTATTGAATTTATGTTTTGGCACTAGTTTTTTAAAATTTTCAATTTAAAAGTTTTGTCACTGCACTCCGCTCGAGATTTTTGGCACTTTGATTTTTTGTTGAAAAAAATGTTATTGATTAATTTATCAGAAGGTTTTGAATGTTAACGGTACTGTCTTTGATTGTTTTAATTTTCGTTTAAACTTTTCACTGTTTTTGAGTTTAATTGGTTCATTTTTACTTTATTTTTGATGCGTTATTTTGTGTTGAAGGTGCGTGTTCTTTAGTCCGGTCACCACTGTGGGGGTGAATGTGTTGATGCCGACGTACGGCAAGTATTCCATTAACTTCCCCCAAACACTTGTCCACAGCAAAGGGAAGAAAGAATGAAAGCACTTAACTGAATTTGTTTGTTAGATGTCACATTTATTTTTTTCTTTATTTAATATCCTTTTATAAATTCGCGTTTCAGTGTTTATTCACTCCGATTTTTGACGCGACGCGACCTTACGTGCTCGTGATCGAAATGCGACTCAGGAGACGTGTGCTCCGTTTGGGTGATGGTTAGCGACTCGTGTGAATTGGGGTTGAAATTCATATTTCTTTCTATGCACAGGACAACCAAAAGAGACCACGCCTCTGCTCTCTCAACCTCACGCCCGTCAAAGTATGAGTAACTTTTGTTAATAGGGTAATTGACGGACATGAAGAATGAGAGAACAGAAATCATGATATGCTGTGATCTCGGGGTAGCTTTGGTTGTGTGTGTTGGTATCAGATGCAGCTACTGACACGACCTACTGACCCAGTAGTACGGCTATGGTGTAGTTAAAGCGCATTGAACCGTGGAAAGAAATACGAATGAGGGAGAACCCTAGCGGATGTTACTCCCCTGCAAAGAGAGATCGTTGATCCCAAGCGAATGGGTGATCTGAGGGAAAGTCGATAGGACGCCGCTGATGTTTGGGAAATAATTCGCGTGAGAACCAGACTCTATGACGCTGAAATTACCCCAGCTATTTTGCTATGTTGCAACAGCGTCGTTCTTTTAGACTTGTTGTTGCTAACCGACATTATGAGATTTCCGATGGGAAACTCATGGTTAGCAAGAATGGAGTTGCCGTATGACATTTATGTAGCTAAACTCAATTATGCATTATCTGCAAGGGATGATGAGTTAAGCTATACGTCCGTTTGAAATGTTTTACAGGGGAATACATATAAAGGAAATTGGTAAGTATGACGCGCTGAAAGCGGTCGAATTTAGGTGGAAATGTTGGTTGGAATTGTGGGTTGTTTCTCATGTAGAATAGAGAAACCCCCCACAGTACTCCCCCGCCAGTGACGTAGTCACGAAATAATGGTAGGGCGGAAGGAGTAGAATGGTTGGAGGAGCGCTAGGTGAAGTATCGGAAGGAGAGTCGTGTGTTTGGAGTATGGCTGGTTTGGATTAACCCAGTAGTTACGGTGGTAAGGCTTGGCTCTGTCGTGTAGACGTGTTCCTGGGTCGTGGCTGGGCTTGGGTCTGTGATGGAAGTGGACCTGGTTGGTACCGCGTGTGTTGCCGACGGGGACAAAGGGGTTGCGGTGCGGTCCACTGGCCTGTTGTTGTTTGCATAGACCAACAGGTATGACATCCAAGTAGGTCGTGACCCATCGGTAGCTCGCTCGCATCCGAAGTGACGAAGTTACGTGTGCGGGATGGAGGAGCTTCACGTCCAGTGTTAATTTTTCTCCGCAGCGACGGGGTGCCGTGTGCGGGATGGAGAAGAACAGAGTCTAGGATCGGCATTTTTCGTCCATACGTCGGTATGGGGAGTTGTTTGCCGCCCTTGGTAGAAGTGCAGTTTTGTGGAGGCTGGCGTTGACGTACAGTCTTAGCCTTGCGCGTTTGTGTTGGAGTTGTAGACTTGTATGTCGTTAACCTTGTTGGTGACCCTCTGCTATCGAATCCGTGCCATCCCCTTTTTACCCTGTCTTTGCATATGTTCTGTGTGTGACCTGTACGGCCACACAACTCGCAGCAACTGCGAATGCTATAGACTCGGGGGTTTGATGTTGCTGGGGTGTTGGAGGCAGAGGGTTGGTGTGTTCCCGGATGTGTTCTATTCTGGGAGTCCCTCTGCTGGCGTGGAGATTTGTTCTGTGGTAGTGTGGTGCGCCGCGCACGACATTGCACAATGTCGTGGCCATACCGCCAGCACTCCCGACAGAAAGGTGTGTTTCGCCTTTTCCGGCACTCGTCGTATAGGTGGCCTAATTTATGGCAAAAACTGCACGTGATGCGTGCAGTCACCTGATACAATCGACGAGCGCCGTAGTCCCTCGTGGTTTGATCCACAGGTGTGGTATTTTGAGGAGGCGAATGTCGACCTACCCGTTGGGTAGGTGCGTATCGATGGTCGCTTCGAACCTTCGCGAGGATTTGATTTAACTCGCGGCGTAATGTGGCCTGCAACGCTTGAAGGTCGGATCTAGTGGCGGGCGCAGAGGAGCTGTCTGCGGAAGACTCGCTGGGCCCGCGGCTGTAGGTTCGCTGGTGGAGACAGGTTGTGCAGAAAGGAGCGTGCCTTTTGGAGGATGAGGAGGGTAGCTGTGAGGATGATGCCTCTGGAGCAGTCCGCGGTGCTGCTAGCGAAGGTGATGTGTGCCGTGGATGCCGTGTAGGCAGTGTGGCGTGTTGGCTACCTGCCGCGTCTTGATATGAATGGAGCTCAGACTGTGGGTCTACGGTTTCCATAATTGCGTCAGCCACCTTAGCTAGGTAGCCCAAACTCTGGTTAGGTTGGGCCGTTAATGCCGAGCGGGCATGTTGAGGTAAACTCCTCAGGAAATGTGGCCTAATTAGATCATCCGTGATCCTGGTCCCCGCTATCGAGCGTAAATGGGTCAGGAAAAGGGATGGTCTCATACCTGAAAAATTTGTCGCGTTCGCTAATCGCTGTAGTTTGATGCTGGTGGGTTGGTCCAAAGCGTTAAGGAGACTCTCCCGCATGTTGCTGTAGGGATCAGGGCCCGGTGACCTGATCGCCTGCGCAACATGCATTCGCTGTGTCCCATCCAGCACCCGCAGCAATTCTACAGCACGATGTTCTTCATCGTAGATATTGGCGAACCGGAAAAAACGTTCGGCTGTGGCGAACCAAAGCTCTGGATACGCCTCGTCGAACGGAGGGAGCTTTACGTTTTGTAATGAGGATGGGAATTCAACGCTGGAAGCGTCATGAAAAGCGGGGGATTGAGGTCGCGCTTGCGCCTGCTGGGATGTACCGGCTCGTGTGGTGGGCATTGTGGTGCCGAAGTGTAAAGAGAAACCGCGATTGGGAAGGTTGATTGTCGAGTAGTATCGACGAATGTAGGGAGAAGCCGCGTTGTGTCTACGTGTGTAGGCGATAAAGTCGCAAAGTAAGTGAAAGAGGTCGAGTGAGAGTCACCAGAGAGTCGCGTCGAGTCGAATAATGCCGTGTTGTACACTGATTATACCCAGAAGGGGTTTACAATTGTTAAGTTTTGGTACAACGGAACATGTAATGACCAACAATGCTTGAACCTTTGAGCTTAATTACTATAATTTTTTTAAAACCAACCGAAATAGCGATACGTTTTGAGGAGTAATAATATAAGCAAAAGTTGACGCAGCACGTCGTACAAAATTATAAATGAGTTATTCTCACAATTACTGAACTGAGGAGTCGCTTTTAGTTTAGACTTAAACACTTTTGACGCGATTGGCGAATCGTCTGTGCAACAAGTGTAACATTTATCTTTTCTTACTTAGCAAATTCAAAAACACTTGAATTTCTGTCTTATAACTCTCACTTAATATTAACCTATCTAGGAAAACACCTAGAAATTTGTTGCTTTTTAATAAAATATGGTAATGATGATAATTTTAATTACATATGATCATTTGTTTTCTTTTGCATTTAGTATGAATATCTTCTTAAATTATTCTCTTTTAAAATATAATCCACTAAGTTATTATTACGATCAGGAATTTCCAGTGCACTTATGAGGTGCATACAGATTTTCAAAGTTCAATTGTTTATTTACAACTTATTTCCAGGTTTTAGTTTACAAGATTCTTAATTTTATCAAAAATTTTAAAATAACTTTCAAAATGTTAAGTCTGCTGGCTCAGAAGGAGCTCACCGTAAAGGAGAAGTAAGCACTTGGGTAATAAATTAACCTGAAAAGAAAAAAAAAAAACCTGAGATCCAGAGCTGACTTTTAAAGTTGGGCGGTAATTGGTTGACGTCGCCGTTGTGCTTGCTGGGAAGATGGTGTCAGTCCGGGGCGTCTGATGATGTTGCGGTAATGGTAAAGCTGTGTTGGGGCTCTACTTGCCCTTTCAGCGTCTTTTAAGTTATTTAAATTTATTTCCCGTTTTAGTTTTTTGAAATTATTGCACTTTGAATTTTGTTTAATTGATTTTTTTTCTTTAATAATTTTCAAATTTTTGGGTTAGTCTTTTTGTTTTAGTTGAATGTTTTTGATTGATTTTTTGTTTGAATTTTGTTTAATTGTTTCTCTTTTTTGGACTTTTCTTTAGATTTTTCGTTTGTCCGAAGATTTTTTTAAAATTTCCTTTTAAAACTGTTCACTTTTATTTCGTGTTGAAGTTAAATTGTCTATTGAATTTATGTTTTGGCACTAGTTTTTTAAAATTTTCAATTTAAAAGTTTTGTCACTGCACTCCGCTCGAGATTTTTGGCACTTTGATTTTTTGTTGAAAAAAATGTTATTGATTAATTTATCAGAAGGTTTTGAATGTTAACGGTACTGTCTTTGATTGTTTTAATTTTCGTTTAAACTTTTCACTGTTTTTGAGTTTAATTGGTTCATTTTTACTTTATTTTTGATGCGTTATTTTGTGTTGAAGGTGCGTGTTCTTTAGTCCGGTCACCACTGTGGGGGTGAATGTGTTGATGCCGACGTACGGCAAGTATTCCATTAACTTCCCCCAAACACTTGTCCACAGCAAAGGGAAGAAAGAATGAAAGCACTTAACTGAATTTGTTTGTTAGATGTCACATTTATTTTTTTCTTTATTTAATATCCTTTTATAAATTCGCGTTTCAGTGTTTATTCACTCCGATTTTTGACGCGACGCGACCTTACGTGCTCGTGATCGAAATGCGACTCAGGAGACGTGTGCTCCGTTTGGGTGATGGTTAGCGACTCGTGTGAATTGGGGTTGAAATTCATATTTCTTTCTATGCACAGGACAACCAAAAGAGACCACGCCTCTGCTCTCTCAACCTCACGCCCGTCAAAGTATGAGTAACTTTTGTTAATAGGGTAATTGACGGACATGAAGAATGAGAGAACAGAAATCATGATATGCTGTGATCTCGGGGTAGCTTTGGTTGTGTGTGTTGGTATCAGATGCAGCTACTGACACGACCTACTGACCCAGTAGTACGGCTATGGTGTAGTTAAAGCGCATTGAACCGTGGAAAGAAATACGAATGAGGGAGAACCCTAGCGGATGTTACTCCCCTGCAAAGAGAGATCGTTGATCCCAAGCGAATGGGTGATCTGAGGGAAAGTCGATAGGACGCCGCTGATGTTTGGGAAATAATTCGCGTGAGAACCAGACTCTATGACGCTGAAATTACCCCAGCTATTTTGCTATGTTGCAACAGCGTCGTTCTTTTAGACTTGTTGTTGCTAACCGACATTATGAGATTTCCGATGGGAAACTCATGGTTAGCAAGAATGGAGTTGCCGTATGACATTTATGTAGCTAAACTCAATTATGCATTATCTGCAAGGGATGATGAGTTAAGCTATACGTCCGTTTGAAATGTTTTACAGGGGAATACATATAAAGGAAATTGGTAAGTATGACGCGCTGAAAGCGGTCGAATTTAGGTGGAAATGTTGGTTGGAATTGTGGGTTGTTTCTCATGTAGAATAGAGAAACCCCCCACACACTATCTCAAGGCAAACCTGGAAGGCGAAGCAGAGCGTCTATTGCGGAATCTGCCTGGGCAACACTGGTGAAGCGTTACCAGAATTTGAGATTGTTGAAGGACAACCTATTCGGGATATTATTTGGTCAACCTTCATTGGGCCACGAGTTAGCCGATGGAATTAGGTCTCTGATGGATACCACAGGCGAGGCCAAACAAGCACTACAAAATTTAGGAATTCCGGTCACATCGTGGGGAGATGTATTGATTTTCCACACAGTCCAGAAGCTTCCCCTTAAGACGCGAGGTTTGTGGGAATCTCACATTTCGTCATACGTGGATTACCCAACATATGATGTCTTGGAGGAATTTTTATTCACAAGGATCCGAACTCTAGAAGTCATGGGACAGACAACGTCCAAGAGGTCTTACGGAGCTCCCAGACCAAACATCATGACGTACGTGCCCATAATTCAACTACAGTCACTTGCATAATGTGTTCGGGCCCACATCTAATACGCAACTGTCCTCAATTCAAGGCTCTAAGTTGAAAAGGGCGATGGGATATTGCAAATACGCGCCAGTTGTGTATCAATTGCCTCTCAAAATTCCACAAACGTCAGGACTGCACAAACGAGTTCACGTGCACCTATTGCAAAAGAAAACATCACTCATTGCTACATATGGACCGGGGGAAACTTCAATTGTTCTTTTTCTGACAATATTCTCGTTTCCCGTCTTGCGTTATCCTAAATCACTACATATGTACTCTGTCTATGAAAATTATATCGAGGTTATTATTATATAAAATAACCGGAAGCTCGTGCAATATTAGTCTTAAGATTCAAATAAGGGTTTTTTATTGTAGTTTTCCCTTAATTTATTATTTGCTATTCATTAAAATTGTGCTATTGTGGTTATATAGATTTAAGATTATAGTTGTAAAGGAATTGCTATCCTAAATCTCTTAAGTACTAGTTGTAAAATATACCATAAATGTAATTATCTACTAAATAAAAATTGAATTGAATTGAAATTGACTGGGAGAAACGTCCAATTCAAGGACAGGGGAGCGCTTCACCGGAGGGCATCCCGATTTGTAAGTCATCGGATGCCACGAGCATTCAACCGTCAGGCACAGGAAAGAAAGCTAATCTTACCACAAACCAAACATGCAATACTTACATGGCCGGCACTGGTCACATTAGGACGGTTCTCTTGGCCACAGCACTGATCAAGGTTTTCACGGCAGGAGGACAACCAGTGGTACTTCGAGCTCTGTTGGATCCTGGGTCAGAGGCGTCGTTTACTACTGAAACAGTCGCGCAGCAATTGGGGCTCAAGAGAGAACGAAGTTATGTAAACGTCCTCGGAATTGGATCGGCTAACACTAGCATTGCTAAAACAAGGGTCGCGCTTACGATACATTCGTTAGTATGGGAAGAGTTCAAGTTGGAACTCATGGCATTAGTATTGGCGAAGATAACAACAAACCTCCCAAAACATCAAATTCCTTGTGCTGATTGGCCACGCATTCATCATTTACAGCTGGCTGACCCAACATACCACCAACCGGGCAAAATTGATATTTTGCTTGGCAGTGACGTATACCCATTAATCTGATTAAGAGCGGACTGGGCGCTCCTATTTGAATTGAATCACACATCACACACATGAATTTAATGACCTCTGTCATCACCTCGAACACATGTACACACACACAAAACAGATAATTGAAACCACACAAGCCATTACCCAAGTCAAATTTGATTGATAGTCCATGTCCACTAATGGAATCAATGTCAACCAATTGCCACCCTGCTGTTGCACAGTACCAATTCACGTTCAACACTGCTGCCAATTGCAACCTTCTGTGGATAACTATACCCTAAACAATCATTGGCTAATCTATCCAGAGAGAGTAACCCCACTGGGTTACCGTCGCCGGCCCGGGAAGATGTTGCAACCGCAACAGCAATAGAAGGTCGCATCAAATTGTATCGAGAATAATCAGTTTGATTCATTTGAGTCGATTAATTTCACACCCAGCACGCTCGAAAGTATGCTATGACATCAGCAATCGAAATCAGACTAATTCGTTTTGAAGCAGCGAAGACAGCGCCCGAAGATATACTCGGTTGACTACCAATAACACTTAATACATTTCGAAGTGCGGAATGAAGAGAATCCAGCCAGATACTATCAACTCTTGCTAGAATTATTGAACCAGAAAGCAAGCAGTATTTTGAATAGCGGAGGAGATTTTGGTGGCAACGGCCTCTAAATTGAAAAACGAAGGTAACTGGCGGCTACCGAAAGGTATGCAGTTTTACGGTTGAATCTAAATCATCAGTAAACTGTCGTGATACGGTTTTAATTTCTGGAATATGCTATTTATGTCAAAGATAATTTGAAACGAATGTTAGTCAATCTAAGAACAATTGTGAATACAGGTGATTACTGTTCCAAATAAATCTTTTTATGAATTTATTCTAATTTCATTTTTATTTTCCTGCTGTTAATTGGCTTGACGTTACCGGCGATATTCATTTCGAGTTGGGATTTAATGGAATTTGTTGGATAAGAGCAAGCACCTGCTAAGTGACTAACCAAAAATACAGTCCTGCAACTAATTGCTGAATTGAAACACTTTCTACAGTGCAGACATAAGCGTTATTGCTTTAAATAACGGCGGTGCGTGTAAAGTTGTTGAGAATCATAAACTGCACGTCTGCAATTTTATGATCTTTCCCATTCGGCTAAAATAAACAACATAGAGAATCATAAATGAACATTAGCACAATTTTCTATTTGATCCTTCCTTTGTATCGATTTCCCACGGAAGAGATTCTTGCCGATTCGGGTACAATACACAACATAGAGAATCATAAATGTACATTAGCACAATTCTCTATTTGTATTCCTTAGCGTTTTCCCACAAAAAGGATCCTTGCCTATTCGGCTAAAGAAAACAACAGGCACCATGAAATGAACTACACGTTCGCCTAAACCACAACAACACAAAAAAAGGGAATCAGAAATGTGCATTAACACGATGCACTATTGATGATCCTTTTGTGTTCGGCTAAAGAAAACAGCAGGCGGAGAAAAGGAGATATCCTTTTTATCTGCAGGCGGTAAGAAAAAAGATTTCCGAGCGAATCAAAAGAAAAAAATGAGAAAACCACTAGAGACGGTTGGTTTTCGAGATTTTGGCCGAGACGGTGAGATAAGGAGTTGGTTTGGGAATCTCGACCGAGACGGCGAGACTTGACGGAGTTGTGTTGAGAGTTTGTTCGGCACGATTGACCAAGACGGTCAACCTGAGAAGGATTGTTGGAGTTGTATTCGTCGTGTTTCAATAAGTGTGAACGACTTAAATGAAATAAAATATAGTTAACATAGTTCCCGAAATAATATATGTTTCAATAAGTGTAAACGAGTTAAATGACATTAAAAATAATTAACATAGTTTTTAAAACCATACATGTTTAAATAGGTGTAAACGAGTTAAATGACATTAAATATAATTAACATCGTTTTTAAAACCAGACATGTTCAAATAAGTGTAAACGAGTTAATTGAAATAAAATACAGTTACCATAGTTCCTGAAAAAATGCAATATTTTAATAAGGGCTGATGTTGAAGCACAAGTTTTCTTATTGTTAGATTCACTGCCGATTTCCGTGAAGAAAAAACTAGGATTTCAAAAAGAAACACACAATGACGCTGAAATGCAGATGTTAAAAGTATATCTTGCAAGGTTGGCCAAGAGATGCCAAAAAGACACCTGAAGTATTAAAACCATATCACACATACGCTGATGAATTGTGTGTAATAGAAGGTGTAGTTTTTAAGGGCAACAGAATAGTAGTTCCAAAAAACTTGCGAAAAGAGATGTTAAACTTAATTCATTATTGTCATCTTGGCATTGAAAAGTGTAAAAACCGTGCTAGAGAAATTTTGTATTGGCCATTTATGAATAAGCACATTGAAAACATTGTAAAAAGTTGCGAATCTTGTATGCGTTTTAAAAAAGCAAATGTTCAACAACCCTTGTTACCGCATGAAGTCCCCAGTGCTCCATACGAAACAATTGGTATGGATTTATTTGAATTCAAAAACAATCATTGGCTTTTAGTTATAGATTATTTCAGCAAGTATGTGGAAGTCGCAAAATTGGAGAACATGTTAGGTTCAAAAATTGTGTCAAAATTAAAGTCAATTTTTGCAAGATTTGGAATTCCCAAAAAAGCAATTTCTGATAATGGTACCCATTTTGCAAATAGAGACATGAAAACTTTGCAAAATCGTGGAATTTTGAAAATGTAACGTCGAGTCCGAATTATCCTCAATCGAATGGTATGGTTGAACGTCATGTTGCTACAGTAAAAAGTATGTTTAAAAAGATAGAACATAGCAATAGAAGCACTCCGATCTTAAACGAAATAAAATCGCCAAATGAATTACTATTTGGTTATAAAACATGTGGAATGTGGCCGATAAATGTAAAAAGAAATGTGTGGGAGAAGAATGAGTCAGTTAGACAACAATTGTTAAAGCGACAAAGTGAACAGAAACTCATATATGATAGAAAAAGTCACAATTTGAATCCCCTGAAATTATATGAAAATGTTTATATTCGAAAAGTGGAAGGTAAACCATTAGAGCCAGCCGTCGTAACAAAAATTTGTGATAGACAAAGGTCATACGAAGTGCAAATGTCAAACGGGCGTAAACTTGAAAGAAATCGTGTACAATTATATGAAAAGACGACTGAATATGATTGTAATAAAAATGTGTCAAACAACGCGATTCCAAATGTAACTCAACCGATTCCAAATGCAAATCATGTCAGTCCTGGACAAGTGAGTTCAGATTTTACAAACAAAACTGTAAGTTCAAGTTCAAATCACAGTGTTCAAACTAATCAAAATTATGTAACAATATCTGGTATAATTTCAAAACAACCATCGTATCTCAAATATTATAAATTGTATGTTCGAGTTTATAATTAGTTTTTAAGTCTGAAAATGTAATGAAACTTTATTTTTGCATTTCAAAATGTAAACCAAATATTACTATAAAAGGGAGATGTCATGATACATGAAGTGCCACCTAGCGTGAACATTCCAGGGCACTCGGCAATTCATAGTTTTCGCGTCAAGTCGATAGTTGGTTTAGAAGTGTTATATCGAAGTTTGACCTCCGATATACACATTTAAATAATTGATTATCAGACGGTAGTTTTTGTTTATAATGTTTTATGGTTATTATTAATAGTTATTACAATGCAATACCTGAGCGTAACCCCAGATATTAGCATTTATTAGTTATTTATCAAAATGTAACACCTGAGCGTAACCCCAGATGTTATCATTTGTTATTTAATTATTGGGCGGCTAATGGCCAAAATGTCGTATTGTTGTTGTTGTTAGTATTTTGTTATAGCCCCACGTTGGGCGCCAGGATGTTGTATAATTTTTTATTGGACATACAACTTCTAATTTTAATATTTATTTATGATATTTGAGGGATGCTTACTTGCGTCTTTGGTCAGCGTGCTTCCTTCTGGGTTGGGTTGTTTGTAGCAATTAAAACAGAACCTTTTCTTTTACTCGCACTTAAATTTTATTGTTTAACATCACCACTATTTAATTCTGGACTTTACAACAACTACTTTACTTAATTCACTAGTCAAAACAAGAGTGATTAACTTTTATTCCATTTGCAGGAGGACAAGTCCTTTTGCTTGGATTAATACTTTAACTGCCCTAGAATAACTTACTCGCAAGAAGACCCGCTCTGCTTATGGTTGGCTGCAGTCTTCTTGCTTTCGTTATTGTGCAACTTACAACTCACTTGCAGCCACTTTATATACCAATTTAATTATCCGCAATTGCAGATGGAGCATTTTTTCCACCCAGCGCGTGTAGCCTAATTGGGGGTTAATTGCCTGTCATTCTTAATTCGCAATTTTCAATAATCGCTGCAAAAATTGCAGCAGAAGCGATTCATATATTAACTCGATTTGCAGCAGCAATGACCGAACCAATTTCAGTGCATTGCCCTACGTGCAAATCGTATCATACGGTGAATTTGCGACAACTCGCTGCGTCCGCCATTTTCGCTGCGATCAGCAGTTCTCCGATGTTCAGCTTGTCGCAGTCGGTCTTCTTCGATCATGCTGCTGGCGCTCGAATAACATGTATTATTCTTGTTAACATGTGTATTCGTAAACTGAGACCGTTTAGGTCTGGTTTTGCTTTTCGTAATGCGAAACGAAATGCAAGGTCACGTGCACGATGGATATATGCTTTGGCATGGACTTATCGTATGCGATATGATTTGATTGGAATGAATGACTGCGAATTATTGCATTATATGCAGAATAGATGTAATCATAAGATTATATGATGTAGCTGTTTTGATATTATGAGATCATAGAAATTGATGATGGAATTGTAGGAATTGGTGATTTTAAGATGATGGCATCTTAATTATGTTATGTGTGTTGGGAGGGGGTGTAAAGTGAGGTGTAACAGAAGTTACCTTGAAATATAAAGTTTATTAAAAATTATTGATCGTGGGTTGCGAATTTACAACTCTAACCCAGATCAAATGGTCAGTTCTGCGGCCAAAGGGACCGAACATCGACGACGGAACTCTTGTCGTCACCAATCTTTCGACCATCACCAATTCAGGGCGGACGGGTCTCTTCAGACATCCGCATCACTAGAAGTCCACGGCCCCTGGAACAAACGGATTCGCCAATAATTGGCGAATGCATCCGTAAGCAGTCACCAACAAGTCAGCGGAAAAGGAGCCACACCATTCCCGAGTCAGTGAGCATCAACAGGCCGCTGACCGAAGTGCCGCTTGCCCAGAGATCAACCCGACCATTGTTCTGAAGCACGGACCATCGCCGGAGCCCCCACGAAGGCAATCGCCATGCATGTTTTGTGAGGCGCACCACTAAAACTACGTTTGCGAGGGTTTTCGCTCCCTCACACCTGTTCATCGGAAGTCTGTAGCACGGAAAAAGAAACTGTGCCTCAACTGCTTGGGTCGCCGCCTCATACGCGACTGCCTCGCCAACAAAGTGTGCCGACGATGCAATCGAAGACATCTTACCTTGCTGCATGTGCCAACCGCAGCACCCATCAAAGCATCCAGGGTAACAGTGACCAGTCCTGTTAGCAGCCACTACATGGCCGGTTCTTGGCGGTTGCGTATTTACAACTCCAACCCAGAAGAGCTGGTTGAGCATACGACTGTTGACAGATCCCCGCAGAGGACAAATAGAAGACATTGTCGACGTCTACCCCGAAAACCAGATTCAAGGCACGCTTGGCGGGCGGCGCTCCTCAGTATCCAGGGACCGACCGAGTCCCAACCGCACATCCGAATGAACGCTGCGGCCTCAACCGCAAACGACCGCATCGTTCCGGTCATTAATTTCGAAGAGGTACCAATGGACGCAGCACTCATCACCACCACTTGTCTCGAGGTAGTGAGACCAATCCCCAGTCATCACGTGGTTACCGATCGTGGGTTGCGAACTTACAACTCCAACCCAGATCGCATGGCCAGTTCCATGACCAGCAAAGATAACGGCCTCCAGCACCGAATGGGACCACCCTATAATCATCATCACCCCTCTGGGCCGTCCAAGACACCTCCGTCTTCAACACTTTTCAGAGCGGGCGGCTCGCTCCTAATCAATCATCGACGTGACGGTGGACTGCGGCGTACCAGCCCACTCACGAGTACCATCGCCAAAATCGGCATTCTTCCATTGGGGGAGATACCCCATCCTAGACCATTCATCAGATCCCCCGACCCATCTCCGGGCGACTACCCTCTGGAGCCAGACGATTCGCCAATGATTGGCGAAGGCGGGTGGAATGTTGCGGATTCGCCCTTGACACAACCGGCGAATTCGCAATTAAATGCTACCTGTGGCAGCACCCTAAACAATGTCAGCAATCAGCTGACATTTTAAAATTAATTCTGTTGGTTGTCAAACGACAACTATTTTGCTTTTTCTATTTTTTTTCCTTCTTCGTTAATCTTTTGACGACATAAGTCGCAAGTCATTTTCAATCCTGGGAAATCGATATCATCAAATAAAATAACCATTTATTATTACATCAAATCAACCAGCGTGGATTATTCTTTTGTTTGGGACAATTCTGTTGAGAATTCCTTTTATATTCTGGATTGTTTCTCACTAGAGGTATTCGTTTGCTGTTTTTTACAATAATATCCAAATTATTTTAGAGCCATCATCAAACGCCAGGAGACACCATCGTGTTCCTGACGCAACCACCCAGCCCACACCAAATCAACAACCCTCTGTGTGTGGAAGGTGTGTTCAACGCTTGTTGGACACACAATTATAAAACTAAATAAAACTAAATACAAAGACTTGTAATTTAATAAAACATAACATATAGTATATACAAATTGATCGTTTCATTTTCGTTACGATCAGAGTTCTTGTGTAGCTGCGAAAGTCCAGTAGAATAAATAATATGATATAAATAAAGTGACCATTTCGTTTTTCATTTTTATTTTACTTTTGGAGTTCTTGTGTAGCTGCGTTGGTTCCCAAAAAAAAACGTGTAAGTGTTTCGTGACTGGAATGTTTCTCTCCAGCTCGTCGTTTTTATGAATGTGTCTTCGAGTGTGTGCAGATGACATTTTTCCATCCCTAAACGATTGAGAACACCGTGCGGTTCCCCTAGTCGTGGATTAAGTTATCAAGGACAGCAACGGTAGCCCACGCTTCGCGGTGAACCGGAAGCACGGTGGTGCACCAGGAATATTACATTACCACACTTAGCTAAAAGATAGAAACGACGCCAAGCTAACAGAATTATCCACTATGATAACGACAGAAGATACGATAACGACAAAAATGGGCGACAATAACAATTATAGAATACAACAACATATAAAGACAGTGGAGAGAACTCCACACGTTTAGTGTTAAGCCTTGGGTCATCGCCATTAGAATGAACTTTAAAATAAAATCTTTTTTTTAATAAAGTTGTAAAGTTTTTTTTAATGAAGTTAAGTTTTTGACGCCCTTCCTAAATAACTCATTAATTCGCGGCAAAGGAAAGTAGGACGCCCTTGCCGCGTACCAACAACAATGCCCGTAACGCCACAGCTGTCGTAACCTCAAATAGCGTCCGGCATGAGAAAGGCGGCATAAAATACAACACTAGTAACAGAACGGATCAGTACCCACTCGGAACGAACACCAACAACAACCCAGGCAGATGTGTTCACAATCTTGCTCCCTATTCGAAAGCAGATTGTTACGTAATAGCCTCATCCATCGCCATCGCCCCATCGAGAAGAAGTAAAGAGTATAAATTCTATTTATATTTAAGGCGCCACATTAATTTAATTTAATACTCTACATTAATTATTGATTGTGCAAGTACTGTTAATACCTTTATATGGTCTAGAAATGAATACGAGCTGAGGCACGAGCCCGCATCGTGTTAATTTCGAAAGGTCGGTTAGGTGGGTTTTCTTTTCGGAAAAGCAGCGAGATGGCGAGAGATGGGGGGAGAGAGAGTCTTTTTCTTTTTCTGATTTTGATTTTCTTGGTTGTTCTGTCAGTGGTTGAAAGTTAAAACCCGTCCATGGAGGGCGTATTTTGAATTGTGAATTTTTGTTTAAGTTAGGATAAGTGTGGGTGGTAAGAAGTATTGCACCAAGCACGGGCACACGATTCACTTCTTCCCCACTGCACCGTCACTGCGAAAACAATAGTTCGCCCGAAAGCAATGAAAACGAAAACACTTTTAGTTTGTTGTTTCTTTTTATTATTTGCAATTTTTGATATATACACTACGATATTAATTGGTTAATTGTTAGCCACGATATTCTTCAAGTGGACTTGGATGTGGTGATTTTGTAATCCAATGTTCTTATTATTATTTGGAATTTTTGATATATACACTACGGTAGTAACTGGTTAATTAATTGTCACTATTTGTGGAGATGAACCGAGGATTCACTAAGAATAAGGGTTTTACTAGTAAGATAAATCAATTGCACTCGCGAAGAGACAGTGTTCGATTTTTGGTGAATGGAATTTTACTAACTTAGGTTGGTAGCAGCTAACTCAACGGCGCGACGGTGGAGACTCGAATTCTTTTGCGCAAACGCACTACGTGGTGTCTGTCTCTGATGATGGATGGAATCTTACTCGGTGCGGCGTAACCGACACCGGTGGTGGATGTGAAGCGACTGGTGTGAATTAGGGTTGGAATTTCATTCTACACACAGGACAACCAAAAGAAACCACGCCTCTGCTCTCTCAACCTCACGCCCGTCAAAGTGTGAGTAACTTTTGTTAATAGGGTAATTGACGGACATGAAGAATGAGAGAACAGAAAACATGATATGCTGTGATCTCGGGGTAGTTTTGGTTGTGTGTGTTGGTATCAAATGCAGCCACTGACATGACCTGGTGACCCAGTGGTACGGCCATGGTGTAGTCGGAGCACATTGAACCGTGGAAAGAAATACGAATGAGAGGGAAACCTAGCTGATGTTACTCCCCTGCAAAAAGAGATCATTGATCCCAAGCGAATGGGTGATCTGAGGAAAAGTCGATAGGACGCCACTGATGTTTGCGAAATAATTCGCGTGAGAACCAGACTCTAAGACGCTGAAATAACCCCAGCTATTTTTGCTATGATGCAACAGCGTCGTTCTTTTAGACTTGTTGTTGCTAACCGACATTATGAGATTTCCGATGGGAAACTCATGGTGTTACGACCACAACCACCCATCCCATAAAAATTACCCTTTTGGAGCTAGTCTCCACCACTAACGGCGATACACGCCAAAAACATCCACTTAAAGGATGTGACATAATGCTAAATCAAAGCATTACCCCATACACCTTGTCCCGCATAAATTGATAGCAAGCAAATCGAACTAAACGTTCGATTTGCGCTAATCAATTAAACTCCAAGGAAATTGAACTAAACGTTCAATTTGCTCACATAAAAAACTGGGAAATATAATCATTGAACCAAGGGTTCACCACAGCAACCCCTAAGAGCCAAATGTGCAGGCCAGATGCTGTCCTTCAAACAAAACCATTGAGTATCATAAAAACTTGCGCTCCAGCAATTTTACGAGACCTCAGAAAAATGGTTATCTAAAACAATTAAAACAACCAACGCCAGTTTTCGTTTTAACAAAATTAAGTTAAAACAAACAAAAGGAAAATATTCGCCTTTGTATCGATTCCCCACGGAAAAGATCCTTGCCCATTCGGCTAAAATAAACAACATAGAGAATCAGAAATGCTCATTAGCACAATTCTCTATTTGTATTCCCTAACGTATCCTTACAAAAGGGATCCTTGCCGAGTCGGCTAGAACAAACAACAGGCATCATAAAACGAATTACACATTCGTTTAGCGCATATCAACATAGAGGATTATAAATGTGCATTCGCACGATCCTCTGTTGATTTTTCCCTTTGTGTTTCCGCGTTTGAATCCAAGCCGGGAAAGATAAAGAAAGAAATGCCATATCCTTCGACCTTCAGGATGAAGAAAAAACAGGTCTTCGTTGGCGGGTTGAATTTTGAATCTCGACCGAGACGGTGAGATAACAAAGAGTTGGTTTTGGAATCTGGACGAGAACGGTCCGTTCAGAGTTTTGGGTTTCGAGTTGTTATGTGTTGAGTGTGCTTACTAAGAGTATTGCTTCGTGTTAAATTAATTTGAAAAATACAAAACATTAAGAAGTGTGCTTGTTTTGAAAATAAGTCCTATTCGACCCAGTAAACAGTGGTGAATTAAATTAATTTGTAAATACAAAACATTAAGAAGTGTGCTTTTCTTGAAAATAATTCCTATTCGACCAAGTAAAATCGTTTCTTAATAAAGACCAGCTTATATAAAGAGCAAAAGATTGTTTTACTTAAAGTGTGTGTGGTGATTGTACGAAAGTGGTAGAAGAAAAACCAACAATGGTTAGCAAGAATGGAGTTGCCATATGACAAGAATGTAGCTAAACTCAGTGATGCATTATCTGCAAAGGATAATGAGTTTAGCTATACGTCCGTTTGAAATGTTTTACAGGGGAATACATATAAAGGAAATTGGTAAGTATGACGCGCTGAAAGCGGTCGAAATTAGGTGGAAATGTTGGTTGGAATTGTGGGTTGTTTCTCATGTAGAATAGAAAAACCCCCTACATAAGTGTTTATTTTAAATAATAGCCAATAAAAGTTGAACTCGTCCACGAAGGACTGATATTAAGTTTAGTTTTTTTTTTTTTTTTGTTTCTGGAAATATTGTGAGACAGTGGTGGACCTCTGAAGCTACTGGTTGAACGACAGTCACTTGGCCATCCGCTTGGGGAGGCCCCACGGACGCCAGCAGGGGCTGACATCACATGTGATTCAATACCGGCTCTACTGGAAGAGTATAGAGACTCTACAGTACCGCTCCTCAAACAGGAGCACATAGCGTCCGGGGTTTACCATCACATCGAGACACGGGGTCCACCAGTAAGCCAACGCCCGCGACGCCTGGCACCGGACAAGTTGCGTGCAGCACGCGCAGAGTTCGACTATATGATGGAACAAGGAATCTGCCAACCTTCAGTCAGCCCATGGGCCAGCCCGCTTCACCTAGTTAAAAAACGAAGCGGCGAATGGCGCCCATGCGGCTACTACCGACTGCTAAACGCGGTCACAATCCCTAGCCGATATCCCATCGCACACTTGTATGATTACTCATACAAATTGCGCGGATGCACTGTCTTCACGACCCTGGACCTCAACAGGGCCTACCACCAAATACCCGTGGCCCACGAAGTCATTCCAAAAACCGGAGTCATTACCCCTTTCGGACTATATGAATTCAAGGTAATGACTTTCGGTCTCAGAAACGCCGCGCAAACATTTCAAAGGTACATCGATTCAGCCCTGCGTGGGTTGGATTTTTATTACGCCTACATTGACGACAACCTGATCGCGTCTCGTAACCGAGCGGAGCACCAGCAACATCTTAAACAGGTGTTAGAACGCCTCCGCCGATACGGACTAATGATTAAACCGGACAAATGCCAAATTGCCAAGGAGCAGGTGAGCTATTTGGGTTATCACATCAACCATCAGGGTATCCGACCTCTCCCTGACAGAGTAAAGGCTCTCAACGAATTCCCACGTCCTACCAACGTTCGCGAATTACGACGTTTTCTGGGTATGCTTAATTTTTAACGGCCAACATTGCATGTCCAGGCCCCTCTAAATGAATATCTAAAAGGGGCAAAAAAGAACGACAAACGTCCAATCGTCTGGACGGAGGCGGCAGACAACACATTCCGGCAGTCGAAAGCGCAACTTTCAAACGCCACCCTGCTGCGCTACCCAGCAGAGGGCGCACAGTTGGCAATCCAATGCGACGCGTCGGACACCGCCATTGGGGCGGTATTGGAACAAGAGTGCGACAAAAACTGGGAGCCGCTCGGTTTCTTCTCTAGAAAGCTTAGTACGGCAGAGCGGAAGTATAGCACGTACGATGACAGCTATTGGCCATTTACAGTGCCATCAAATACTTTCGCCACATGGTGGAGGGTCGCCAAGCGATCGTCAGGACGGACCATAAGCCATTGAGCCACGCTTTCCCGAAGAAGTCCGGAAACGCATCGCCTAATTGGCCAATACGTTACCGAGATAAGGTACGTTCCAGGTGAGCAGAACGTAATAGCAGATGCACTATCTCGCATAGACTTGATTCAGCTGCGCGCAGCCTTAGCCGACGCCGACTTAGAGCAAGCCCAAAAGAACGACAGCCAGCTTAAAGCTCTCGTAACAGCAGACACAGCACTGCAACTGCGAAAGTTCGCGGTAGACGCCACCACGAAAACCATCTGGTGTGACGTCTCAACGGGCACAGTCAGGCCATATATTCCCGCCGATTTGCGAAGGGGCATTTACGAAACCTTTCATAACCCAGCCCATCCCAGTGGGCGCGCGACGGCTGCAGCAATACAACGTAAGTTCGTGTGGCCACACATGAATAAGGACCTCACAAAATGGGCTCGTGTGTGCCTCAAGTGTCAACGTTGTAAGATAAACAGACACAACGTACTAGAACCGCCACAATTCAGGCTGCCCGAGGCGCGTTTCGCCCACGTCCACATAGATATAGTCGGTCCCTTAACGCCCTCCAGAGGATTCTCATATCTGCTGACGATGATAGACCGTTTTACTCGGTGGCCGGAGGCTACCCTATTACGAGTGGTTACCGCAGAGAGCGTCGCTCGGGCTTTCTACTCGACATGGGTTACGCGTTTCGGCGTCCCACCAACACTTACCTCCGACCGGGGACCACAGTTTGAGGCCGCGATCTTTAGACAGCTGACGGAGTTGCTGGGCTGTAAAAGGGATCGTACGACAGCATATCACCCTGCTGTCAACGGAATGTTAGAACGTTGGCATAGATCTTTGAAGGCCTCCTTAATGTGTCATAACGACACACAGTGGTTTGACGCCCTGCCCACTGTCCTCCTTGGTTTGAGGACCAGCATGAAGGAGGACCTAGGCGCCTCCGCTGCCGAACTGACATACGGCACCAGTCTCGTTTTACCCGGGCGGTTCTTCCGAACGTCACTACTTACCTGCTCATCTACCACCAGGTAACCCCTCTTCATAAACGGCAAGTTTCTACCAAGCGTGTACTCACCTGCATTGGTATTTCTAATAACCACAAAAATCTGCAAAGCACGATGTCTGCTGATACGAAAAGTATATCAGCAATAACAGACATTCCCAACATGGGCATATAGAAACCTGAAAAGTGTGACTTACCTGCCCATACGACTAACCACCACCTGCAATGCTTAACTGCGCTGAAGTAAAACACCATCAGCAACACAAGCGTTTCTATACCAAGGGCAAATTGGTCGCACATCTAGCAACCTACATGACATTGGTTTCCACCAACGAAGCGTCTCCTAAGAAGTCGGCTACAATGCCACAAGAGATGTTTATATTTCTTTTAACTCTTTAATGCATGCCCACATCGGTCGCTAAATCAAGTAACACGAAATGGAAACGCGCATCTTGTACTTCAAGGCAAAAATACAGTTGTATTTGCAGCGAGTAACACTGCCAAAGTACCAATGAAATGCCCCTAACATACAATTTACCACATTATGGGAACCTTTCCCATACAAGTACGTGGCAACTCATGTAAGAAGACGCCAGCAACGTACGCCCGAGCAGCATAAAACCACCACACAGCGCTGGCTGGATATACATATCCTATTATGGAAATGTGATGTGCACGATCAGCAATAATGCTTTACACAATGACTGATCGTGTAAACATTCTAACCCTTCAGGAGGACTTGCCCCCAGCTGCGGGGGTTGTTTGTGCTTTCGAGTGAAACGATGTTCACGGTTCGCATGCTGGCCGACACCAGCGATGAGCAACCAAAGGGGATCATGGTGCGTATGTGTGCAGCCCTTCAGCGGTGGCACACCGATGCGAGAAATAGGATTACCAAATATGGTCATCGAGACCATGGATGGGATTTTGGTGTTCGGTCGCTACGGCGAATTAGTTATTAGCGTTGTGGATACGATAATGACAGCACCAATAAGCAAAGTTCTCAGTCGTATTTAGTAATCACCTCACACGGAATAAACGCGTTTCGTTCAGTATAATGTATCGCGGTGATTGCAATGACAAAAAAAATCCGAAGTTAAGACACACCAGATAAGGAAAGTTATCGGTTGAATTCGAAATCACCACACTCGAAACAAATGCGTTCCGTACAGTTTGGCGTATCGCGATGGTTGCTCTGACACTATCGAATATAGAATATAGTTTAGTGATTTACAAATAATTGTAAAATACAGTGTGTCCACTATCGATAATATAGAATATAGTTTAGTGACTTACAAATAATTGTAAAATACAGTGTGTCCGCTATCGATAATATCGAATATAGTTTAGAGACTTACAAATAATTGTAAAATACTGAATAACAAACATTTAGGATTAATCATTAAAAATAAAGATAATAGACGTAAGAAAGCCGTAGTCATTTTATATTGAGTGACGAAACACGACGAACCGGGTAAGCAGTTGGGACGTCTCGGTGAACCAGTGTCGGACGGACACGCTACCGAGACCACGCTAAAGGAGAGAGCAATCCCATAAGCTCAACTACAGAAATTAAAGAAGTACGTCAGAAAATCCATTTTGATCAATGAAAAGTCTAAGTGAACTCAACTACAGAAATTAAACAAGTACGTTAGAAAATCCATTTTGATCGGTGAAAAGTTTGAGTGAGCTCAACTACAGAAATTAACAAGTACGTTAGAAAAATCCATTTGGTCAGCTGTATAATAGTGGAGTTTTAAGCTCAACAAAGTAAAATTATATCAGTTACAATAAGATTAAAATCATTCATGTTCAAGAAGAATATCTACTTCAACTCTCTAATTTACGTACGGCTTGTTTGCATATTAAACGAAACACACTCCGCCGACGACGTCAATACAAATACCCGACACAGAAGATGCATATCAAATTAGCATAAAATTGCACAAATCAAAACTGTATTCATATAATTAATCCAATTCATAAACAAGAACGAAGCCACGAAATAGAAAAACAGTGACGTGACGTGTTGTGACAACTAAAACAAAGTGCAACAACAACAAACAAAAAAATGTTAGAAGTGACAATAAACGTGCTTACAAAATAACTTCAGTAAGGTGCAACAACAACGTAAGACAATTTAAATATATTACCTCGGTCGCAAAAGTGAAAACTAAAACAGACAATATATTGCTAGTTACGCACAGAGTTTTCAAAGCATCATTCGGCGCGAGTGCAAGTTCACTGACTCTTAGCCGACGGTAGCCGAGTTCGAGTCGGCCTACGGAAGAAATCGAGTTCGTGGTTCGTATTGCAGGTCGCCTTTGTTTTTTTTTTAATGAAAACAAACTGGAAAGGACCAGCATGAACACGGAGGAAGACAAAAACGTGACAAACAAACGAAAAGGTACACCGAAAATCTCCATTGTGACGCGAAGTAAAACCGCGAAATTAACAATGGAGAGAAAAGGTCAGCAAATGGAGGAGGACAGTGAGCGTCCCTCTCCCTACAATTTTAATATGTATGGGGCAAACAATTCGTTCGCCTCTCTTGCATCCTCAGAGTCTGAGGATGAAGAAGAGGAAATTACTGAATTGGAGGCGAAACTTGCGATGGCAAGAGCCCGTCTAGAAGAGAGACGCCGAAAGAAAAAAATAGCGGCACTCGAAAAAGAAAAAGACACCGAACAACAACAAAAGTCGAAGCCAAAAGTCGGCCAACAGCAACAGCAACAGCAACAATCAACACAAAATCGACCACAGCAAGCAACACAACAGCAGCAAAACAACAATATCAGCGGAAAAATAAAGATGCCACCAATCAACACCATAGATGTTGACTGTAAAGAATTGGTACGTCTTTGTAAGCTAGCCATAGGTAACAATTTTGCAGTTAAAAGACTGACGGGTAACAGGCACGCCATTCAAACATATACGGTGGCAGACCACGACAAAATTAAATCAATCTTTATTAGAAAAGGGATCAATCATAAAGTAATATATAGTGGAGAAGTGCGCAGGTTCCGGGTGCTGGAAGCCTGTATCGTCCGCATACCCCTTCAGCAAGGAAGGGGTTTGTATGCGATTGCGGTCTACGCACCTGAGGAGCACCAACATAATCTATTTATAGCAGAGCTCGAGACTCTCTTCCGATGCTTACAATTGCACCTGGGCAAAAATTACTTTATCCTAGGGGGAGATATGAACGCCAAGCATAGAAATTGGGGAAATCATATATCTAATGCCAGAGGAAATCAGTTGACTGGCTGGTTAGATCAGTTTCATATTGAATATAGAACTGACCTGCTAGCTACCGAATATCCATCGTTCCCTAGAGGTAGATCGTTCTTAGATATCTTGCTAATCGACTCACGACTGAGATTACTTAACACCAACAGACGAAACAGAAACTGTTTACGGACAATTGAATACGACAGTGACCACTGTGCATTCACGGCAGTAATAGAGCTTCCGAACGAGCTCGCAAATCTGGAGGAATTCGTGATCCCGCAACCCTATAACTACAGGGCAATGCGATTGCCGCGGTTCACCAGATCATTAACAAGAGAACTTCGTTCGAATGACTTTAATCTGCCAGTAAACAGAAACCTGACTAATGTCGAAATCGACAAATACATTCAACAAATGGACGAAACCGTAAAACGAACAATGGACAAAACAATTCCCAAAACAACAGTTACAGATCACATTAACATGTACAGAAACGCAACAATAAACGCACTCCACAAGAAAAAGAGCAGACTGCTATCGAAATTAAAACAATTACACAGACAGTTTACAGACAGACAAGACCAGGAGATAATATCACTGAAATCTCAATTAAAAAACCTCCAACAATTACTTAAAGCTAATTATAGATTAGCAACAAATTTGTATTGGAACAACAGAATTCGAGCTATAAAAACTAATAACCCGAATATGTTCCTACAAATAAATAAAATATTCAGGAGAAATAATCAAAACGAGATTCAGTGTCTCCAAATTCCACGTACTGAGGTAAACAAGCAGCTGCTAACCAACATTGGCATAGATACAGAGAACGCTATCTTCAATAGTGAGCTCTTCGTGATCGAAGATCCTTTGGAGAAGGCGAACGCTGTGGGAGCTGTCTTTCAGGAAGTGTACAAGGTGAATGAAAGCATTCACCGAAATCACGACCTGGAGGACAGAATTCGACTGAATCACCTGCACCTCCGGAATGAAATTTCACATTGGCAATCGGAGAATCCGGGTTTTACGGAATTCAGTGACGATAATCTGTCAATTGACATTAATGCCAATGGTGGGGCTAATAGCCTTTTAATCACAAGGGAAGGAATCCAGAGCATCTTAGACTCATTAAGAAGCAAAAAGTCAGTGGGAATAGATGGAGTACCTAACATCGTACTCAAGAACCTGCCCCCAAAGGCAATAGATATATACACGGTCCTGTTTAACAACGCGTTGAATAATGCATATTATCCCGCGCGTTGGAAAACGGCAATCATTCAGCCCATCCCAAAAAAGGGCAAAGACTGTACAAACCCAATGAACATGCGTTCGATAAGTTTACTCCCAAGCATCAGTAAAGTATTTGAAAAAATCATTAACAAAGCTCTGCTAAAATGGGTAGACGACAATAGCATTATTCCAAATAACCAGTTTGGCTTTAGGGCGGGTCATGAAACCACACATGCCGCAGCTAAACTGGTCGCCGACATACAATGGAATAAATGTAGGAACCAATGCACAGGTGCCTGTCTGATCGACTTGGAAAAAGCCTTTGATACCATCTGGATCGAAGGGTTGTATTACAAACTGGTCAGATATGGCATACATAAGCCTTTACTATATGTACTTTACGATATGTTAAAGGACAGGAGGTTCGTGGTCAAAAGTGGTAATGTGACCTCTAATAAAACGTATAATATCCAGAATGGCTTGCAACAGGGTGCGGTACTCTCTCCGATTCTTTTTAACATTTACATTAGCGACTTATTAGATGCACTTCCGCAGGCTATTGCGTACGCAGACGATCTCATAATTTACAGAACAGCTCCGAAAGTTGAGATCATAAATAGTTTAATACAGCGAGATTTCAACAACGTGCAGCGCTATTGCGACAACTGGAAACTTAAGATCAACTTCCAGAAATGCGAAGCCATCCTTTTTAGAACCCCATTATATAAAGTCACGAACGACACAAGGAAAAACTGGCGAAAGCTAGTTATCATGGGACCGCACGGAGATAAACTGGAAACCAAGAGTTTAGTTAAATACCTGGGCATCTGGCTAGACCAATATCTGTATTTCAACAGACATGTAGAGGCTGCTCTGGTCAAGGCTAGAAAAACGTTTGCTATGACAAGGAGGCTATTTCACAGTAGCCAACTTGACAGCAGGATAATGGTCATATGCTACATGACGCTAATCAGGCCAATGCTCATATATGGCTGTCCAGTATGGTTTAACATAGGTCCAAATTTGATGGAAAAGATTCGGGTGTTCGAAAGGAAGTGTCTGAGAACCTGTCTCAGATTATATCGAACACCGGAATCGGAATACAAAAAGTACTACTCAAATGAGACTTTATATAATGAAGCCGGCATAAATAGGGTGGATAATTTTATGATTAAATTAATCAGAGGACATATTGCGAGAGCAATAAGCTCGTCCAATGACCTAATTTTCGGGGCTTATTATCCAAATACCCTGTACTATGAGAACGTGCGTCGCAACGGTTTTGTTCCACCAGAGGCGTTCCTTGATTTGGACATGAAAGGGCTTATACAGGATAGATCCGGAATTCCGATGATCTATCTTGTAAGTAGATCATCCGTAGACGGGCGATTGTGCTACGACCGGGAAGTAACGCGCACCGAAGAAGAGCTCCTGCGCTTCAGTAGGGCTATCTCCCACAGAGACCGGGACGATAGTATTAGACAGCGTCAACAGTTCTGGTGGTTGAATGGCATATAAAGACCTGGATACCAAAGTCGGTATAGAATCACACTATCATCAGCTAGCTTACATAGACTTAGCTTTTCTAGAATTAGGGTAGTATAAGATTTAAGTTAAGTTAAGCTAAGTGATTTTACATAAAATAAAAAAAATAAAAAAAATAAAAAAAAGATAGGGAAGTAAGTAAGTAAGTTAAATTTTAAGAAAACAAAAAAAAAAAAAAAAATGACAAAGTTTTTCAAATTTTTCTTTGTCTTTCAAATAATTATAAGTATTGCCACAAAGTCTTGTCGCCGAAAGGCAAATTATACAAATATTAAGTAATGTTTAGCTTAGAGCGTCTGCGAAGGACCAGTAAGTTATTATATACGATATTTAAGCTAGAATTTAAGCATTTTTTGTCTAGCCTTTAATTTAGAAACTAAGAATATAGAAAGAAAATACAAAAATGTTTAAAAATGACAATAAGATTAAAACCGTAAGTTGCTATTGCTAATTATAAATTTTGTACTAATTAGAATTGAGAATAATTATAAAATTATATTAGCTACAATAAGATTATAAACTATAGTAAGCTGTAATTAATAAAATTTATTAAGATCAAAATAAACTGTACATAGAAAAAAATTCCCACGGCCGTGTATAGCTTTCGTCCCTTTGCTCCAGTCTCTCTTAGTCTAAAGGAAATACCGGAAGTTTTCCCCACGAACTACATCTGGCCCGAAGACGCAGTGGTGCTAAATGTAAAGCCGTACTGAGGCATAACAATATATATATATATACATATACATATACATATACATATATATATGTATATATATATATATATATATATATATATATATATATATATATATATATATATATATATATATATATATATGAATTATAGCAAATTGGTACAGCAAACAGGATAAAAATGACAGGACAGATGACACAAATGCAAAAATAAATAAATGAGAAGGTGCCACGACTGGAGTGTATCTGTGAGGTTTCTCTATATCACATGGAGAACCAGCCCACAATCCTAACCTAAATTCGACCGCTAACAACGCGTCACCTCAATCCCAATTCCTACCGTCGGCTATTTCACCTGCAATAGATATATTCCTAAAAGAAGACTGGCCGGAAGTTATAAATCTATTCGGTTAATGCACAATTGCATTCAGTGTTTTCTTGCCATACGGCAACACTATTGCGCTTACATAATCATGCATCGGCTGGGGAAATTCCAAATTCTTCGAATTTGGTTCACACGTTAATATTTCCGTAGCCGATTAAGCGTCACTTATGACTTCCCCCAGACCATCCATTCGCTTGGGATCAACGATCTCTTTTAACAGGTGAATAGCTACAAACCAACTTCCATTCTCATCTCTTTTCCCCCTACTAGAGTCCAACGCTCCCTGAGATCTCCGTAATTTCCTAATTGCGTCACTAGGTCAGTCTCAGAATAGCATTGCGACATACGTACTAAAGCTGATTCCACCTCGAGATCATTGCACTTTGTGTTCTGGTTCTCTCTTGTCCGTTGACTATCGAATTAACCGAAGCGTTTATCCACCTCGATAGGCGGAGAGAATGAGAGAGCACAGATGTAAGGATGATTTCGATTGATTTTTTGTCATGCAAATCCAATTGCCCATGTTTCATCCCCTAATTCAGGCATTCGCCAGTCAGTCGTATTACAACCACTTAAGCGTGCGCAAGAGTCTAGAGAGATCCTTCTTACAAAAAGTCGAAATTTAACCACCGGTGAGCAGAGTTTGAGTCGCGAATTAATTGTTGTTTCTGAAATTCTTATCGATAAATTAGAAATTCCAAACGAACTGAAAAGAGGACAGTATCTTAAGAAATCATGTGTGTTAACAAGAATTTACAAAATGAATCACCAGTACTGGAACCAAAATTACAAATGTAAAATTGCAATCTTAAGTTGTAAATAAATCCATAGAAAAGGTGTAAATAAAAGTAAAACATCAAAATCATATGCTGTAAACAAACAAAATTAATAAAAAAGGAGAAAATAACAGAAAAACGTTAACCAAAAAAAAACTACCTCAGTGTGTTTCGCTTTATTCCATCTCTTCTCTTAGATTATTGGATATTTTAGTGAACTCGTGTTCGACGTAACATCGTTGATGGGTGTGTGGGGCTTTTCAGGGCCCGAAGAGCCATGCATCGCTCGATCCCCACCATTTCCAGCAATGCGACTTACCTTAAAGTCGAATCTTCTGCAAGATGATACAACCTTGCTACGGCATTAACCACCAACCAATTCGCTGGAATTAATTCGGTTATCCCCAAGGATAACCGACATAAATGCCTTATAGGCAGCTTACCTTTCTTTGGGGGTTTTTCCAAACCCCTTCTCCACAGACATTTATGAAAACATTATCATCTTGCCATGACATCAATTCAGCATCACCACGAGCTTCTGCGACCGAACAATGGATGGCACATATCTACCAACACACGCTGATCTTTCCGTGTGTTATCTTTGTACCCATTCATTGACCTAGCATTATTTCGGGTTGCTTGCACATCTGCAAGCCAGATTTTTAACTGCATGTCTATGATCTATCTTTCCTACCAGTAAAGAAGATCAAATTAAACATTGGCCTTTCTTGCGCGCATATTTACTTATCTCAGCATGATCGATTTTGTGATCCGTTGCCGTTTCTCGGAACGATCACCAGCATCGGTCATGACCACCAATTTTAGTTTACACAAAGTAAACACTCAAGCGGATACTTTCGCCTGACAGTCCCTTCAACGGGATTAACATATCCCTAAGACAACATATATCACCGAAATATGTTTATGTTAAATGATCTAACAACGGCCATACCCAATGTTTGAATCATTTTTCCAAAATAGATTCCTGCCTTCGGCAAGGTTTTTATTGACTCACATCAATCAAGAATCTATCCCTTGCAGCTGGCGGCAGTGTATCTTGCCCAAACATGTAGCAGCAGATTCGATCTGCTACATGAGTTTTTCCCTGTTTCCTTTTGTTTTGGACCTTCGCCATTGGCGGCGAATCCTTTAGGTTCGTTTTCGTTGGATGTCTGAAAAGAGACATCCAAGAGTTGGTCAGATTTTATTTGCCCAAGGGGACAGATCTTAACCGTCGTTGCGTGCGCATGTGAGAAGTCGATGTAGTTAATCCTTTAAATAACGTGTCGAATAAAATTTTTCCGTGGTGGTTTAAGTTCCTTAAGTAGATCGTGCGTTGTCAACTTAAAATGTAAATTCGTGTAGACAAAGTAAAACATTAAAAGCAAAGTTCACCTATACTAAAAGTAAACCGAGTTCATTAACATTAAAAGCAAAGTTCACCTATGATAAAAGTAAACCGAGTTCATTAACAATAAAAGCAAAGTTCACCAAACATCCACAGTGTTTTACTTCCTTAAGTGTTCCTGTTCTACTCGATGCGTATAGATCCATTGACATTCCACAGTGACGACGAGCTAAGCCAACTTCAATCGTAGTGAATTTTTCCGTGGTATATTTGCTCAATCAGCGCCCATGCTTGGTGCACATAGCGAATATATCTACATTGGTGACCGCGACAGTTTTTTATTCGCGTTTTAAAAAAGTGAACACGCCACCTCCTGAACAGTACACAAATAGACGGTCGGTCCATATAGTGCTTTTGTAAAACGGTGCGCGACAAAAACATTAAAAAGACTTTTAAAGGGCAAGTAGAGCCCCACCTCATCGGTAAGCTGCAAAAGGGTACCCATTACCCCAAATTCACCAACGTCCGGACGAAGCAGCAGACATCTACCGCCTCACTACCCTGGATTTCTCCCAGCAGCTATCCCATGGTTAAACAGCAAGTATCCCTCCCTTGTTTCCCTCTTTTAATTTAACAGATTAAAACTAACGAAGCAAAATAAATTAAATTCGATTACCCGTGTGTCAATTCATTTTAAATCAATAGCTTTGTAACTAAGTGTAGTGGCGAGACCTTTCTCTTATGTGTATAATTAGTTATAACCGTTGCGGATATCTCAAAGTATTTGTTTTTATACTTTACACTCATTGTTCCTTTAACCTACTAGTTTTGTTTCCTTTTTTTTTATATAAATATTATTTTTATGTATAATTATTTTCTTTTCCTTTGGAATAACCGTCAATTTTATTACACGACGGAAACGCTAAGAACGCGTCATAATATTAGAAGCTGTATTTCTATGTACAATAATTCGAATTAAAATAACTATCAATAAAAATGTTTAAAAACAACAGTTTATAATTTTACTATAAAACGAACACAAATAGAATTTGTCAAATAGAAACAACTCAGATGTAGACGAGATATCATAAGCAAATTAAAAATTACCATTAAATTTCATTAGGTAAATAAGTTTTTATCATACAAATTACACATAAGGATATATCAGTAGGTGATACAAACAAAACCTTATACAATTAAAAGCAAAAACCATAACCATTGTAAGCTCTTTCCGGGTACAAATCAGAAACAACACTACAAGTAAAATATATTTTGAACCTTGTCATTAACTGCAGGTAAAAACTGGCAATTCCAAAAATACAGCACTCAATACATTAAGATAAAATTTCAACGAAGTTATAAAAAGCTTTACCTACTACCTTATACGTGTACAACCCGATTATTGTTACGGTTGGCTTAGGTAGAAATTCCCCCTAGTTAATTTACACAATGTGGCTTAACCAATTAAAATCTTATCGCAAACCTGACTCACTACACACTCCATTAAGATCGTCCAAGTCAAAAGCTGCATTTAACTCTGCCGGAATCTGAAATCATTTTAAAATTGAAAAAGGAATCTAGCTAAATTAAAACAACTCAGAAATAATTAACACCGTAAACCCCTTCAGGGTACAAATTAAATACAATCTTTTTTACTAACATTCGCGACTTTAAGCAACGCCACTCGACTTTGTACGGTTCTCTTTTGGCTCCGAACCTCACAATCGCCTTCTTTTCATCACTCTTCGACAACACACACACTGCGACTTCTTTTGACTCATCGGCCTCCCTTCACCTTTCTTCGCGGCCTTTTACGCCTTTAACTCCAGTTTCGCGTCATACAACCCACAATGGTCAACACGCGAAACACCACGGCCAGAAAGGTTCAGGAACAACCTGAGCCCCTTGAATTCCACGACGCCTCCAGCGTCGATTTCCCCGCTGAGCAAGTCGATGCTGACCAAGACAATCTACTCCCCTGGTACCACCCGTTGCCTCCAGTGTCGTTAACCGACCCCAACCTGCTTCTTCTAACACACTCCCGACCTCTTCTAACGCCCCTGGTGCCGGCCAATTGGTGGATTCTGGTATTATAATGCCCACAACTCGTGCCGGTACCTCTCAACAAGCCCATAGGCAATCAGAGCCCCAAGAGTTCCACAATGCTTCCAGCCTCGGGAATGGGACTCGTCATTCAAATATAGGGCTTCCCCCCTTCGATGAGGAGGACCCAGACCTTTGGTTTGCAGTAGCAGACCGCATCTTCCAGGCCTCTGACTTGCACGACGAACAACTTCGTGCAGTCGAGCTGTTGAAAGTGCTTGACCGCACTCAGCGACCGCATGTTGCCCACATCATTAGGTCGGCCGACCGCAACGCTTATAGCAACATGCGTCAAGCCCTGCTCGACGCTTTGGACGAGTCCGGAAGTGTGCGGCAACAACGTTTAGCTGCCGTAACCAACCTTTCTGGGATGAGACCATCTCTTTTCCGGACCCATTTACGCTCTATAGCGGGGACCAGGATCGGGGACGACCTAATAAGGCCTCACTTTTTGAGGTGTCTTCCCCAACATGCCTGTTCGGCACTTATAGCCCAACCCAACCAGAGTTTGGGCTATTTATCCAAAATTGCGGACGCAATTATGGAAAGCTCAGATCAGTATTCTGGGTCTCCAGCGTACCAGGTAGCGACGGTTTCTCAACACGCCGCCCAGCCTACACGGCACCCTCGTCTGCCTTTTACAGCCCCTCAATGGGCTCTAGTCCACCATCCTCCTCAAACCCAATTACATCACAGGCGGCCAGCCTCAACCAATTTCCCACAGAGGAATCCAGAGGCAAGGCCCAACGTTAGTCAGGGAAGTTCGCCACCACAATTAACTCCTGCTGACCTTCGGGCGCTCCAAACCTCACTCCTCCGCGAGATAAGTCAATTTCGCGCGGAGGTGAGAAACAATCCTCGAGGCGCCCAGAATCGTGCCATGCCGAGCCGTCCTCTCAATCGGCAGAGGGCCAATACCTTTCAAACTGCCCCTCAGAAGGCCAATTCCTCTCAAAATGGCCCTCGCCGGGCCAATTCTCAGCGAGCCCCGACTCGACCTCCCCGTAACGGCAATACCAATGGGACGAATATAACTGATAATGCCGTTACTCTCCCTTGGTGGGCCAATCACCAACGATATGGTGATCGCGCATTTAATTGGGAGGCGCCTTGTGGTTGGACACAACCACCCACCACCCAAAGGCGCCATTTAAACTAATTTTGCCGACCGACCCCTTCGCGCAATCGGCCGGCACCCATACGATAAGTCGCCTAACCATCCGGGATTCTAAACTGAATATCGCTTTTACTGTCGATACCGGCGCCGATATTTCAGTCCTTCCGCGATCGTTTGCTCCGCGTAATCGCGTGCCAGCCGCACTTAAATTGTCAGCTGCGAATAATACGCCGATACTTACGTACGGACGTAAAAAGCTGACACTACAACTGGGTCTTCGACGTCCGATCACTTGGCGTTTCGTCATTGCGGACGTAAATGAACCCCTGATAGGTTCCGACCTATTAGGCGCACATAATCTGTTGGTCGATACGACCCATAACAGACTAGTGGCTCCTACCGCATCCCCATTGTCCATGTCGGCATCTCCAGCGGCAACTTCAAGGGCCACAAAGTGCACAGACCCATTTCAAACCATGGTACAGGAATTTGTTAGTACAACAATTCCTCTACCTAACCAGCGTCGACATAAAGCCACGGTGTTTCATCACATAGAAACACGTGGCCCCCCGGTGAGCCAGCGTCCAGGTCGACTGGCTCCCGAGAAATTACGTGCGGCGCGCACGGAGTTCGAGCACATGATCGAACTAGGTATCTGCCAACCGTCGGACAGTCCCTGGGCAAGCCCACTTCACTTAGTGAATAAACGTTCTGGTGAATGGCGCCCATGTGGCGATTACAGGCTGTTGAACGCAGCAACTCTCCCTGACAGATACCCTATCGCACACCTTTACGATTTTTCGTACAAGTTACGAGGGTGCAATGTCTTCACTACCCTGGATCTCACCAGGGCATACCACCAAATTCCGGTAGCACCAGAAGACATCCCCAAGACCGCAGTCATTACACCTTTCGGACTCTTCGAGTTCAAAGTGATGACTTTCGGCCTCAGAAATGCCGCACAGACATTCCAACGTTATATCGGCACGGCTTTACGTGGTCTTAATTGCTGCCATGCATATCTTGATGACATTCTCATCGCCTCCAAAGACCATGCCGAACATAAACGCCGCTTACGTCAGGTCCTCGAGCGCCTCCGTGAATTCGGTCTTGTCATTAACCCAGATAACTGTCAATACGCCAAGGAGCAAATCACCTATCTGGGTTATGTCGTTGACAACCAGGGCATTCGCCCACTACCAGACCGTGTGGAGGCCCTCATGAAGTATCCCCGGCCTACTAACGTGAGTAAGCTTCGTCGATTTCTGGGCATGCTTAACTTCTATCGTCCTACGCTGAAGAACGCTGCCCAAATTCAAGCTCCCTTAAATGAATTCTTGAAAGGAGCTAAGCGCAATGATAAGCGCCCCATTAATTGGACAGAAGTCTCTGATAGAGCATTCCAACTGTCCGAAGAACAATTGGCAAATGCCACCTTACTCCGATACCCCCTCGAGGGAGCGGCACTTTCCATCCAATGCGACGCATCGGATACCGCAATCGGAGCCGTCCTTGAACAGGACATTGAAGGCCGACCGGAACCACTTGGTTTCTTTTCAAGGAAGCTGAGTCCCACTGAGCGACGTTACAGCGCCTACGACCGCGAATTACTCGCGATCTACAGCGCTGTTAAATACTTCCGTCATATGATAGAAGGACGCTCACTCTCCATATTAACAGACCACAAGCCATTGGTCTATGCGTTCCGGAAAAAGTCGGGAAATGCCTCCCCCCGACAAGAGCGTCAATTAGACCTCATTGGGCAATATTCTACGGAGATCAGGCACATCTCCGATAAACAGAACGTCACGGCGGACGCCCTTTCTCGGATCGATACGATTCACTTGCGTTCCGCCTTGAATAACGCTGATCTTGCCCTAGCTCAACAGGAGGACGAACAACTTAAGTCCCTCCTAACTGCGGAAACGGGTTTAGACCTTAAGAAAATTATTCTTAGCGACCCATTGGGCGAAATTTGGTGTGATGTCTCCACTGGAACCGCTAGACCTTACATTCCCGAGAAACTTCGTAAGGGCGTGTTCCAGGTTTACCACAACCCAGCCCACCCCAGCGGCCGAGCAACAGCCGCTGCTGTCCGTCGCAAATTCATTTGGCCCCGGATGAACAAAGATCTCACCGGTTGGGCCCGTGCTTGTCTCCAGTGCCAGCGCTGCAAAGTAGCGCGACATAATGTACTGGAGCCAGCACAATTCAAGCTTCCCACGGCACGCTTCGCCCATGTACACATAGACATAGTGGGACGGCTTACTCCATCAAGAGGATTTTCTTATATCCTCACTATGATGGATCGCTGCACGCGATGGCCAGAGGCGATACCTCTCCGGGCAGTTACTGCTGAATCAGTCGCCAAGCCCTTTTACTCAACTTGGGTCACACGCTTCGGTGTACCAACCACCTTAACTTCGGACCGAAGTCCACAATTTGAGGCGACCATTTTTAGGCAGCTAACAAATCTTCTCGGCTGCCAAAGAAGTCGTACCACCGCCTACCACCCGCAATCAAATGGGATGATAGAGCGCTGGCATAGATCACTAAAAGCCTCACTCATGTGTCATAATGACACACAATGGTTTGACGCCCTACCAACCGTCCTCCTCGGCCTGAGGACAAGTATTAAGGAGGACCTGGGTGCTTCGGCAGCAGAGCTTACCTACGGTACCAACCTCCTTCTTCCAGGAGAACTTTTCCTGAATGGCGAAACACCGCGTGACCAACTTCGTGAATTGGGACATCTCCGTGACCTGCTACGTAAGGTTAGGGCAACCCCTGTAACCAGGCACGGCTCCAAAAAAACTTTTCGTCCACCCTGAACTGCACTGCTGCATGCACGTCTTTGTCAGGGTGGATAAGGTCAAAAAACCCCTCGACCCACCTTATGATGGCCCATTCAAAGTCTTCCGCCGCATCAGTGACCGTGTCTTCGAGATCCACATTAGAGGCAAGCGATCCACGGTCAGCGTCGAAAGGCTTAAGCCCTGCTTTCTGGAAGTTTCCGCCCCAGAACAACCCCCATCTACTGACACCACTCCTACTTCACCGACACAAGCTCCCCGCACCCGCGCCCAGATGCGCGCCCATGCCCACCCAACCACCCCCCCCCCCTAATCTGCCTTAACTGTTTCGTGACTACGTCACTGGGGAGGGAGTGATGTGCGGCTTTTCGAGCCATGCATCGCTCGATCCCCACCATTTCCAGCAATGCGACTTACCTTAAAGTCGAATCTTCTGCAAGATGATACAACCTTGCTATGGCATTAACCGCCAACCAATTCGCTGGAATTAATTCGGCTATCCCCAAGGATAACCGACATAAATACCTTATAGGCAGCTTACCTTTCTTTGGGGGTTTTTCCAAACCCCTTCTCCACAGACATTTATGAAAACATAATTCACATCTGCAAGCCAGATTTTCAACTGCATGTCTATGATCTATATTTCCTACCAGTAAAGAAGATCAAATTAAACATTGGCCTTTCATGTGCGCATATTTACTTATCTCAGCATGATCGATTTTGTGATCCGTTGCCGTTTCTCGGAACGATCACCAGCATCGGTCATGACCACCAATTTTAGTTTACACAAAGTAAACACTCAAGCGGATACTTTCGCCTGACAGTCCCTTCAACGGGATTAACATATCCCTAAGACAACATATATCACCGAAATATGTTTATGTTAAATGATCTAACAACGGCCATACCCAATGTTTGAATCATTTTTCCAAAATAGATTCCTGCCTTCGGCAAGGTTTTTATTGACTCACGTCAATCAAGAATCTATCCCTTGCAGCTGGCGGCAGTGTATCTTGCCCAAACATGTAGCAGCAGATTCGATCTGCTACATGAGTTTTTCCCTGTTTCCTTTTGTTTTGGACCTTCGCCATTGGCGGCGAATCCTTTAGGTTCGTTTTCGTTGGATGTCTGAAAAGAGACATCCAAGAGTTGGTCAGATTTTATTTGCCCAAGGGGACAGATCTTAACCGTCGTTGCGTGCGCATGTGAGAAGTCGATGTAGTTAATCCTTTAAATAACGTGTCGAATAAAATTTTTCCGTGGTGGTTTAAGTTCCTTAAGTAGATCGTGCGTTGTCAACTTAAAATGTAAATTCGTGTAGACAAAGTAAAACATTAAAAGCAAAGTTCACCTATACTAAAAGTAAACCGAGTTCATTAACATTAAAAGCAAAGTTCACCTATGATAAAAGTAAACCGAGTTCATTAACAATAAAAGCAAAGTTCACCAAACATCCACAGTGTTTTACTTCCTTAAGTGTTCCTGTTCTACTCGATGCGTATAGATCCATTGACATTCCACAGTGACGACGAGCTAAGCCAACTTCAATCGTAGTGAATTTTTCCGTGGTATATTTGCTCAATCAGCGCCCATGCTTGGTGCACATAGCGAATATATCTACAGGTGTAAGTGAATCTGTGTCGTATAGGCACTTTTCTTCACCCCCACATATCTATTCGCCGAACATAAATAAACGGTCAATATAAACTCGCCAACGGAAAAAACTTGTCGTAAATGTGATTTCACCGATTAGAATTGAGAGAACAGCCACTCTATTCAAGTTGTTGCAAGACGAAAACTCTGGCGTGCTTCTTACCAGTGAAACGAAACTAAGCCATGATGCATAAAATATGGCACAATGATTATATCCTCTCGAGGGAGAGGGGTTTGCATCTTCGGTAAAAAGGGAGTCTAAGATAAGGTTATATATAGTGGAGAAGTGCGCAGATTCCAGGTGCTGGAAGCTTGCATAGTACGCATACTCCTTCAGCAGGGAAGCGGGGTGTACGCGATCTCGGTATATGCCCATCTATCTAATCTTTTTATTGCAGAGCTCGAAACCCTCTGTCGCAGCATGTTTGATTCAACATTAAGTATCATCCTAAATAATTAATCTCTTTCAACATACTAAATAGTATAATTGTATTAATTTGAGTTAATAATTCTTTCTAATAGTCTTTATAATATTACCTGCATGTTTGGCAGCACTTTTATGGTTTTCGTTACAACCTTGTTTTCTGTTATTGTAAATATTCAAATTAGATTTTTTTCGTTGTCAATTCGAGTTCAGTTTGAAAATAGTTTTGTGGTGGTTCTTTCAAACGCCACTACTTACCTGTTCATTTGCTACCAGGTAACCGTTTTCTCACGCGCCCTGCAACAGGAAAAGAGGTACTTACCCTAGCATGGTTGCCACCTAACATCTGGGGGCCATGTATCTGTGGTGTCCACTAGTGCAAAAATATATCAGCAACAATAAGTGCGTAACACAAAAGGCATAGCCGTATGAGACGCACCAAGTTTCTGGGAAACAAGTTGACTGCACCATCATGGGACCACCATAATTCGAACAAAAGGGGCACCTTACATATAGCCTACAAAAACAGCATCCGTGGATCGTCGTCGCACTGAATTTCCTCGTAGGTGATATCCAGCGCACAGTGCCACGGGAAACACCCGGTGTTGCTTCGCTCAAATATTTTTGTCTCGTCGCGTAAGTGTGCGACGTATTCCAGAGCACAACAAGTCACCCAAGCTAATGATCATCGGTGATTTGCCCGCCAATACTCCGCTCGTGTATCAAAAGGCAAAAAGAAATAAACCACACCATACATCCATGGGTGTGGAGTTACCACCGGCGTCGTTGCGACGCACAGCCATCGCTGTACAAACAGGAGCACCGTGATGTGCTTGGCCGCCTATGATGCAGCACAGAATTCAAGGCAGCTGTGATTACACACACTTGACTGTGGTGCAGCATAAAGCGGAAGATGCCGATGATCCTCGTGCTGGTCGGCTGCCAGCGAACGAGTGTGTGAGTGTTGGTAAAAGAGATCAACCCCTATGGATAGTGCACGTCCATGGGAGTTGACTCGACAGTCTAATTCTGGTGTTCATTTGGATAATATCACAGCGAGCAAAGTTTGATGTTTCGGTGTTTTTGATGTTTCGTCGTGTGAAGCAAACTTAATTTCTTAACGTTGAAGAACTTTTAAATATTTAACATTTAAATACTTCGTGTACAATTACCTAGTGATAAGCGAACTTAATTCCCTAACATTGAAGAACATTTAAATACTTAACATTTAAATACTTCGTGTACATTTACCTAGTGATAAGCGAACTTACGTTGAAGACCATTTAAATATTTAACATTTAAATACTTAGTGTACAATTACCTAGTGCTAAGCAAACTTAATTTCGTAACGTTGAAGAACATTTAAATACTTCGTGTACAATTACCTAGTGATAAGCGAACTTAATTCCTTAACGTTGAAGAACATTTAAATACTTAACATTTAAATACTTAGTGTACAATTACCTAGTGCTAAGCAAACTTAATTTCGTAACGTTGAAGAACATCTGTTTTGTTTTTGTTTTGACACCAAAGTGTTTAATAAGTGAATTAATAAAAGTCAATTAAATGCATAAAAGAGAGGTGTTTATGTTTATTTTTATTGGATGGGATTGCTGCTTCGTGAAGCGATCGGAACAATTTCGACAGCAGCGGATACCGATTTACCACAGTTTTGAGTTTATTATAATCTGGGTATATCTTTACGCTTGCTCTCGTTAAATTCAATTATTCGAATTTGAATCTTGTCGGTTTAATTAAACATATCCAATAAAAGGAATTGTGTAAATAAACATTTCGGGCATTATTAAGTATTTCGAATCGCTCGTTATTCTCTAAACATTTTGTCGAATTGCACGGTAAACGCACCGTGCTAAAACACCCTCTTTAAATGATTGCAACTTCACACGGAAAGAAATTAATTCATCGTGGGTTGCGATTTGAGCGCCAAAAATGGAGATTAAAAAATATGTGTGCAATACAGGGGAGATCACGTATCTGCCTGGTTAGATCAACACCACCTTAAATATAAAACTTACCTACCAGCAACAGAATATCCATCGTTTCCCAGATCCTAAATCGCCACCCACATGCAAATCCCCAACATTACCCATAATCATAATCCAAATCCTCAATTTCCCATCAACCTACATCCAAATTCCATATTGAGTCACATGGGCAACGAATTAAACCAAAAGTTTATTCGTCGCACATTGACTCAATTCCCATAATCCTGACATCATGAAATGCCTAATTCAAAACGCATTTCATGATTTCCTTTCCAGGAACCCATTCAAATAAATCCTTAACCAATTCCCAGAACACAATTCCAATTGAAGCACACGAAGTCTTGTGTGTGCTTCTTGGAATTTTTACATCAAAATAGTTGACAATTCTCAACTGAAAAAATAATAAAAGGGCAGTAATTTTCGATTTCGAGATCAAAAAAGTTTCAGAAGCAGAAGCCGCGACACTCAGTCAAGTAAAACCTATTATAAATCTAGAAACTCAAAAATAAAACGATCAAAACAAAGGGAAGGGTACTGTCTTATATTCTGGGACAACTGGACCAAGGATTAACCACCAGAACAAACCACCCCGAAAGTAGGCAAGCCATTTCTTTCCCTAGGTTATATCGATGGGCCCTCAACATTAGACATTATACTTATTAACTCACGACTTAAACTTACAAATACTATTAGCCTAAACAGAAACTGGTTACGAACGATTGACGGAGCAACGGCGTTTGAGAAAAGATTAGAACAAGTCGTTGGTCGAACAATGAATCTTGAGTAGTCGAAATTGAAATGAGTTGATAATCAGGAGCCAAGAGTTAAAAGTGAAGTAGTGAGGCAATCGTTGTTATTTACGAAAACTAGAATACATATAAAAAAACACAAAGTAGAAGAGGCGTGAAAAAGTACTAAGTCGGGGGCGTTTGCAATTATTGTTTTGAATGCAATTGAGTTAATCTACCTACATAAGATTTGTGGAAATATTCACATGAAACAAAGACATAACATTAGTGTGGACGAAAGTTAAAAATCAATTATTGTAGCATTTAACTTACCTACATAAGAGTTGTGAAGTACCCCATTTATACAACAATAGTGAATAGTTAAAATAAAAGTAGTAAAAACTAACATGAAACAAATTGAAAATTGACAGATACCTAGTGAGGAATGATGCTTCCTAAAAACAGACCATTAGCGATCTAGGAGCGCCATCGTAGGCGTTTCTATGGACTTATTGACCTACCCTCGTATATCTAGTATACAAAATATTAAGCAAAAAGAATAGTAAGAAAAACATTATTTGGGTTAAATAAAGAGAATTTGGCGAATGGATGGACGGTGTTTAAGTGTACTCAGCAGTTTGGTCCTATTAGCGGTGTAGAAACCCAATTAAACATATCAAAAATCCAAAACAAAACTTTCAGAGCGTAACCAAGCTATTTTCAGTGGCATTCTTAGTAATGGTGTTTCTACAGTCCGGAAGGAATACCCAACAGCACCTCCATTCCCAGTGGGGAAAGACAACAAGGAGAAAACACAACAATTTTAATTGCAATAAATTGGCGCAGTCAGCACTCGATATTTGGTAGCGTATCAACGAACTTTTTTGCCACCTTTAATACGAGTTAAAACCTCGGACGTACAAGGCAAATAGCGAGGATGTAGTGCTCTACAAACCCCTACCACCCCCCCCCCCCCCCCCCCCCCCCCCCGATTCACATGCCCATATTCAACAATCGGTTGTCACTCTTCCCCGGGACCCAACAGCATAGTGGCGACCGCAACAATCCTCCTCAGGAGTGGTCTTGCGAGATCCGCATTACGTGGTAACTTCCCCCACCGCCCTTGTCTCGGCGAGAAAAATATTTAAATATTAATTGGATGTTTATATTGCTGATAGTTAACAGCTTTTGTTAATTGACTTAAATATAAACATTTGGTATAAAATTATAACAGCGGGTGCGCAAACCCAATACGTTGAGCCCTGATGTTTTCGATCAGTTCGGGCCAAAGGTCTTCCCCGAGGCAATGAAGTTGTGAGGACAAAGAGATAACGGGGGAAGAGATGCCGATGACACAGTTGGATAAGAGAAGAGGCGATTGACGGTTCTATTGTGTTCTGTGTACTGTGCGGTACGTCGTTTTTGGCGTTGTACTTTTTTTTTTTGTAATAAGAAACGTTTTTTCTTTTGTGTGGAGTAAAGAAAAGGGGAAAAGGGCTACGATGATTGTTTTTTACGTGTACCCATTAGTTCTTTCAAATTAATAAAATTTTTCCAAGCCATCAGATCAGTCAGACATATGTATAAATACAATAGAGAATTGTTCATTAAATTAAATCAATTAAAAGCAATTATGGTGCTCTTTTTGTTGCTGTAAGCCGGTGTGGGGCTACACCGGCATCTGGAGGACCTACAGGATTCAAATTAGGCGATCAAACAACTAATATCGAATCATCAGAATCCCATTCTCCACCATCGAAGGGAAATCGGCGTTCTCCACGACACCGCGGCCCCCATCGCAAGGAGTTGTGGCGGTTACGCCAAACCGCACTGGAGAACTCAGCCTATACGGCGACGATTCCTCGGAACTAAATCCCCTATGCCGGCATAGCTACCTTTTTCAAAGCTCCTAGTAAATGGCAGTGAGTTGATTTTAGCTATGACTGCCACGACGCGACGAACATTTCCTCGCCAGTAATTAGTCAGTCAAGTCGCAACCGCCAACGCGCACACACCAGTGTTTTCGGAAAGTCGTAACGAAACAAATAGCGAATGCTTTCGGGAAATTGTAACGAAACAAATAGCGAATGCTTTCGGAAAGTTGCAACAGAACAGTTACAGTGTTTTTGTTTCCCCTCGGATATTTGTGTGGACGATTATCGACGGAACTCAGATAAGTGGGAAGTTGAGTGAACTAGTGTCATACGTCCTACTTCGTCCCCCACAAGTAATTGTGCAGCCACACTTTGGCTTAGAGTGTGGCCGTTTATAAATTGTTGAGATCGAGGTGCGCTAGATGACGTCGCTGATTCAGCATGAGGTCCACTTAGTTGGGTTATCGCCGGTTGTGTAGTGTTGGTCTTGATAGTTTGTAAGTTCGCAATCTACTGAGTCTGGTTACCCTGTGTTGAAACCAGAAATGTTGGTGTACTGCATAGCACCGTTTGCGTTGAGAATTCGAAGTGATTGCTGTGGCTGATGTCGTTGGAGTAGGGGACGTATTCCACTTACGCCGCTAATGCCACTGCTTTCTTTTCAGTCACATCCGAAACGGAAAAATTTGTCCTTATCTGTTGGCGAATTTGAGAATACTTGTTGGCGATATCTGTTGGCGGATTTGAGATTACTTGTTGGCGATATCTGTTGGCGGATTTGATATTACTTGTTGACGATATCTGTTGGTGGATTTGATATTACTTGTTGGCGATATCTGTTGGCGGATTTATGTAAAAGGTAGGTGGCATTTTTTCATGATTCTTTGATCAGTTAATAAAGAAATCCTTGTGGATCGTAACAAAAGTGTAGTGTGAAGTGTGTCTTGCCCTCGATAAAGGGAGGTCTCAGTTGTGTTTGTCTTTCGTCAAGCTTAACCAGCGAGTGTTGGAAAAGTGTGTGCCGCGACAGGTGGCATTATTCGCTAATCATGTCGCTCCTGCCAGGAACAACATCGATAAAGTGAGCAAACTGAGCGAATCAACTCGGTGTGTTCGTCTAAATCTACACACCAGTGTATCCAATCCTTGGAACTTTTATCTCCCTGTAGTGCCCCAAAAAGCCCTAACACCTTTTTCCCCCATTCCTACATCAAAATCCCAACAATATTACCCTAAAACCCAAAATCCTGTCAAAACCCGAAAAAACCCAAACATGATCCAAAATTCGCAATAAACGAATCAAACATTCGTTTATCGCATAACATTTGCCCCCACGGCAAATCTCTACCTGAAAAATTCCATTAAACTAAACAAATAGAAAACCAAATCCAGATACATATCCACATCTGCGAAATAGTTTCGTAAGAATTCAAGAAATTGAATTCTTATCTTAAATAAACACTGTGCATCCCACTCAGGATACCAAAATTGGGATTTTTGTATGAAATTGTGTATTTTCGAGATACAAATCTCGATTTGTTTCTCTTTATAAGGGTGATGAAATTCGTATTCGAGGATCAGTCTAAATTGGTGGCCTAGGTGTAAGGACGCCAGAAAATGTATTTAAACTCAACGAAATTTAAATCAAAATTAATAAATATATTTAAAGTGAAGTATACAAAGGATTTGTCTTCTTTTATCAAACCAAGTCGATTTCCGAGCCTCTTTCATAAATAATCGGTTGTCACTCTTCCCGGAGGCCCCGGAAGCACGGTGGCGACCGCAACGGGTCCCTTCAGGAGGAGACAAGCTACCTGAGAGAAGGATCACAACAAAAATGGTGGCAGCGGTGGGATTACCCAAAAATCCCCTACCAGAAGAACCTCAACCCCAACAACAATAGGCAAAATTGACTGGAGGTCGAGCAACGGAGCCAACCCAATAACTGGCTGTGTAAAATCCTGCTGTCTCAAATGGCGAACGAAATGGAAATGCATCGCTCAATGCGCACCCGATTGCCCAACAAAACTCACACCAGCCCTGAGGTCCTGGGGTAACAACGAGTGAACGTATCGCAAGTTCGCCCTATAACACAATAAAGTGCAACAAATACCGAGGCCAGTCCGGCAACCAATATTTATATTCAAACACGCACAACATCGCAATAGTCGTTAACACACCCGAAGCAGTCAGCACCAGCAAGGAACTCAAATCCTTGAAGTACATCAAACAGCGGCAACTATATCATTGGCGGCACCAGCAGGCAAACGCCTAAATAGTGTGTGTTGTAAATGAAGTGGACGACGGCCATGAGTGCCGTCAACATATTAGAAGGTAGCAGGATAACTGATGACATTGTTGTGATTGAGAATCACAACTCCTTCACCTACCACCTATCCCGAATAACTACTTACCTAAAAACCCCCTAACCTATCCCATTCCATACCTACCTTTATCCATACTTACCCTTTCCATCCTACATTTTCCTAGTCCAATTCTTATCTGCATCTACGATCCCCCATCCTACATACATTCCCCTCCTAGAGGACCGCATGTGCAACAGGCTAAGTCTAAACCCAGTCTGTCGCACATCAACCTAAGTACTGACCTTTTATTAGCACGAAGATCGGGTTTGTACTCCAACATTTCATGTATACTTGTGTGCAAAGCTCGATCTGACACGATATAAAAAGGGCGGCCCATCTTGGTTTCGGGGCAGTCAATCACGATCAGTCGCGGCAGCTGGCCACATTTAATACCAATAAAGATTACTAAAATAAAACGATCCTCCTTTTATTTCGGTCCGGAAGGTAAGCAAACCCTAATACCATTAAATATAAATATAATATTGTTGGGTACGGATACACTCCGGTACACCCAACATTATTTGGCGCCCAACGTGGGGCCAGGGAAGCCAGGTAGTAAAACTACCAGTAAGTGCTCGAAAATCCCTGGTCTCGCAAAACCTATTTTGAACGCACAAGCAACCTATTTTAAATCCGCAGTGAAGCGTGTTCTTTTTATTTTTAGAATTTCGGTGCAATTCCACAGTGAAGCTTGTTAATTATGTATTATATATTAAATCCGCAGTGAAGCTTACTGTTTTTATTTTTGAATTAATACATCAAGTCAGCACTGAAGTTTGTTGTTTTTATTTTTAGAATGTTTGGTGCAATTCCACAGTGAAGCTTGTTAATTATTTATTATTTATTAAATCCGCAGTGATGCTTACTGTTTTTATTTTCTGAATTTTTGTGCAATTATTACATCAAGTCAGCAGTGAAGCTTGTTGCTTTTATTTTGGGTGAAATTATTATATATTAAGTCCACGGTGAAGTTTGTTGTTTATTTATTACATATTAATTCAGCAGTGAAGCTTATTGCTTTTATTTCTTTTTAGAATTTTTTGTGCAATTATTGAAGATACATCGGGTGCACAATTTTTAATTTTTTCTTTTTTTCTCTCGCAGCGAAGTGGGTTGATTTTTGTTATAGAATAAGATTTTTCCGAGTATACATATTGGAAATATAATAAAAAATAAAATATTGAAACTTATACCAGGGGACCTTTTCCTTTGGTCAGCAGTCATCATTTTCTTTTCCCGTTTTAATTAAATCAAACCCAAGTTCATATATCATAGGAATATATCCTAAGAAAACCATTACCATTTTATTTGTTAATCCACAATTTCATTTACCAATGCAATTAAACAAAATTTAAAGACATCATAACAAAGCTAAGCAACTAGGGCAGTCTGTTACCTGGGAAATTGACCACAGCAATCTGAGTTAACACCAATATAATTAAAACAAAAAAAGATATATATATATATATATATATATATATATATATATATATATATTTTTTTTTTTTTTACACAACACTAGAAGCGACGGTAGCCTTGACCCCGGTACAAATTTAGACGACATCGGTACTCCAACATATTCTTGGCGCCCAACATAATATTGGCACCAACTTTATTATTGGCAGCAACCAACCTAATTAGCGTCCGAACTAGAACACCGATAGCCTAATCCAATTCCAAAACACCATTGCATGCCAACAAGCGTTACTACACCACCAACACCTGGGGAGACCACAGATAAGGAAATTCACCCGTCCCCAAGGAGGCTACGTAGCGGTATCATTCTTGACAGCGCAACGAGTTTTTTGGACCACTTGCAGGAGTGTGCGAAACCGCGAAGGAGCGCGAAAGTCTATCGGTGAGGCAGTGTGACAACGAACAACTAGAAACGACCCGGGAGCTACGACTCGCCGATCTAGACCAGCTAAAGATCGCCACCGAACAATTTAGGCACGAGCTGAAAAGCTACCAGGAGCTACCGGGACCTATTAGTGCCAGCCCCCTCGGATTGGATACTTCTAAGAACCAAAGAGTCGAACACAAAATAATGAGTACGGAAATAGTTTTTTGTAAAATCGCCAGGCTGATGTCACAAATGGTACCAATCTTCTCAGGGGGTCAAAGCCCCCTGGTTGGTAACGAACTTCAAACGTTCCTGGGTTAATGCAAAAAGGTTATGGAATGTTTGACCACGGAGGAACAACAAGCGTTTCTAAAGATATTTTCCACGAGGTGGCGTGGCGAGGCATATTTATTAGTAGCATCCAACCCGTTGACCAGTTTTGAAGAGGCTGAGAACCTCCACAACCGGACGTACCTCCCGAAGGAAACATACGAGGAGTTGATAAATCGTCTAACAACAAGACAACACCCCTCGGAAGCACTCATAACCTTCACCACCAGGATCAAACAAATGTTGATGCTATGCAAAGAAGCAGCCGACCACAAATATGACATTACGGCAGCCTCAGCTGTACAAGTACAATTAGAGGATTTTGCGAAGAACGCTCTGAAAAGTGGTGTCAATAACACCCACCTCAGCCAATATTTGTTGACCCAGGGGGAGGATAACCTGGAAGGCCTAATACAAAAGGCCCTGGACATGGAAAAATTACAAAAATCAGCATTTCATAACCAACAAAATAGTTTAATAACAGGTACACAAATACAATCATTAGAACAATTAAGTCCACAAGCTATACCGTACAGTACACAACCCCAACCATTTTCAGATTTTCAATTACCCAAACAATTAATTCCACAAGCTATACCGTACAGTACACAACCCCAACCAGTTCCAAATTTGCAGATACCAAAACAACATCATCATCTCCTACCAGGTTACCGAACACAACACACTCAACAGAATGCCGGTACGTTAAATTTATGAAGTGTCGCCAAGCATTGTTTGAACTGACCATAGGAGCCCGATCGAGGGAGGAAATCAACCCCGGATTTGGAACCGCAGGCTTGTTACGTACGTCGGCCACCACCATCATTTAATAATCTGCATTTAATACAATTTTGTTTTAACATAGTATGATGGTAAGGTGGTGGAAGAATTGCACGATCCTGAAGTGAGTTTCTGAACCCACCCTGATTCGGGTGTGGATCGTGCAGTTCTTCGAGTTCGAATTTGTTTTTCGAAGTGGACGTGAATGGAGAGCGAAATGAGAGAGACAGGAGGATGTTAAAATTCGGTTTGTTATGGTCCCGTTGTTGACGGTTGTCGAGGAGAACGTTTTGTTAACGGAAAGAAGCAAGAAGAAAAGGAAGAAAGAAATTGTCCCGTCTTAATTTTTGGTTTTGTGAAAAAAAAGCAAAATAAAGTTTATTTAAATTTATTTAAAATTGATATTGTACAAAAAGAAAAATTTGAAAGTTGTTAAAATTAAAATCATACGAAATAAAGCCGAAATAAATTATCAGGCAAATTTGTGCACCCAGTTAATTGGAGGTCAACAAAATTGTATACACCATCAATTTAGGTGACCCATGTGGGGGACTTGGAGTGACTCGTCAAGGCAACTACTCAGGATATTCGAGAAGCACATAACCAATTGACTGGGAATGGGAATCTCACCAGGCGGCACGCAGCGAAAGCAGTCACAGGTAAACTTAAACATTGATTGATTTTCTGTGGCAAGATCGACGAAAGGGAAAACTGTCACAAACTGGCGCTGCGGACAAACCTTTCCGAGACACCACGGCAGGTTTGGCGAATGATATTTTTATTGAAGCAATAGTTGTAAACCTGTGACCAGCTATACAAGCATTACCTCGTTTCAACAAGAACAAAGGGCTTTGGCAGATTGGTAGCGGTTGTGCGGTATTGGAGGTAGCCATGCGGTCGTGAGCAGAGACCGGCGTAAAAGCAGCAAGAGGAAAAATTTTTGTTTGTTTTAATTTATTAAATGGTTTGATCGGGGAGATAATTTGAAGTTTTGAAATTGTACACCAAATGTTAGTAGAATTGTTTTGGTTTTAGTAGTAAGCGGTTGTTTGATGTCAATTATTGATTCTGTATTATTGCGTTTAATTTCTTATTATTTATTCTATCTATTATTTATTACCTAATTTGATTGTTCATTTTGGGTGACAGATGTCAATGGGAGATGTTTTTTTTTTCTCCCCAGTTAAAAACTGTGATATTTAAATTATTTATTATTATTTATTGTTGTCCTTAATCGATCTTTTAAATTTTTTAATGTGATTCTGTTTTTCTTCCTTTTCGGCTGCGCGTTTGTTTTTCGCGTAAAATTTTTTGTTGTGTTACAAAAGTGACCCAAAAGTGGTCATTATATTTGCATACCCCTTTCTCTCTCTCCAATTCTCGCCCACTGAGGACTGCGTTTGTTAATAGAGTAGTGTTTTTGTTTGTTTATTGTGACCGACGGGTGTAGTGTGTGTTTCTTTTTCTCGTTGCAAGACCGTTTGTTTTGTAGATTAGTGCACCGTTTTTCAGTCCCAAACATTGGTGAATTTTTAATTACGGGCTGACCTCCTCTGATGTTCCGGGTTTCCCTGTTACGCATCAGGCCCCTATAGTGATTGCGAGGGAGGAAGGTTCGTCGGCGTTTTGTTGTATATTGGGAGCGTGTTTGTTTTTGTTTTTCGCACCCCTTCTGTTGGTGGATACTGTCGGCGACGAGGTTGTTTTTTTCTTTTCTCCGCGGGGTATCCGGGATTGACTTTGGTGTGGGTGACCTTGGGATCTAGTTAGACGGCCGGCAGATGCAGACAAGGCAGCGTCAAAGAGATGTCCGAGAGGGCACCCCTGCCCGGGCACGACCCGAGGCATTTCCCGAGCCGCCGGTTGACGAGGTGGATCCGGAGGCGTTCCATGATTCGAGGGACGAATTTGTGGACGACCGATCGCCAACACGCCCCCCTCCCACCGTCGGTAAACAGCCTGTCGGGAGCATGGAGGACACGCCGATGCCCTCGTATTTTAAACTGGGCCCACAACCATGTCCTGTACGGACCATGCTGGGCACAGATAGGGTTTTCGACCTTGTGTCGAAGGCGGTCCCCATGTTTTCGGGACAGGAAGGACCGGATACGGCCGAGAGACTCTCTTCGTTTCTCAAGGGCTGTAGAAGGACCTTGGATGGGCTGGCGGTGGAGGAGGAACATACCTTCCTCCGGTGGCTGCCCTCTAGGCTGAGCGGCGAGGCCTATCGGATGTTCGAGGAGAAACCACCCACGACATTCCTTGAAGCGGAACAGCGTCTTAGAGAGGCCTACGAACCCCGGGTGTCGTATGAGGAGTTGTGTGCACAACTTTCCAAAATGCGACAACTTCCTTCGGAGGATGCCACAGGCTTCGTTTCCCGAGTGAAGCGGGCCGTGGTGCGGTGCGAGGAGGCAGCTGAGCGCTTTTATGGTCGCCAGGGTAGGTCCGTCTTCGCCAGCCAGCTTGAGGGCATGGCCAAACCGGTGTTGGTAAGGGGTCTGAGGGAGGAAGGACTAAAGCACTTCCTCCTCACGTTGGGTAATGTCCCTTTTCGTAGCCTGGTGGACCACCAAACCGGGTTTGAGCGAGCTCGAAGGGAAATGCTGAGGCAGGACGACCTGTTTGTGGATGCGCGGCCGACAGCGTCAGAAACATTAGAGTTAGGACCGGGAAGTTGCTCGACCCTTTTGGAAGGTTCATCCTCCACTTCTAGGGATTACACCGCGGCGCCGGTTTTATCGAACTTAAATCCCCGGGCGGTGTCATTCGTGTTGCCGGCCGAAGAGCCTGATAGTCGTCGACGGGGGGAGGGTGGTTTCGTTCGGGAGCAGTCGTGCGGACCTCTCAATTATCGACGGGATGCTGGTGCCTATGCTCCGGCCTCCTCTGGCGAGGGAGCGTGGTCAAATACCATGCCAAGCCAGAGTGGAGAGTCGCAGAGCTTGGCTCAGGGGACGTATGTGCCACAGGATCGATCGGGTCGGGACAATCCGTTCAGGGATCCGGTTGGTCGATCGGCGCACCCCCTGGAATCCCAGACAATATGCAATTTTTGCCATCTGAGGGGTCACGCGTACGACGAGTGTCTACAAAGACGAAACACTCCTTTCTGTCGCGAGTGTTGGCGGTATGGCCACGATATAGTGGACTGCCCGGATCGCCCGACGAGGACGCGCGGACCCCAGACCACATACAGGGGTAGAGGTCAGCAGGGCGGATTCGCACGACAAGAACCGCCTTATCAGCGACCACAGTATCAGCGGAGAGCCCTACCAGAGCCGCAGCCCCCGTCTACGGGCGGCGGGCCGGCGACGTCAGGCCCCAGAGTATTCAGCGTCCGGTGCTGTTGCGAGTTTTGTGGCCGCCAGGGTCATAGCTTGCGCGGGTGCGAATACAGGCAAAGGTGGGAAAAACAACAGCATTCCCAGGGTTCTCCCCATAAGCGGCACGCCGGAACAGCACCTGTTGCGAGCCGAGAACAAGACACCCGTGTGGAGACTGGGGCAAGCGCGAGAAATCGGCGCAGAGGGCGTCGGAGGCGGCGTCGGCGAAATCGAAGCGCCGGTAATGATAGCGCGAAAAGTAGGGGTTCTCGGAAGGTGGATGGAGATGATGGGCGACGATCGTCTGTGTCGAGCGGTGGCGGTAGGCGACCCGACTCCATGGACTCAAAATCCTCAAAGACGGATGCGAGACATGATGCCGCATCAGGCAGCGCGGGGAGCCGGGAATGGCAGCCCCGGCGCATTGGGCCCAAAGTGGGCAGAAAGAATAGCTCCAGTTCCGCTAGTTCGGTGTCCAGTGGGACTCCCGAGCGGAATATTCCTGAACGGAGGAGCGGAACATTGTGCGAGTTTTGCGGTCGACCTACTCACAAGGCGGCAGAGTGTCGACATAAAGCAAAATGGGAGAGTTCGGGAAACTCCCCAAGGTCGGGTCGGCAAGATCCTACCCGACCGCACTAAAAACGAAACCCAGCTCCAGCTGTTCTCAGTTTTCGCCGACTCGAGTCCCGATTGTCGCTCTCCCTCTAGACATTGGCCGTAGGAACCCTACGCGCCTAATCGTGGACACCGGCGCTGAGATCAGCCTGTTGAAGCTGAAGGCACTCCATCCTAGATATGGCATGGATGTGCATAAATCTACAACGCTCCAAGCGCTGTTTGTCAAAGGCAAGTCGAGGGGATGCTGCACTGGGAATTTCAAGTTGCACCATGAGATTCCCTGCAGTTTCCAAATAGTAGACTCCTTGCCGGGTTTGGAGGAAGACGGATTGTTGGGGTACGACTTCCTGTCTCGGAATTGTAAGGTAGACGGGCCGGGTGGTTGTTTGGTTTTTCCCCGAACGACCGTAAATCCCGTGCCATTCTCCATTCAATTTATCAGCAATGGGACGGGAAGGGTTGAGCGTGTGGCAGCCAAACGGGGAGACGTGCCAAAGGGACCTGTTAAGGTCGATACTGCGGCAGGTACTCGCCCGGAGACCCTACCCATACAGGGGAGGGCTGCGAAAAGCTGTTCAACCACGTGCTACCCACGTGGTCATCCGGATGAACCCCAAACAGTGGACGTTAATAACATATAGTTATAGACAACGTTTTTTATAAAAGAACAATTACGGAAAGGTTAAGCCTTCCGGTAACTTGGAGACCCTGATCCTAGCTGGCCAGACTCTGGTTACCCTCCGGAATCTTCGTCCTTGTAAAGGACCTTCGTCGAGGGATACCAACTTGAGAGTCTGACGAAAAGTCTTTAAGGCCAGGCCTAATGCTGCAGGCGCAGTCCCAGCGCAGACTGCAGAGGCAAACCCCAGTGCTGGGGGTTGGATCGCATATATGAAAGTGCGAAAGCGCACTATAATGTCGGGTGATGGTAGGTTTTGCCGCCGAAACGGGAAACCCCCCCGATCTACCAACCCATGGACCGGGGCAAGTACTGAGTCCAGAAGAGGAGGATTAGATTAAATATATAGGAGCGGGACGTTTTCGCCGGCCGGGTGACATTTTGGAGTGGTTGAACGAGAGGGGATCACCTCGCCTTGGCGGGGGAGTCCTAACCGGATCGTGTGGGCGGTCGAGCTTTGGGTCGAACCATCGGATTGAGTGTCGGACCCGCCGCGGACGTTTGTGTTGTCATTGGTTTTGTGGAGCGCAAGTCTGTTGTTCCCCCCTCTTATATTAATAACTACGTGTTAGTTAATTTATTTATTTATTTATTTATTTGTACTAACCCTCATATATAAGTAGTATAATCCCTACTAACATTAGCACTTAAGCCTGTGGACTGGTTAATTTATTTATTTATTTATTTATTTGTACTAACCCTCATATATAAGTGGTATAATCCCTACTAACATTAGCACTTAAGCATGTGGACTGGTTAATTTATTTATTTATTTATTTATTTGTACTAACCCTCATATATAAGTGGTATAATCCCTACTAACATTAGCACTTAAGCATGTAGACTAATTTATTTATTTATTTATTTATTTATTTGTTGATTGGTCTGCTGATTGTTTATTTGTTTGCTCTCCGCCGTCCACTCTCCGGCGTGACATTCCTCTCCTAAGAATGCCACGCATTCTTGTGGGGGGGGAGGTGTGTTACGTACGTCGGCCACCACCATCATTTAATAATCTGCATTTAATACAATTTTGTTTTAACATAGTATGATGGTAAGGTGGTGGAAGAATTGCACGATCCTGAAGTGAGTTTCTGAACCCACCCTGATTCGGGTGTGGATCGTGCAGTTCTTCGAGTTCGAATTTGTTTTTCGAAGTGGACGTGAATGGAGAGCGAAATGAGAGAGACAGGAGGATGTTAAAATTCGGTTTGTTATGGTCCCGTTGTTGACGGTTGTCGAGGAGAACGTTTTGTTAACGGAAAGAAGCAAGAAGAAAAGAAAGAAAGAAATTGTCCCGTCTTAATTTTTGGTTTTGTGAAAAAAAAGCAAAATAAAGTTTATTTAAATTTATTTAAAATTGATATTGTACAAAAAGAAAAATTTGAAAGTTGTTAAAATTAAAATCATACGAAATAAAGCCGAAATAAATTATCAGGCAAATTTGTGCACCCAGTTAATTGGAGGTCAACAAAATTGTATACACCATCAATTTAGGTGACCCATGTGGGGGACTTGGAGTGACTCGTCAAGGCAACTACTCAGGATATTCGAGAAGCACATAACCAATTGACTGGGAATGGGAATCTCGCCAGGCGGCACGCAGCGAAAGCAGTCACAGGTAAACTTAAACATTGATTGATTTTCTGTGGCAAGATCGACGAAAGGGAAAACTGTCACAGGCTGGTTGATCGTGCGGCGGTGCCCAGGTAAAAGGTGATTTTCTAACTTTCCGTTCACAGAGAATTAAACGATTGGTCGATAACCGTTGGGTATAGCTGGTTGACACAACGGGAAGGCTTCTCTAGCGGAACGAAGTATATGTGATAGTACGAGGTGTTTCCGTGGCACCGTTTACCAGTCGCCAGTCATGTTCGGGGGCATATGAAGAGGAACAATTGAAGGCGACGTGGGCAATACAAGCCAACAACTTAGGGATTGGCAATACTAAGGATTGATTTAGACTGTTTCAAAGGCAGTCAACCGCAGAGAATGTGCCACCCAGACGAAATTTAGTTGACGATGTATAACGACGGACTGAACCACTTGCAGATTGATAGCACATTACAGCAGTTTATACAGGACAGTGTAGTGTTGGGATGATATGGTGAACCCGTTCCCGTGCAGGCACCATACCATATAACAAACAATAGAACCCACAACAACCCCCCACACCTTATCATCAAGAATACGTTCATTTCCGATGTGCAAAAGCTGCATTACCTGAAGGCGAATTTGTGTGAAGAAACTGAGCGTCTACTGAGAAACACCGCGATAATCGTTGTCAAAACGTTATCAAAACCTGCGGTTGCTCAAGGATAAGCAGTTCGAGTTACTATTCAATCAGTCTGCACTCACATATGAGTCGACTGATAGAATAAAGGCGCTAGTGGACACCACAAACGAAGCCAAGCAATCGTTGCAGAATCCCGAAGTCTCGGTCACTTCATGGGAGGATGTTTTGATTTATCATACCATCCAGAATTTCCCCCAATACGCGCGGTCTGTGGGAATCTCATATTGCAGCATACGTGGTCTTCGGGAGTCATGGGACAAGTAACGTCCAGTATTCCTCACGGGAAGTCCAGGGGAACAACTTCCGTAGTGCGCGTCCACAATTCGATCATCCACAAGTGTTCAATGTGATCAGGTTCACATTCATTCCGCAACTGCTACAAATTCTAGGCACTCAGTCCATACAAGAAACGGGACATAGTAACCAAGCGCCAATTGTGTGGCAACTGCCTGTCAAACATTCATAGGATTCGAGAGTGCACAAGCAAGTTTACTTGTACTCAGTGTAAGCGGAATCATCGTTCGTTGCTGCACTCAAACGATACACACCCTTCCATGCCCAAAGATGACTCTGCTTCGGTGACGACTGTCCGGTCCTTTGCTCCAGCTGGCATACCTGCTGCCCAAATTCATAAAGAACAATATTTGCATAATAGGACATGCATTTAGTCCTACATAAAGAAAAATGTATAATTTGATTTTGAATTAAAATAAATTTGGACTTCAAATCAAAAATAAATAATCATGTAAAACAGTTTTTCCAAATAAATAATATGTAAAGTATGTAAAACTGTATATACGAAAATAAGCTAATTATGTAAAATGGTTTTGTCAAATGAATAATGTAATTATTTAAATAATTACGTAAAATAGTTTTCCAAATAAATTGTAAATATGAAAATAAGCTAAATTAAATAAATAATCATGTAACATATGTAGATTTTGTACCCCACTGTGGGCACCGTGCTACGTGATCCGAGTCCGTCGGTTCGGCTGACGTAGAGATTCCCATGGAACGCCGCAGCCTACACAGACCGACCCGACGCTGAGAATGCCTTATCTGAACTTCGTCGCTCACTGGCATGTCCGGTGACTCGTGGGTTCGCTCGCGCCCGCATCCGGTGATCGGATCATGTTTCGCTTTTCAAACACTATCGGTTGTTATTCATTTTCCGTTCTTTTTTTCCTTTTTTTTGATTCCCTTTAGTCACGTAAGGTAAATTAAATAAGAAGTTAAGTAGAGTAGCGTTGTAGTTTTAGGGCGTATTTGTCAAAAGTCAAATTCAGCAGTCAGTCAGTGTGCAAACGTCGTCGTCGACAGTTGTCTTTCGCTCTTCTTTAGATGTAATAAATAGTTTTCAATAATCGCAGCATTTTCATTTTCTTTTCGTATGTTTCGTCATCATAGCGCGAACATTGGCCCCTCTACGTCAAATATAAATATTGCATTCAACGAACCAGCATAATTCAGCACATAGTCTATACATATGTACACATATTTTTCCTGCTAATGCGTAACTCATGAGCATTTATCGTTTCCTCTTGACCATTTTCGTTTACGTATGACGGTGTTGCGTGGCACCACCATAAGAACAGTTCGTTTTTGTTAGTATTCTCTCTATATCGTCGACAAACGGAAGAAGCGGCGAAGCTTCTCGTAGTTGTACATAAAAAAAAGTGTTCCGCGTACAGTCAACATGACAAAAAATTGTTTAACAAAACGCGATAGTTGTCGAAATTCCACCAAACGGCTTTTAATCGCTAGTAAGAAAGCGGGAACATATGACGTAGCTGAGCTGGAATAATATTTTCACCTCCTATCTGAGCATTGGACTGGTTTTTCCCAAGCACAAGAAACCGTGGAACTTTCTTGCGGCGACGAAGCGCTAAAAAACCAGGAAGCAGAGAGGGTACAAAGTGAGCAGTGGTACCGCGAACCATTCGGCAATTTTACTCGTGACACAAACAAGTTGAAAGCCAAAGGGGAATCCAAATCACACAACATGCGTCAACGTGCGTGTTAAGTGTGTCAGCGACATCATAGATAAAGATGATGTACATGAGGTCATTGATGCACTCAAACCAAGAAACGCCATCCGATTCTGAACTCGGATAACCCCCAGCGATAATGCATATAATTGCACATTTCGGCACGATCAATAAACCACGGAAAAATAAGTAATTGCACGAAAAATTAATTAGGTCAATTTGCAATCGCGAATGTTGAACTGTGACAATTCAACGCAATTGCAAATCGGAATTGAAAATCGAAAATTGGGTCATTGAAATCCGAAATTGCTTTATCGTCATCGGGAGGTGTTGACCCCAAGGTAACGAGAAGGGGTTCAAACAGAATAGGAGGCAGAATGCTTGGTGGAAGTTTAACGAAGAGATGGTCGATCGCGTTGTCAAGTAGAAGAAAAGTCGAATAGTAACGAGGAGTCTGTACAGTAAAGGATTAGCAGATAGTAATGAGAAAGTGGTGATGAAGTGAAAAGAAAGAAAGAGAAAGTATCTAATTGCTTTGAGTAATAACAATAGAAATGAACAAGTAAGAATAGCATCAGTGTAATTAATGGTAAAATACGTTAAGATCTCGAAATAAGAAAAAGCACCATTTCGCATAGGGCTAAGCCAAAGTGCGTAGAATAATGAAAAAGTGACAAAGAAGTGAAAAGAAAGATTGAGGAAGTGTCTAATTACTTCGAGAAATAACAAACGAAATAGACAAGTAAGATTGCACCTATGTTACTAATAATAAGGATTATTGTGAACTGTAAGTTAAGTGAAATTCTGTCAAATAGAGTTTAGAAAAATGTGTAAAGACTATTTAAAAAGAAAAGAAAAAATAAAAAAAGGAGAAAACAATAAATTAACGAAAAGAATGACTATTTAAATTTGGTTTCATTTACTGTTGGAAGTGCTCTAGTGTGGCGGGAAGTCTAGCAGAGATCATAACTCGCACACCGATCCACGATCTTTGAACAGTCAAAATACCACACGGAGTTTGTCCACTTGTAGAGTCATGTAGCAATAAATAAACGAGTGAATCACTGTGCAGACTAATTCTTTTATTATACTGAACCTTTTGCTAAAATTAGTATCACCTTCAATAGTTAAAGAAGTGAATTACTGCGCTGCCTAATTCTCGAGTTGTACTGAACCGTATGTTAAAATTGTATTCCACCAATTTTGTTTAAACCAATCTTTAGTAACAATAAATAAACGATAAATAGACAAAAGTCAGAGTGTTTTTGCATCCCTTGAAGGAAGTTGTTTAAGACAGTCGTCACAGAAAACCGGAACGAGAAGGGTAGCTAATCCGCGCCGCACAACTGAATTAAAGAAAGACATAAAAGAAGACTCCGCGCAACGTGTGTCTGAAAAGCTGCGTGCAAACTCGCGCGACGTGTGTCGTAAAGTAATGTGTCGCGTGGATAGATTAAGGGTGATATAAGTTAACACATTTGTGAACAACAAAAGTTAGTATCAGTAAAAAGAAAATTAAATAAAAGAAAACTGGGAAACCGATTTGAATGTTGTTGTTTGTAAAACGATTCTCCCTGTTGGAGACGGAGCAGCACACGACGGCCGTGCTGGATGCAACCAGCGAAGTCGCAATTGAACGTTGCCATTCACAACGAATAACAAATGTCAGCAACCAACTGACAGATGGAATAAAATCTGTCTGTCACTTTTTGGAAAGCAGTTTGACTACTACGTTTAGCTGCTCGAGCCTTATAATGTAATTATAATCTGTGCACATCTGCATAATAAAGGTTAATAAAGTGAATCATTTAATTACAGTTAAACGTATCTAGCGTCATTATTGTAATCATCACAAGCATTATTGGGGTTCTGCTGACATCATTCCGCTGGCACATAGGTAATCTTTCCTTTCATAAACACTTTCAATTGGCAGTATAAAGAAAACAAGAAATTATTTTTGTCATTTATAAATACCCAAAGATCATAAACATCGTATCTTTTACCCCACAGACACACCATATTTGCAAAAAGGACTAAAGCTAACGAATGTATAATAAATATATTAAGCGGAAGATCGGCTAAATGTAATATGATCTATTTGAGAAGGGCGTAAAGTAATGTTTTTGTGTAAAAAGTATCAATAAGTTAACTCTTTGTCGAAGTCAGAATCGATGCATGTGAAATACCTTTTGTTAAATAAAACAAATATCAGTGAAAGTCGGGAGTGTCATTTAAATTCATTGTTCGCGCTGGAACTATTGGGAAGATTGGAGCCGGGAGCCGGTGCATCTTGGCTCGGCAGCATTTTACCTGGTGGTGTAGCTGTGCATCCTGAGGAGTAAACCCAACAAACGGTAAAAATCTAACTTTCCCTTCACAGGCAAACAAGCTGTCCAGTGACCGATAAGTGTGAACGTCGACCCGACGCTACAGTTTCGCACCGCAACGTTACGGCTGAGTAGCAATAGGTTGAAGTCTTCTAATCCGCCCTCCTACGATGATTACTGCCACCGTTTTCGCTTTCATGGAAATACTCAACATAGTCTAACAGATATCAGAATCGGCACGACTGCTAATCGCTATTAACCAGCGTTGAATTATATACATAGCCTTGCTTTGGGGATGCAATGTTAAATACTCATGAACGTCCCGAAAGACTGTGTCAATGTTGAGCTATCAGCAGAAGAAAAGGAGTTTACAAGTGATATTTACCAACTATAAATATTATCCATCGCCCCACATCCATTTACGACAGCTACTTAACGCAATCCAACACCCCAACATTTCGTAACAACTATTTAAACACCCATATACAATATATCTTTTCTAACAACATTTCCATTTTTAATCTGTAACAACTCTTTTTCTATTTTGTAACAACTTGTTAACAACAACAAGTGTAACATATGGAAGAAACGGAGAAGTCATTAGACTATTACAAGATGCGATTGTAATATCAGGGAAACACAAATTCTATGAAGAAGTATATACCGGAATGTAACTAATTGAGTTCGTATACGATATATAATAGAAATCGATAATAATGCTTTTTCAAAGATCGAAAGAATGAAGAAATTTGTAATTCCAACTGAGGAAAACGTAGCCCTAGGCACAACTGTCATTATAGTCATCATAATATCTTGTACAATTACCATATACCTATGTGTTGCGGATTCACTGGATGCAACCAGCGAATTCGCAATGGAGTGCAGCCATTCACGAAAAGTAACAACTGTCAGCAAACAGCTGACATGAATATTTAATTTGTCTGCTGTCATGCTGTGACAAAGATTTGTCATTGCACGTCAGGATACACCTGTATCGACTTCCCTAAATCCTTACCTCAATCCTTACCTACCCATTTAACCAAATCCCATAATATACATTAATACAATTTATATAATAACTGTATCCTTTAATATCCTTTTTCATCAAATACATTTGCATATCAATTCAATTTCCATAGTTCCTACATTTACATACTAATCAATTCAATTATACATTAGAAATACAGTCATCATCCCTAATTCCCAAATTTGACTATACCAACAGAACACACCCATACCAAATTCCAAGCAATCCATTTCATAACAACAGTTCATACAATTTCGATAGTTTGCAATAGTTTCAGTTAACGAAAAATAATGAATCACCCCCATTAGGTAACTAGGGGCAACTGATTGATTTCGTTCATACGAAATCAGAAATAACAAAGGAGAAAGAATTAGACGTCCAAGCAGGATAGTTGTGTTTGTTGTGTTTTAAATTTATATAAATAAAGAAAAAAGAAAGAATAAAATTAACACAGACGTGTGCGGACGTCTTGTGTTCAGTAAATATAAATAAGAGCTTTTAATTTAAAAAAGTTAAATTTTATTAAAAATACGTTCCACGCTCTTCCCTCGGTCGTGTCGAGGAAGCACGGCGTTAGGAATACGAGACACCATTGTTTCTGACGCCATCCCCAAGGCCCACCAAAAGATCCAGTTATTGGTGGAAGTTGCGTTCGACGCTTGTACAACGCAAAGAATATGTAATAACGGATGCAAACGTTATAACGAATACAAAACTAATAGAATTAATCAAAAGAACCAAGAAATATTCAATAACAGATTATTGGTATTAAAGAAGCTTTCCGGTGAGGACACCGCAGTTTAACGGAGGGGAGAGTCAACACAACCTTATAATTATGACTCACACACGAGGTTGCGATAAGAACATTCCAGGACCATAATAGGAACATGATATCATGAGATGAACAAAGCCAACAAAATAAAATTATCTTTAGAAAAAACAAGATAACACATCAACCAGAAACGGTCATCCAGATATTGTAGATAGCAAACTAATATATATAAACTTGGATGCCTCGTAAAGTAGTTCAGTTGTAATTCGGTACAGTTGTAACTCATTTCTACAATACTTCTAGTCTTAAATTTAGTTTTGTAATTGAAAACATTAAGCGGAGGAGCTAGACTCCCCAGAAGGAGAAACAAAAAATGTTTATTTAATCACAAAACGTAAACCATCAACTCGAGCGTGTGTGCAGTATACCCTAGGAATTGGGTCCTGTTATAGATAGGAATGTTGTCTGAAAGGGTGCTCACTTCAGTTTTGTACTGAAGAAGAAATTGTGACGGTCGGATCTGAAGAGATCGAAGGAGAGAAGGGTCAAGAACGCTTCCCAGTGCTATGACAAGAAAGGCCTGTGGGCCTTTTCAGGGCCCCAAGAGCCACGCATCGTTCGGTCCCCACCATTTTCAGCAAATACAACTTACCTTAAAGTTGAATCTTCGGCAAGGTTATACAATCTTGCTATGGCATTAACTACTAACCAATTCGCTGGAATCAATTCGGTTATCTCCACGGATAACCGACATAAATACCCCATAGGCAGCTTACCTTTTTAAGGGCTGTTCCAAGCCTTCTTCGAGCGGTCATACCTGTAAATGTAATTCATGACAAGATTATCATCTTGCCATGACATCAATCCAGCATCAACCGATTTTCAGCGGCATGTTCTATGATCTATCTTTCCAAAGGAAGAGTAGATCAAATTAAACATTCGCCTTTCAGGCGCGTATATTTGTTTGATGATCCGCATGACCGATTTTATGATCCGTGTTACGTGCGTCCGCCACCCCATCAATAATTCATTTAGTAATTTTAATATAATTTGTTTTAAGGTGGTATGATGGTAAGGTGGTGGAGGAGTTGCACGATCCAGAAGTGAGTTTTCGAACACGCCCCGATTCGGGTGTGGATCGTGCAGTTCTTCGAGTTCGAATTCGGTTTTCGAAGTGGACGTGAATGGAGAGTGAGAGCGAGAGGAACGGCAAGAAATTTTTGATTCCGTTGTTGACGGTTGTCGAGAAGAAAGACGTTGGTTGTCAGTAGAGAATAAAGAAGAGTGATAGCAGAAGGAAGGGAAGACGAATCACGTTTTTCAGTTTTTCTTTTGAAGAATAAGTTTGTTCTTTTTATCCGTTGTTTTTAGTCGCACGAAGCGAATAAGTTATTTTTGGTTTTTGCTGTTGTTAATCGCATCTGTGTAATTGAAGCAAGATTAGTAACCTGATTGTTTAAAGTGAAGAATTGAAATTTATGTAAGGCCTAAATGAATTAACTGGAAGAATAAAGAAATACACGCCCGTTGTGGTTGAAGAAGTATCCCGCTGTGGTTTAAATTGGCTTTGCTGGAACCCGAGGTGCGGCTACACGAGTGAAGAAGGAGATGCCCCTTGTTTTAAGTCCCCGAACACTGCGGGTAAGTGCGGTGAATTAAATTAGTTATCAGGCCGTATCCACGAATTGGACCAGAAGATTTACCGTGGCCGCTCCGTTACCAGATCGGGTAACCGCGAACGTCACGCAACGGACTGTTACGCCGAAAATTGCCACCAACGTGGGAAATACCTGCATGCGCGTTCCGGAAGCCACCGGCACTGTTCCCTCGGCCATACGACTGCTGTGGAAGGGAACTTCTAAATTGGTGTTGAATAGACTTTCCCCAACACCTGGCGCAGCCTTTTCCTTAATTTATAACAACTACTACACTACGTAAGACGAATAATATGAACAAATATTGCAACCGGCGCTAACCGGGTACCGTTTCTACATCACCTGACTTTATATTACATCCGTTGCCGTATCTAGGAACGATCACCAGCATCGGTCATGACCAGGAATATTTGCTTAAGCAACGAGTAGCCACGTTTCTCACGCTGGCTATCGAAGCTGCTTTCGTTTACACAAAGTAAACACCCAAGCGGATACTTTCGCCTGACGGTACCACCAACGGGATTAATATACCCTAAAACAACATGCACCCATGCATCAAATTGTATCTGGCCGTCAAGTGTTTATTTTAAACAACTGGCAACGGTTGCATCCTATATTCGTTTGCAGAACCAAACGTTGCATCCATATCTTCTGGATTGTTTACATACATCGAAATTTTCTATTAACGGCCGCCAACCGTCCGCGGACCTAGAAAACAACATGTCCATCAACTAAATGTTGATTTATGACCTCTCCTAGGGCAAGCGGATCTTCGGTGTGTTTTTTCACACCAGAAAGGTCTGCCGCCGGCAAGCGTTACACAAATCAATTGTGTACACAGCCGCCGAACCCATGCAATGTTGGCGAACTCAAACAATGCATATCCCATCGTTCGATCATGGAAATAGTGTTTCTGTTGACACAAGATTGCAGAGAACTATTTTTTTTTTCCTCTAATGATCACTGCGATGGGTTACAATAACAACGCCCGCATCCTCTTATGTTCGTTCGTTGCTGGCTTTCAGTAGCGGATACCCATACTTGGAAAATTCACCCCATGTCATCTGACCCAATCACGATTGACTGCCTCTGGTTGATCGTTGCGCTCCTCCCCTTTTGAAGCTATTCGCTGCCATGTCATTCTGATGGTGGCGAATGGACTTCAGTCAGATTTTATCACCAGGAGTGCGGTACCAAAGCGAGATATTAAGTCGTCGTTGTTTCGAAATTAATATAAAATCCACTTCAATTAATTTAGCTGTCAAAGTGAGATATTAAGTCGTCGTTGTTTGGAAATTAATGTAAAATCTGTGGGGCTTTTCAGGGCCCGAGGAGCCACGCATCGCTCGATCCCCACCATTCCCAGCATTGCGACTTACCTGGAAGTCGAATCTTCAGCAAGATAATACAACCTTGCTACGGCCTTAACCGCCAACTTAATTGCTGGAATTAATTCAGTTATCCCAAAGGATAACTGACATAAATACCTTTTAGGCAGCTTACCTTTTTTGGGGGCTTTTCCAAACCTCTTCCCCACGGTCATTCCTGAAAGCATAATTCATGGCAAGATTATCATCTTGCCACGACATCAATTCATCAACCGAGCTTCCGCGACCGAACAATGGATGGCACATATCCACCAACACACGCTGATCTTTCCGTGTGTTATTTTCGTACCCATTCATTGACCTAGCATTATTTCGGGTTGCTTGCACATCTGCAAGCCAGATTTCCAACGGCATGTCTACGATCTATCTTTCCTAAAGTAGAGAAGATCAAATTAAACATTGGCCTTTCAGGTGCGCATATTTGCTTGGATCTCAGTATGACCGATTTTATGATCCGTTGCCGTTTCTTGGAACGATCACCAGCATCGGTCATGGCCATCAATTTTAGTTTACACAAAGTAAACATTCAAGCGGATACTTTCGCCTGACAGTACCTTCAACGGGATTAACATATCCCTAAGATAACATGCATCGAATCATACGACCGAAATTTGTTTATTTTAGATGATCTAACAACGGCCATACCCAATGTTTGATTCATTTTTCCAAAATAGATTCCTGCCTTCGGCAAGGGTTTTATTGACTCACGTCAATCCAAGAATCTATCCCTTGCGTATGGCGGCAGTTTATCTTGCCCAAACATGTAGCGGCGGATTCGATCTGCTACATGAGTTTTTCCCTGTTTCCTTTTGTTTGGACCTTCGCCAATGGCGGCGAATCCTTTAGGTTCGTTTTCGTTGGATGTCTGTAAAGAGACATCCAATAACCAGTCAGATTTCATCTTCTTAGGGGTGCACACGTGTCCTCCAGAGTTCAAATTCATCACCGTCTAGTGCGGTCAGGAGTCCTTGCCGCGAGTGAAATTTTACAAGTTCTTTGGAGAATAATTTTCTTCTTTTGTCCTTCCGTTGGTCAATGTTCGTCGAGTCGTTGAATGTGGAATTGCTCATTTGATTAAGCGTTATTTAAACTAAATTTAATCGAAGTGGAATACTGTGTCTACTTTGTAAAATATATTAATCGAACTATTTAAACTACATATAATCGAATCGAAATACTATGCTTACGTTACATATTAATCAAACTATTTAAACTAGATATTATCGAAGTGGAATACCGTGCTTACGTCTTAAACTATTTTTAAACAACAATATAAACTAAATAAATTGGAATAAAGTGCTTAAGTCATAAACCATTTTGTGCGTAATAAAACTAAAAAAAGAAAAAAAGTGTAAAGTGTTGGACAATTATTAGTTTTCTCGCAACAGTGGAAGTGTAGTGGAGGTGTTGCTGAACCCACGCCCATGAAGGCGTACGAGCAACTTAAAACCCACAAATCCACTTCAATTAATTTAACTGTCAAAGCGAGATATTAAGTCGTCGTTGTTTCGAAATTAATATAAAATCCACTTCAATTAATTTAGCTGTTAATTAACCGGAAGTCATTAATCTATTCGGTTAATGCACAATTGCATTCAGTGTTTTCTTGCCATACGGCAACACTATTGCATTAACCCATGACATTTCCACCGGAAATTTCAAAGTCATTTTGGTTAGCAACAACCAAGACCAGACCAAACGACGCGCTTACATAATCATGCATCGGCTGGGGAAATTCCAAATTCTTCGAATTTGGTTCACACGTTAATATTTCCCTAGCCGATTAAGCGTCACTTATGACTTCTCCCAGACCATCCATTCGCTTGGGATCAACGATCTCTTTTAACAGGTGAATAGCTACAAACTAACTTCCATTCTCATCTCTTTTCCCCTTACTAGAGTCCAACGCTCCCTGAGATCTTCGTAATTTCCTAATTGTGTCACTAGGTCAGTCTCAGAATAGCATTGCGACATACGTACTAAAGTTGATTCCACCTCGAGATTATTGCACTTTGTGTTCTGGTTCTCTCATTCTCTCTTGTCCGTTGACTATCGAATTAACCTCGATAGGCGGAGAGAATGAGAGAGCACAGATGTAAGGATGATCTCGATTGGTTGTTTGTCATGCAAATCCAATTGCCCAATTTCACCCCTAAGTAGAGTCAGTCACTATCCAATATCCATCGCGGTTTGTTCGGTTTTTATACTTTTCATATATCATAAGGAGGAAAGTGCTTTAAAAAAATAAATAAAAAAACGGATTAACATAAATCAACACTCAGTGCCTTTTATTCATCGTGTCATTTAGTGTTTGAAATTTTGATAGACAATTTTTGACGGCGTAAGTGTTGGCGGGTAAAGTGAATACTTGCCATACGTTGGCATACAACTTTCTACCCTCACAAGTATGCCAAGTACCGTCTTCGTGTGCAGTTGCAAGCAAGAACGTCCGATCGTTTTGTAAACAGTAAAGTAAAAAAGAAGTAAAGTAACGTATCCGTGTTCGGTGGTTAAAAGTACCGTCTCCGTATAAGTATCGAGGAAGAACGTCAATTTTATATTGTAAAAGAAGTAAAGTAACGTATCCGTGTTCGGTGGTTAAAAAGTACCGTCTCCGTGTTCAATATCAAGGAAAAACGTCAATTTTATATTGTGAAAGGAAGTGATGTAACGTATCGCTGTTCGGCGGTTAAAAAGTACCGCCTCTGTGTCAGTATCGAGGAAGAACGTCAATTTTATATTGTAAAAGAAGTAAAGTAACGTATATGTGTTCGGTGGTTAAAAAGTACCATCTCCGTGTTCAGTATTAAGGAAGAAAGTCAATTTTATATTGTAAAAGTTGGAGGGAAGAAAAGAAGTGTGGCGGTTCCACTAAACGCCACTACTCACCTTCCCAAATTACCTAAAAGCTTCCAGTCCTGAAGCTCCCATAACCCCATTGTTTCACTAATGCAACTGCAAACATTTCCTTTCTCAAGGACAGTTAATGCATTCAAGCATTACCGAAAATTCCTGAAAAGGATTTCCCCCACAAGGGCATTCTCCATGCATCAACGCATCGGCAAAATTTCCCTAAAAGAATTCTCAAGCATTCATAATTGATGTAGAGCTCCAGAAAGTCCTACCATTAATATCCTCCCCCCTCTAAATACATATCCCATAGTCCTAATTAAATTCAAATGACCCCAAAGTTTTTATAACCAATATCGAGCTACCATAGCAGGTGCTCGATATAACATACAAATAATCCAAAAGTTTCCATAACCAATATCGAGCAACCATAGCAGCTGCTCGATATAACGTACAAATAATCCAAAAATTTCCATAACCAATATCGAGCAACCATGGCAGCTGCTCGATATAACATCCAAATAATCTAAACAATTCCATAACCAATATCGAGCAACCATACCAGCTGCTCGATATAACATACAAATAATCCGAAAGTTTCCATAACCAATATCGAGCAACCATAGCAGCTACTCGAAATAACAAACACCGAAATAATCTAAACGATTTCCGAATCTTTATCGAGCAACCAGCAGCTGCTGAAAATAACAAGCTCCTATGCACCCCAATCCGAAAACCCTGGCAGCAGATTGATACAATCAGCAAAACCCTATCGAGCAACAGTGGTATCTGCTCGAATATGATTGGCCAAACCAAGTTTGATGTATTTCAGGGTTCAGGTATAAAAAGGAAAACTAAGATGTTTTCAGGTAGCTATTCAATTTTGCCAGTCGACCAGGATCATTCGATCATTGTCATTTGTGTACATAGCACCTAAACATTTAAACACAGGAAATATAATATAATAGAATTACTTCACAAATCAATCGGAAAGTTATTAATTTCATTCATAAGAACAACTACGCATGCTACGCTCTTCCCTCGATCTTAGAGGAAGCACGGCGCAGCATAACATTCATATGCATTTGTGCCGGTTCCCTCGAACGCCACCAACATCTCCCCATAACCTAAGTAAAAACCCCCATATAGGGCATACGATCAAAGAGAAAAACAAGTACCGTGGCAGTTCCACTGAACGCCACTACTTACCTTACAGGTACAAAAGGTAACAGTTTCCTGAAATACACTAAAAGCCTGCACTTACCTTCCATGCTGTACCTGCAAAATCGAAGGAAAACCATGAAACATAAATTCTCGCTGATATGAAATTCCAGCGACAACAAATACAATATCTTCAAGGCAATTTGGTTTAACAACCAAACAACCAATATTGCCTGTGCAATATCTACACGATATTCTTTTGTGCGCCAGCTGCACACCAGCAGGAAAAGGTATCTTGCCTTGGCACATGTAGCGATCCTAAATCGCTACTCCTATCTAAATCCCCAATAACATCAAAAATCCTATCCATAACCCCATAACAAAAAACCCAAATTCATATCGAATCAATGAGCGATAAATTAAACAAAAGTTAATTATCGCACATTGATTCAAATTCCACATAACACATCCAAATCCCATATTGAGTCACATGTACAACGAATTTAACCAAAAGTTACTTCATCATACATTGACTCAATTCCTAAAAACCTTGACATCATGAAATGCTTAATTCAAAACACATTTCATGATTCCCTTCCCAGAATCTATCCAACAAAAACCTTTAAACAATTCCCGGAACAAAATTCCAATCGAAGCACGCCAAGCGTTGCGTACGCTTCTTGGAATTTTGACACTAAAATAGTTGACAAAAGTCAATTCCAAAAATTATAAAAGGGGAGTGTTTTTCAATTTCTCGATCAGTCTCTTTTCAAAGCCCAAACCGTTGGCCAAATGACCGGTCAACAATATCCTAAGTTTAAATGCAAAATAAAATCAATCTATTTTTACATTCTCCAAACGTCTCTCGGCCTTTTATTTTTATACACGCAAAACCTCCGCGCTCTTCTCTCGGGCCTACCGTCAAAGCACCGCGCGGAGTATAACACACAGCATGCCCACATCGAGCGACCGATACATGAGGGCATCCGGCTGGCGCCCCGGCAGTCAAATTCGCAAATGGGAAATTACCATCAAAGTTCGACTGCAAGGATACACCAACAACACGCACACGATCAGCATCATGCTACTCGTAGTCACTGATCGTGTAAACATTTCAACCCTTTTGCCGTTGAGATACTCGCACCTGCTGCGAACTTTAAAGGGGACTTGTGCAATGTCTGCATACTTGCGGACGCACACGATGAGCAGCGGAAGCAATCATCGTGTGTGTATTTCCACCCCTTTTGTGTTGAACCAAACACAAAAGGGACATATTACCAAATTTGGTCATCGAAGCGATGATGGGATTTTGGTATCCTATCGCTTCGATGAAATAATTTAATCTCGGTTCGGATTCCGTGAGGGCAGGTCGCGCCCTCGCGTTAATTTACATCCCTCTTGGGCCGTCCCAGGGGATTGAATAATGCGTTACATCCTCAGTCTGAATTGTCGTTTGAATAGCGCGTGTGTTGGGCGGAATTAAGATAGTACGATAACCAACATAATAGTCTGGTGAACCGCGAGTTGCTGTGATAGTGAGCTAAGTATATTGCGTGCGAACGAAGGAAGAAAAACAGTTTACGTTGGATTCTATTAATTAATACTAAGTACGAGCCATAAGCCAATTCTATTTCGAACTAAAGAGTGTATATAGAAAACAGTTTACCTTGGATTTTATTAATTAATACTAAGTACGAGACATAAGCCAATTCTATTTCGAACTAAAGAGTGTATATAGAAAACAGTTTACGTTGGATTTTATTAATTAATACTAAGTACGAGCCATAAGCCAATTCTGTTTCAATCTAAAGTGTGTATATAGAAAACAGTTTACGTTGGATTTTAATGAATTAATATTAAGTGCGAGTTATAAGTCAATTCTATTTTAATCGAATATTGTTTGTATCAAGAATAAATCACATTGGATTTTTATCGAAAATATTATTGGGAACTACTGATTATTTTCTTTTACGTTAATTAAAATTATAACGCTGCGGCTGAAGCAAATAAACCGACTTTGTTTTAACTGAAATGATGTATTCATGAACGTGGGTGAACAACAAACAACACATGTGGTGCACTAGAACACCCATACATTTTCCGAGAAGAATTCCTTAAGGATCAAACTTCATATTCTTGAAAGAAAACAATTCGGTTACCGTACCAAGTAACTGTTACGTCCAAAGCCACCCACCCATAAATACATACCTCTTTGGAGCCAGTCTCCACCAATTAATTGCGGTACACGCAAAATCATCTACTAAAAAGATGAAGCACTCCCCAAGCCCTAGCATTGTCCCATACACTAAACGGGCCAATACCAAAATTGATATCAATCAAATTGAACTAAACGTTCAATTTGCCTATATCAAATTCAATATCAAAGAAATTGAACTAAACGTTCAACTTGTCCATATTGAATTCAATACAAATCCAAAACGTGATATACGAACCAGTTGTTCAGCACGTAAATTCCCCTGGACCCAAATCTGATGACCAACTCTCAAGTAAAGTTGGTAAAAAGCATAAAATGCACGGCGACACCGTTCCCTTAATTCAAGGAAACATTTCCTATACGGGACAAAGGACGGCGATCGTAAAAACACTCGCTGAACAACAATATCCATAAGATACAAAAATATCGTTGGCTCCGATGTTCAGTAGAAAAGAAATTGTCAAGTCTGAGCACTGTTAGAAATCCCAGGTAATACTTAAGGGATTCCAGACGGTTGCCGATCCAAGGTAAAATACCTAGGGATCAGACAAAGGATGCGCGGGCTCACAAAGGAGATCCTAACATAAAGGATATTGAGTGGGATCATCGCACAAGGAACCTAACACGTTGCCTTGTGTTAGCAAAAAAAGAAAAGAAAAAGGTTTTCCTGCGATCAAATGATCTGAAAAGGAGTTGAGTTGGTTTGTAATACTTGACCGAGGCCGTCATCAAGAAGAGCGAGTGTGAATCGAGGTTTTAAGGATAACGGATCTCGGTTGGTTCGTCACAGGTTGTCGTGTCGTGTGTGCATTTTTAAAGATCATTTACATAAACTGAAAAAAAGGAACGTGTAAAGATAACATTATATATTATATCTAATATAATATATAATACAAAAACCTGGTGTAAATAGACAGTTTGGATAGACAGTTTTGATAGTGAAAAAATAAATAAATGAATTAAAATAAAAACAGTCTTGCAAGTCGATTTCTGAACCCTTTTTATTGAACGATTGGAATCACGAGAGGTACAAAACACAGCAGTTCCGAAAGGGTGAACAAAAGGGAAAAGACCCCTCTACAAACAGCCACACAGTTTAACAACAACAACAACAACTACCCAGACATTAAGTAATGGAACACCCATCCTGATAAGCAAAGTGGTATCTCGTCATACTGAACGTAAGTACCTATTAATAATATTAATAAAAATATTACTTGTGTGCAAATATCACAACCAAAAATGGCGCAGTCGGTGGGCAGGAACATTATCAGATAGAGATTACGACTGAAAATTGTAAAAATGTTCACCCTAGGAAGAGGAGATGTAAAGAAAGTATAATTTCTTTAGTGTAGAATGCGCCGCGCCGCTCATGTTCCGCGCAGTTTTTATTCTAATGGCCGCCAGAAGGGGCGGCGGTCGATAATTTAATAATGGATAGACACCGACACGCGGTAAGGCTGGCAGATACGCTCATTACAAATTTGGACACACATGCTGCCGTATCAGTCGGGGAAAAATAAATAACAAGAAACAGCAAACTTAAATTGTCGTTTCTTTATTATAGGTAAGGTTAATGTTAGGCTATTTTATGTTATGTTATGTTAATTAATTAATTTATAAATATAATTTATATAAAAAAAAAAAAAAAAAAAATAAATAAAAAAAAAAAAAAATATATATATATATATATATATATATATATATATATATATATATATATATATATATATATATATGTATATATATATTGTTGTGGATGCTGCGAATCCATAGGATAAAAACCTATCAGAAACCCTAACCCTATATCCATCAATAAGAAATACTTGCTTAAATCTACAAATAACCTACCCTGAAATACAAACCCCATAGAAACCACTAAAAGGAACAATGTTGCCTAATTCAGAAAATAATCCACGTCCTATAATATTGTAACGAATTTACGAACATTAAGCGGGCAAACTGACAGCGGAATAATAAGTGTAAGTCAAGAGTCAAGACGAAGAAGAAAACTGACAGCGTAACACGAGGATCGATGTTGAAGAATAAATGTACACCTAAGTCTGTTTTTACACGGTCTTTTTGTACACGGTTTTGATATAACACGGTTTGAAAATTGAATATTTTTAATTTTTTTACACGATTTTATTCCATTTAGCACGATTTGAAATTTTATGTACTTAAATTTTTTTTGTCAAATTTAATTTTTGCGAAGTATGTTCATATCACAAAAAAGTATTTATGAAAGAAAAAAGTCTGAAACCATCGATAGTATCGATAGTTTGCGAACACTAGCTTAAAGATTTAAGTGAATTCCCCTTTAGCGCGTACATACAAACAATTTTTACTGGTCAAAGCAAATGTGAATAGCACTAATTTAGGGGAATTCCCTTTATGTGCGTACAATAAAATTTACTGGTCAGAGCAATTGAAACGTGTTAATATTTTGTGAACTGTCAATGCAATAAGACGTGTTTGGTAAAGAAATTTTTTGCAGGCAAATTTGATTTTCCATTAAATTTAATTTTAACGCATTAAGATAAAAGGTAAGCCAAAAAATATTTTGTATTTATTCAGTTATTTATGTTTTTTAATTTTGTTAAATATTTTATGTATCCCTAAAAGGAAATGTCAGATATAAAACTAAAACGGAAGGCAATTTCTTTGGAAACCAAGATTAAAATTTTAGATCGCCTTCGAAATGGAGAAGGCTCAACTGCTCTTGGTAAAACGTTCGGTTTAAATGAAGCCACAATAAGAACTATAAAGAAAAATGAAATTGCAATTAGGCAATCGGTGATTTCTGGAACGAACCTATCTGTTAAGTCTTCATCATACACTAGAGATGCTGTTAAAGAAAAAATGGAAAAAGCACTCATAATATGGCTGGAGGAAAATGCCCAAAAAAGAATTCCCGTAGACGGAAACAATATCAAACAGCAAGCATTAAGGTTCTATAAAATGATAAAAGACGAACAACCGTCTACATCCACACAAACAACTGCTGAGAAGAGCTACGTATTTTCTGCAAGCACAGGTTGGATGAGGGGATTTCTCCATAGGCATGCGCTTCATAACATAAAAATCAAGGGCGAGATTGCTTCTGGAGATCAGAAAGCCGCCGAAGAATACCAACTAAAACTTAAAAAAATAATAGCGGATGGTGGGTACAGTCCAGATCAGGTTTTTAACGCTGACGAAACCGGTCTTTTTTGGAAAAAAATGCCGAGAAGAACATATGTGGCCAAATCGCAAAAAAGTGCTGGGGGTTTTAAAGTTGAAAAAGATCGAGTCACATTTTTATTGTGCAGTAACGCTTCTGGAGATCGGATGTTAAAGCCCCTGCTTATCAATCGTGCATTAAAGCCTCGAGCAATGAAAGGTGTCGATTTTGATACATTGCCGGTTAATTGGATGGCCAATAAAAAAGCATGGGTGACGACTACAGTTTTTACAGAATGGTTCATTAAATATTTTGTGCCAGAAACTAGAAAATATTTGAATGAAAAGGGCTTAGAATTTAAAGTTCTTCTGTTGGTAGACAATGCACCCGGGCATCCGCAGTTGGAACACGAAAATGTACAAGTTTTGTTCCTGTCACCAAATACCACATCCCTAATCCAACCACTGGACCAAGGAATTATCGCAACATTCAAAACTTATTATATCAAACGAACATTCCAGTACATTTTGGACACTCTGGATAGGGATAAAACTCTAACAGTAATTGATGCCTGGAAAAAGTTTTCTATCAAAGATTGCGTTACACATGCTGCTTTAGCATTGTCAGATTTACGACCATCAACCTTAAACGGATGTTGGAGAGCAATTTGGCCAGAATGTGTAAAAAGTAAAAATCCTGTGGAGAAAAATACAAACGAATATCCCAATATAATTGCTTTAGCACACGCAGTTGGTGGGGAGGGTTTTGATGACTTAATATCTGATGACATTGATGAACTGATGATTGATAAAGTTCTTAGCGAAGACGAAATATTACATTTCGCCTCACAGAATGCTGATGTTATAGAAAGCAGTGATAGTGAAGAACCTGTAAAATTAACTGAAAATTTAATTCAAGAAGGGCTTCAACTTGCAAATAAATTAGGACACCATTTCGTCAAAAATGATCCCAATGTCGAAAGAGCTGCACAATTCCAACGTGAGCTGAATTCTTGTATGGCTCGTTACAAGGAATTATACAAAGAGGTAGCAAGAATTGGCGAACAACGGCTCATAACAGAGTTCATTTTTCAAAATGTAGATGCCGAACGAGCAAGAGAAAGTCCAATTTTATTTTTTACCTTAAAAATTGAATAACCTATTTTTTTCGTTCACAACATAGTTTTTTAGTTCCTGAACTTGCCATACATTTAATTTATATTACTTTTAAGATTAGAGTGCATATCTTTTTTATCATTAATTACTATGCTTGTGAAAATAAGCATTATATATTTGATTTAATAAAATAAACATGAATTCTTGTTCTTAAAAATTCTTGTTTTTCACTAATTTTAATAGGTTTTAGAGATTAGGAACAAATCACCCATTTTTGTATAAGATCAATGTCTTTTTTTACACGTTTTTTTTTACACGGCTTCTTCTGGAACCAATCTACCGTGTAAAAACAGACTTAGGTGTAATTAACACGTGTAAAATAATAAGTGTAAATAAGTAAATCCATTAAAGTAAGAAGAACGAACCTTTCGAGTTTGATTTGGATTATTTCGCAATCCAGAGATCGGACTTAGGAAGCCGCTAGACGTGAAATTAACACTAGATTTACCATACCAGTCAAAATGACTGGTTTTACCTTTTATTTCATAAATATTTACTATGTATATTTATTTTTTTCGAAACTATTATATGACTTTTATAACAACAATTAAATACAAATAATTTGATAAGTTAATTTGATTTTGTGTTCATAACAAAAATTTTTTTTTTGTTTTTGGTACTTATACCGAAACCAGTCATTTTGACCTGGTACACGTTTTTGTAGTTCTATGTGCAAATGCTTTATATTCTTCACTTTTAGGAAATTCCCTTGTTTGGAAAATGGCGTGTAAAGAAAAATGTTTGCACATCCCTGGTAAAATAGTATTGTATATCAGCATATTTTTCAAATTTCATATTTTTCAGGGAATCTCCCTATTTATTTTTTTTATCAAGAATTTCGTAGGAAACTGTTATAAACCATTATTTATTCATTGAGTTCTGTTCTGTTCAGTAAGAAATAATTTTATTACTTTTGCTACATACAAATTGCTCATAATGGAAAAACGAAAAATTTTGAAATTGGAAGAAATACAAGATATACTTTCGGATCTATCAGACGTTGATGGTGGTGATAGCGAATATGAGTTTTTGGGATGCGACAGTGATACGGATGATGATGGTAATCAAAGTGTTCATATTGAAAGCAGTGATAACGAGGAATTTGATGAAAATGTTGGAGGCGGATCGAGTGACGAAGAAGACAACATAAGACAACAGCATAATACGCAAAAACGAAGATGTATGCGGCTTTCCTCGAGTTCTGAAAAGGAAAACACACAAAATATGCAAATTGAAGTTTCTGCTGATGGAACAATTTGGAAAAAAATACAAGAAGGGGGTGCCGTTGGAAGGTTACCAAGTCATCGCATTTTCAAAGATTTACCTGGGCCTACAGCACATGCTAGAAGAAATATTATGGAAGAAGAGATAAGCAGTGCCTTCTTACTATTGATTGATCATCATATATTAGAACATATTAGAAATTGCACTGAAATAGAAGCCTCTCGAGTTTTAGGTAAGAAGTGGACCCTTTCGCAGGAAAAACTGAAGGCTTTTATTGGAATATTGTATGGCCGTGGTGCATACGAAGCAAAAGGTTTGAGATTATCATATTTATGGAACAAAAAGTGGGGTCCTGATTTTTTTTCCGAAAATATGAGCAGGAATGACTTTACGGAAATTTTACGTTTTATTCGCTTTGATAAAAGAAATGAGAGGAGTCAGCGCTTGCAAACGGATAAATTTGCGCTGGTATCAACTGTTTGGGATAAATTTATCGAGAATAGTCAAAACGCTTTCAAACCAGGAGCATTTATCACAGTAGATGAGCAACTGTTTCCAACGAAGGCTAGATGTCGATTTACCCAGTATATGCCAAACAAACCAGACAAATTTGGGATAAAATTCTGGCTGGCTTCTGATGTTGAAACGAAGTATGTTATAAATGGCTTTCCCTATTTAGGAAAAGACGAAAAACGAAATTCGTCAACTCCTCTCAGTGAATTTGTTGTAACAAGACTACTAGAACCTTATATCATGAAAGGAAGGTGTGTGACAACCGACAATTTTTTTACCAGCCTCCCCCTGGCTTCAAAATTATTAGCTAAAAATACTGCATTGGTTGGTACAGTGCGTTGCAACAAACGGGAGCTTCCAAAAATTTGCAAAGAAAAAAAAGATGGTATGGAACGTTTTTCAACGCATCTATATGAAACAAATGAATGCACACTTACTGTTTATAAGAGTAAGCCTAACAAAAAGGTTGTTTTATTGAGTACTAAACACAAAGGCGTCAAAATTGATACCAGTTCCAAGAAACTACCCGAAACTATATCTTTTTACAATAAAACCAAATTCGGTGTTGATGTAACTGATCAAATGGCAAGAAAGTATAGTGTGAAATCAGGATCCAGAAGGTGGCCACTTCAAGTATTTTTCAATATTTTAGATTTGGCCGGCATCAATTCCTGGATTTTGTATAGAAGTATAACAGGAAAGAATATTTCTAGGAAAGACTTTTTGTTTCGATTAGCTGAAGAGCTCACATCTGAATATAAGTCATCAAGCCAAGGGAGGGCAAGTGAAATTCTCCGTCCAGCAACCCAGAATCCCCGGCCAGTACGTAAATGGTGCCAAATAGGACTTTGTAATAACAACAAGACAACTACAAATTGTGACATCTGTAAGAAATATGTGTGCGGAAAATGCGTGGAAAAAAAAGTTAGTATTTGTAAAGCATGTAAACATGATCATTCTGAATAAAACTGGAATATAATTGATGAGTTTTTATATTTTTATTTTTTATGGGGGTACGAACTTATGCCTCAAACTGAAACGGAAGTTATGCCCCAATTTTTTTTTGACATTACTTATTTGCCCTGTGACATAAATTGATTTTTGGGATATAATTTCATATTTTTTTGGGCATATTTCATAAATAACCGAGATATTAAATCCCTAAATTTTTAATTTCAATGTTATCAATGCGGGGGGCCTTGCCCCTCACACCCCCCGCTTATTGGAAAAACAACCCTTGCTTCGCCTTAGAACCAATTTTTATATATCTCATCAATTCTCTCAAACGATAAAGCATTATAATATAAATGAATAGAACTTGTCATATACAGTCAAATTGACTGGTTTTGGTATAAATAGGTATGTAAATTTGTTGGTATATCTAGTGTTAAAGATCCGTAACAATATGATATGATCAAAAGAAACAATTTTGCCTAATTCACAAAATAATCCAAGTCCGACAGTCATATGACCCATAAGAAATATTTGCTTGATCTACAAATTGTCCCATGGTATAATCCATAAGATACAAAGTAGCCTATACAGAAATACGAACCCCATGGGAGCCCCTAACAAACGTTTTTGCATGATCGACAAAAAGCAATGCGATCACGGGCAGCCGGCGAGGCAAGTAAAAATGAGAAATGAAGTGAGTTTGTGGGGTTCCAATTAGGTGTGCCGAACACGGGCACGCGGTTCACTCGGAACCCCATCAAAGTTTCTATGAATATCCACTTCACAAAAGGTACAAAAATATCCGGAGAAAGCCATGAATAATTATGCACAGACGTAATTTTGTTAATAAAATATCTTTTATTTTTTTCGTTGATTCTATGTCTATTGCTAATTATACACTTGTATAAGTTAACACACGGCTAATCATTAAATACATTGTATTAAATACATTGTAATCCACACAGGCATCCACATTAAACAGAAATCAATTTGCATATGCATTCATGCGTATGACCACCCATAGGGACGCACTTGCTCCATAGAAACATCTGCGCACATATTACCACCCATAAGCACGTACTTGCTCCATAAAGACATCTGTGCACGCGTTCACGCGTAACCAATAAACTGATCTGCGCATGCATCCGTGCGTATCACCATAGAACCAGATCATCACAATGGACATTGTCGCACTAGCAATGCTTCATCATCACGCAGCATCTGTGATGACAACAATGTTGCACTATGACTTCATCACAATATTTTATGACCCAGCATCCGGGACAACGTCGCATAGCAGCTAGTATAAATATAAAATTGTAACTTAGTCTGTAGTTAGTTGCTTAGAGATTCTGTTTAAATAAAGTTGTTTTTTTAAAAACTAAAAATCAATAGTTCGTGTTTAACTTATACATTCACATTTGGTGAGGTTGATCCGTACGTGCGTGCGATAATCCAAGAATACGGTTGAGATGAAACAGCAGAATGTAAGGCACGTCAACGCACTAAGAGAGTACGCCACGGTGGTATTTCCGCGAGTTAAAACTGTATGCATTATAAAAATCGAACAATAAAAACTTGCTGACCGAATGGACTTAGAATGGATGTAATTTAAAATCGAACTCGTTTTAATTCGTTAATGGCAAGGGTTGTTAGTACCCAAATTGTTGAATCGCGGCCGATCTGGTAGATGGTTATAAATCGACTGACTAGAAAAGGGATGAAGTTGGGTAATTTTATTTTTCGCACTTGACAACCAAAAGAGAACATACTTCCGCTCTCTCATTACCACTTCCGTTAGAGTGGTGAACATCGGTAAATTGATGATCGAAGAAAGTGGGAGAATGAGAGAACAGAAACACGATGTACTGTGATCTCGGGGTGGATTTGGTATCAAATGCTGTTTCTGAGAATGGCCTACTGCCCTAGTGTTACGGCTGTGGTGATCTCAGAGAGCATTGAACCGTATGGAAACAGAATTATGGAGAAGAGGAAATGTAGCCGGTGCTATTCACCCGCGAAAAGAGAGCATTGATCCCCAGCGAATGAAGCGTCTGGAGAAAGTGAAAAGGACGCCGACTTGGCTACGGAAATCTGATCATGGGAACTAACTTAAATGCTTTGATAATTTTCCCAGCGGTCGCAAAATTAAGCAACCGCGTCGTTTGATCAGACTATGCCGTTGCTAACCGACATGATGCGATTTGGTGTGGAAATCTCATGGGTTAGCGAAATGGGGTTGCCGTATGGCAAAAAGGTAGCTAAACTCAATTATGCATTATCTGCATAGGATAATGAGTTTAGCTATGCGTCCGTTTAACATGTTTTACAGGTGTAATAGCTTATAAGGGGAATGGGTAGAAATCACGCGCTGAAAGCGGTCGAAATAAGGTATGGAATTGTGGGTTGGTTCTCCATGTGGTATAGAGAACCCCCACAAGTTCGTCTAGAGTCTTCAAGAAAGTCAGTGGTCCAAGTGAGATCTCGTCCTTCAGTTCGTGTGAAACTTAAATGTATAAAGTAAAGTGTACTAAGTAAATGTACAAACTATAGAACGATATTGTGACAAATTAAGGTTTACCAAGTTGAACTCAGAATAGATAAAGTGTGTAAAACTTGAATGTATAAAGTAAAGTGTACTAAGTAAATGTACAAACTATAGAACGATATTGTGACAAAATCAGGTTTACCAAGTTGAACTCAGAATAAATAAAGTGTGTAAAACTTAAATGCATAAAGTAAAGTGTACTACTAGGGATTGTAAGTTAATTAATAGATTATAATTAATTCATTGAAGATAGTAAATTAAAAATAAGATTGAAATTAGTTAAAAACAATAACTTGAAAATAAGTTTGTAATTTATTAAATATTGTAACTTAAAAAATAAAACTGTAATGAATTACATACTGTAAATTAAAAATAATATTGAAATTAGTTAAAAATTATAACTTGAAAAATAAAAATTGAAATTTATTAAATATTGCAACTTAAAAAATAAAACTGTAATTGTTGCGGATTCACAATTATATGCTCGGGGAGAATCTAGTAATCTCCCCAACAAAGATATTCACCACAACTCGATGACAGTGCACAAACAACTGTCAATCAACAATCAACTATCTGCAACTGTCATTGCTTTCTGTTTATGGTGCTCAATCAACGATCAATGGTTTCTAATTGGTTTTAAACCAACATTTATATTGGATTTTAATGCGCACGCCACAATGTGGCTTTTTGCTTTGTAAAGAATAAAGTTGTGTTCAGCGTTTTCGCAAGTTAATTAGTTCATATACAAATCTGTCTACTAACCGTGCCGCAATGTCTGGATTCGCTGCTGAAGCCCAACGCAAATCATCACTTTTACGGAGGGACAACAAGTTCAGCAAATACATCTATCTAGCGGGAACTTAAGCCGGAAGATTTTTAAAAGGTGTTGCTGTTCATTTCAACTCTAACCCATTTGTTTCAGGCATCGTTGGGTCGGACGCCATTGCGTCAATCCTCTTTCATCATCAACGTGTTCATCGTTGGAGATTCCCCAACGACATTCCTCGAAATTATTAATAAGTTCCAGTATAAGAAACAGTTCTAGTAGAGGCAGAAAAAATCCTATCAGAACATGACTTTATTTAGGAACGTGTAGTGGGGGTTCCAACCAACCCACAATTTCGCCCGCAGACCGCGCACCACGCCAACCCCAATCTCTTTCGTTGGCCTACACCATCTGTAAACGATGCCCTTTCCAAGGGCATCATACTACGTAAAGGATGCATCTCAGAATTCACCTTTTCAATCCATAAAGCATTGTGAATTCCCTAAAATTTAAAACCCATATTTACTGATGGTACAAGTCGCCCTAACGACGGGCAGACAATTTGCGCAGCTGCAGGCAAGTAGTAATGATGCCCTTTTTCTCATTTCCTTTTACTCATTTCTTTTTTTTTTTTTTGTTTTCGGAAACCACCCTTAACGGATGACATACTCTGTACGAGTCTTTTTAGTCAGTCGAATTTCATCAACCAAGTAGTCGAGTCGCGTTTCAACCACCCCTGCGGTCGGATATCCCTGATTGAGCGGAATCAGAGTCAGACGCACACGTAACAGCCAAATTCATTCAAAAGGTGCAATTCGGTTAAGGAGTCATGTGGCCGGTATTGAGTGTTGCGTCCGGAATCGAGATTTCCTTAAAACAGTTCAAATGTAAAAAGCAATAGTGACAATTAAAGAATGTATTTACTACAAACAACAGTTCAGATGTAAAAAGCAATAGTGACAATTAAAGAATATATTTAATGCATACAATAATTCAAATGAAAAAAGCAATAGTGAAAAATAAAGAACATAGCCATTACAACATTCCAGTGCGTTTTATTATACTCTTCTACTGGTGATTGGTTCGCAGTGGAACAAGGTTTATTTAGGCAGTGAAGAAGCAGTAGTGGGGTAGTAGTGAATCTATGGCCGTGCCGGTACCCCCGACTATGCACCCCCACACTCTCTTCGTACAAGCCCACCACCAGTTGGGATGGAATCGCTCTCTATTAGATTTATCTCTTTTACTGATCACCATACTGAAACGTAGGCGAGTTGAAACATTAGAGATATCGCTATCATGGAGAATTCGTTTATCCTTGGTACCACGGAAAGCGTAGTAAATAATAGGGTCTGTGGCGGTTCCGCCAGATCCCACGGTACGCTTTCCTTAAAAACCCCCATAACACCCATCTTCCCATATAATTTCGCCAATGCAATTGCATTAGGCACCTGAAAATGCTACACGCATTAATTGGAGCAAAGCTATAGTCGTAAAGCTTCTGCAAGAGAATTCTTACCTTTTCAAGCATTCCTCCGGTTACAAGTCCCCTGTAAGAGTTCTTACTTTCCTCATCATAAATTATCCTGAAAAGAAAAACCCCGATTCACATATCATGTAACCATTCCAGCCAGAGATAATTAGCATTGCGTGGCCTATTCCCAGCTTCATTCATGTATACGATAAATTTCTTTATGTATACATTTAGCTGCCGACGTTTTTCTCCCAGCAATAAAATTCCCTGACTCGCACAATGTGCAACCCAAAGCAAATACGCATTCCGCGTCCCTTAGCATCAATTGAAATCCAAGCATAAACAATGCAAATAGGTATTCAATACGTACCCTTACTAGCGATGCCATAAACACCATTTCCCAGTAACCTAGCTAAAACTAATTAGCACATTTCCACATCGCATCGTGGTCTCTTTGTTTAGCTGCTACGCCCATGCGTCCGACGATTTCGGTTTTGTTTGCTTTACCGAAATCGTATCCTAGGAATGCATTTTATGCCATGATCACGATGAGCGAGTGAGCGAGTGAGCTCTGAACGAACAAGATATCGTTGAGTCGTAATTCAACCAGCAAGGCGGTCGGCTCTTCTATCGTACACCGTACCGTACGTACGGTACGGCGCGATTCCTTCTTATTTAAAAGAAACTTTTGTTTATTACGGTCGATCAAGTAAATAGTATAAACATCACCAGTTCACAAAAAAATTCCATAAACATTAAAACAGTGATCCATTCGATTGCATAATTTAAAAAATGTCATATAAAACAATAGCAAGGCAAGAACGCAAACACTGCCTTTCGAACATCGGAAACTTGTCCATGTAGAATGTGGGGATATGTTATATCATACCGGCGATATACCATATACCGATAATGGTCGAGTGAATGACGAGTATGAAATTATTTTGACTTTGGAGTTCCGAAGACTGCTACGGAAGAGACATCTTGTCTTAGCATATGCGTATTTAGTTGTGGTAAGAGATGCTGTTATGTGCTTATCAAAGTAAAGATACTGATGTTACATAATTAAAGTCGTTTGAAGTGTTTATTCAGATCGATAGGCGGGGAAGTTTAATGAATGCACCAGAGAGCACGACGATGATTGGCTAATCGCCATGCAAATTCTAAATCCCAATTTCCATCCCTAGTTGGGATCAGTCTTTACTCAACCATGACAGCGACAGGTCACGCCGCTTAATGAGTCGATTTACATCCATCATTAGGAGTGCACGCGTTTCGAGTAACCTCAAAAAGCCCAGGTTTCATTATCCGTGGTGTACATACACGCCGAAGAACATCGAGTTCGTTGGTTGTCGTTATAATTAGGAAATTAAATTAAACGAATCAATAGTTGTGTAATTAAATATTATTTATAAAAAAAAAAAAAAAAAAAAAAAAAAAAAAATTTTGTGTAAAATAAAATAACAAAGAACAAATTAAAGGAACCATTTACATTAAAATTACCCCAGTGCATTTTTCTTTCATGCTATTCCTTCTGGTGAACATATCTCTTCGGTGAACAATAAGTGGGAAGGAAGTGAATCAAGTGCCCGTTTCCCTGGTACAAGACTTCACCACCCTGGATCTCGCCAGGGCTTACCATCAAATTCCGGTGGCACCAGAAGACATTCCAAAAACGGCAGTCATTACCCCTTTCGGACTCTTCGAGTTCAGAGTAATGACTTTCGGTCTCAGGAATGCCGCGCAGACATTGCAGAGATACAACGACTCGGCTTTACGTGGTCTAAATTGCTGTCAAGCCCAAACCCAGGCGCCGCTGACCGAATTTCTAAAAGCGCAACGACAAGCGACCAATTCCATGGACAGAAGCTTCGGACCGTGCGTTCCAACTGTCCAAGGAGCAACTGGCTAACGCCACACTACTCCGATATCCCTTAGAGGGAGCGGTATTGTCTATACAATGCGACGCATCGGATTCCGCAATCGGAACAGTCTTGCAACAGGATTTCGTAGGCCAACCGGAACCGCTCGGTTTCTTTTCCAGGAAACTGAGTCCCACGGAGCGGCGATACAGCGCCTATGACCGGGAATTACTGGCGATCTATAGCGCCATTAAATATTTCCGTCATATGGTAGAGGGTTGCTCGCTCTCCGTGTATACAGACCACAAACCGCTGGTCTTTGCGCTCCGGAAAAAGTCAGGAAATGCTTCCCCCGACAAGAACGTCAACAATATACTACCGAGATTAAACATATCTCCGCTAAACACAACATCTCGGCGGACGCCTTTTCTCGAGTCGATACGATTCACTTGCACGCCACTCTGAACAACGCGGACCTAGCCCTGACCCAACAGGAGAACAGCCAGCTCGAATCACTTCTAACTGCTGATACAGCACTCGAGCTGCGCAAAATCACCCTCCGGGATCCTTTGGGCGAAGTCTGGTGCGATGTTTCAACTGGAACCGCCAGACCCTACATTCCCGAGAAGCTTCGTAGGGGCGTGTTCCAGGTCTACCATGACCCAGCCCACCCCAGCGGCCGCGCGACCACTGCTGCCGCACGTAAGAAATTCATTTGGCCCCGAATGAGTAAAGACCTCACCACCTGGGCCCGCGCTTGCCTCCAATGCCAGCGCTGCAAAGTAGCGCGGCATAACGTATTAGAACCTGCACTATTTAAACTACCCACGGCACGCTTCGCCCATGTCCATATTGACATAGTGGGACCGCTAACTCCATCAAGAGGATTTTCGTACATCCTCACTATGATGGATCGCTACACGCGATGGCCAGAGGCGATTCCTCTCAGAGCAGTAACTGCTGAATCAGCCGCCAAAGCCTTCTATTCGACCTGGGTCACACGTTTCGACGTACCTGCCACCATTACTACAGACCGAGGGCCGCAATTCGAAGCAACGATCTTCGGGTAGCTGACGGATCCCCTCGGCTGCCAATGAAGTCGCACTACCGCCTATGACCCTGAATCCAACGGGATGATCGAACGCTGGCATCGGTCTCTCAAGGCTTCCCTCATGTGTCATAACGACACTAAATGGTTTGACGCCCTTCCTACCGTACTCCTCGGCATGAGGACTAGCTTTAAGGAGGACCGAGATGCTTCTGCTGCGGAACTCACCTACGGCACCAACCTCCTACTGCCAGGCGAACTTTTCGTGGATGGTGATACGCCACACAGCCAGTTGCAGGATGTGGGCCACCTCCGCGACCTTCTTCGTAAGGTTAGAGCATCGTCCGTGACCAGGCATGGTTCTAAAAAACTGTTCGTCCACCCTGAACTGCACAGCTGCACGCACGTCTTTGTCAGGGTGGATAAGGTTAAAAAACCTTTGGATCCTCAGTATGGCGGTCCCTTTAAAGTCTTCAACCGCATCAGCGACCTTGTTTCTGCGAGGCGTCATTTCCAGATCCTCAGTCAGCAACCGACTCTGTCAACATTCGCCAACCACCTCAACCTCCACTCACCCGAAGCCGAGCACGTCTCCTTAGGCAACCGAATCCTTCCAAGCCATCAAGCACCTAACTTCCTTCCAACACCCATCAAACTACTCCTTCCGCCCTACCATTATTTCGTGACTACGTCACTGGCGGAGGAGTACTGTGGGGTTTCTCTACTCTACATGAGAACCAACCCACAATTCCAACCACAATTTCCACCTTATTTCGACCGCTTTCAGCGCGTCATACCTACCCATTTTCCTTATATGCTATTCACCTGAAATAACATGTTTTCCCCAAGGACGCATAGCTAAACTCATTATCCTAGGCAGATAATGCATAAGTGAGTTTAGCTACAATCTTCGCCATACGGCAACACTATTGCTCTAACCATGGGATTTCCACCGAAAATTCCATTCGTATTGGTTAGCAACAACCAAAGTCAAACCAAGCGACGCGGTTACAGCATCATCCACTGGCTTGGGTATTTACCAACATTCCATAGAGTTTTTCCCATGGTATTATTTCCCTAGCCGATGCGGCGTCCTATTGACTTTTCCCAGATCACCCATTCGCTTGGGACCAATGATCTCTTTTTGCTAGGTTCTCCTCTCCTTCGCAGTTCCGTCTTTACATGGTTCAATGCGCTCTGACTACACCACAGCCGTAACACTGCATTTGATACCAACACACAACCAAAGCTACCTCGAGATCATAGCACATCGTGTTTCTGTTCTCTCATTCTCCACGTCCGCCAATTACCAATTAACAGAAGTTAGCACACTTCGACGAGCGTGAAGCTGAGAGAGCAGAGGCGTGGTATCTTTTGATTGTTCTGTGTGTAAAATGAAATACCGAATTTCATCCCTGATTCAATTAGTCAGATCTCAACCACCATCGTGCAAAGTCAGGTCGCTCGGGTCGAAAAAAAATAATTATTACATCAGTTGCATCTCAATCATCAAAGTGTTCGGGGACGCTGTTATAATTAGCTCAACCTTTTCGAATTTTGATGTACATTCAAAACTAAAGTTCCTATTAAATTGTGCATTATAATTAAAGTAGATTCCAATTAAAACATTATAAAAAAAACATTATCTATAAAGGAACCTCCAGTGAGTTTCATTTATTTAATCTCTTCTCGTGGACTTCCTGACGATCATTTCGAGCAGCAACATCGTTGGGGACTAAGTGAATCCTGTGCCATACGTTGGTACCAACTTAACCCCCACCGCGTCACTTTGACTTCCCCCAGACACTCTATTCGCTGGGGATCAATGATCTCTTTTGTCAGGTGAATAGCACAAACCATTTTCCTCTCCGGTCAGCCTCAGAGCCTGCATTGGTACACGGACACAAAAGCCAGATCAATCCTGGGTCATTGTGCTCTCTCTTTTGGTTTCTCCATTCTTCCTATGTCCAGCGACGGTCAAATGAATGCATGTGTGTTTATTCACCTCGATGGGCCGGGGAATTTAATGAATGCATGAGAGAGCACGACGACGATTGGTTGATCGTTGTGCAAATCCAAAATGACTATTTTCATCCCTGACTGGGATCAGTCGTTATTCAACTACAGCAGCGTACACACGTTTTGCGAGTCGAGAGTCCAGTTCTTTTTTCTTTCTTAGTCTGTTTCAAAAGTCGATTACCATCACGCAAACGGTGCGCATCGTCGAGCGTCACCAGGAGTCGAATATTAACCGCTGAAGTGCACACACATATCAGGTTTACGTGTGAGTCTATTGTAAAGTTTTTCTTTTCGTTTTACAAGGCAAAAATGAAAAGGTCGCGTGTCAATCACAGTGGAATGCCGATTTAATTTAAAACTAATCAATTTCAAGTACATTAATCGGGTGTCGCGATTAAGAACACAAAAATCAGTCGGACGGTAAATCCGTAAAAGTTGAACTCAGTTAAGAAAGTGCGATCTCTAAACGTTCGACCACAATATCCCCCCTGAAACTGTACAAAGAGTAATCAACCAGGAGTATAAAAATCGATTATCTAACATAACAATGTGCAATAGTTTTTGTGAAGTGTGGAGTGACTAACCTTAGAAACATCACCGGATTAGAAACCCTTCCCCGTGGAACAAAAATTTAGTGTAACAAAAAAACATAGCAGTGCCAAACAATAAAAAACAATTAACAAGAAGCCCGTGCTCTATCGTTTTATTTACTCCTCCCGTGACACTGGGATATTTTTGTGAGCTATTTTTGGTGATTTGAGTGTGGGAAGAACCTGTGAACCTGTGCCCATATTCGACACTGTTGTGATTCGTAATCACAACTTCTTTACCTACCACCTATCCCGAATAACCACTTACCTAAAACCCCCTAACCTATCCCATTCCTATACCCAAAACACATAGCATACATTTCCCTCCGAGAGGATCGCATGTGCAACAGACTAAGTCTAAACTTAGTCTATCGCATCTAGACCTGAAAACTAACCTTTTATAAGCACGAAGATCGGGTTTGTACTCCAACACCAAAATACATACTTGTGTGCAAACCTCGATCTGACATAATATATAAAGGGCGGCCCATCTTGGTTTCGGGCAGTCAATCACTATCAGTCGCGGCAGCTGACCACATTTAAATAAAACTTATTAAAACAAAACAACCCTCCTTTTATTTCGGGCCGGAAGGTAAGCTAATACAATTAAATATAAATACAATATTGTTGGGTACGGATACACTCAGGTACACCCAACAACACCACTACTTTCTTTACCCCCACAGTTTCACTTTACCCTCATGGCCATAGGGCGGGGATTACTTGGGGCATAGGTATTGAATAAAACGGGTCACACTTGCGGTACCGTGGATAATTCGCGACTTTGAACCTGAATTCTCTTTCGAACGAATTGGCAGATGATACTATACAGCGTGCTGCCGAGACCGTGTCAAAGGCCTTCTCAATATCTAGGCTCAGCGTGATGGAGGACTCTATTAAAGGGACGCACGTTGATGTCGTTTTGAAATATAAATCCAAATCGGAAGTGTGGTTAATAGGTGCTTGGCGCTGACGAAAGCATTTAGGTTCTCAGATATGGACTTCTCTTATACTTTGTTGAGACAAGTGAGCAGTGAAATGGGGGGAAGTTTGTGAGATGATGTGTTGGTTTTCCAATGTTTGTTATAGGATAAACAATAGGAAAGTATCCCATATTGTAAACATGGTTTAATCAAATCGAAAGCTTTACAAGGAATAAGCATGAAAGCCTACGGAATGAGTGGTACATGCTATCGTTACCAGGTGACTTCTTTAGATTTCGAGAATTGATCAGGTTTTGAAGGAAATTTGCTGAGAGTCCACTAGCTAAACGCTTTGAATATAATGCTATATTGTGCAAATGATGGGCTACACTTATTTTATTTTTATCTGTACATGGTCACGACAATGGCTGAGTTGGTGAGCAGATTGTGTCATGCGTTTGAATGTACATACGTAAGTTTAATTAATGGCTCTGGCTACCGTGATATTTCGGAACAATTAGCTTGTGGTTGGTTGGGTTCCAATGAAATACCACCCCATTAAGCTACAAGAAATAGTAAAGAGATATCCTCGAAAATCTTTCGGAGCTTGGATGATGGGCCTGGCCGAGAAAAAATAGCATTTCAGGGCGCCCATTCAGCGCTATAATTTCGCATTTTCAGAGAGAAGTAAAATAAATAAAACACAAATACTACAATATATAAGGTTATTGTCCATTAGAGGACGTATGCCATAGTAACTTTGTTATTAACTAGTCACTGGTTCACTCCCTCCTCTACTTAGCTTATAATAAAAATGGAAATTGTACTCACCTTAGCTGTTCGACGACTTGTGGTGAGCGTTATATGGCTGGTTGATCCATGGGCCTCCCGAAGGAGTCAGCATTTAAACTGTCGCATGGTGGTGGGTGGCGTACGACTAAGGTACTTATTTCGCGTCGTTACCAAATTACACAGCACCGTGGTAGGTCATTTAGAGTTTTATGAGAACATAATATCAACAATGGAAAGGTGTGATTGATTCAAAAAAAAATTATTTACTTGACTTAAATGGAGTTTTTCTGATAGGAGGAAATAATCTCTTTTTTTTCTAGCACTTCCAACGGACCAATTGTCTGCTTATCACAAAAGTGTAATAACCGAATCTGAAGAATTTTGCTGTATTTGGCAGAGTATGTGTGGGGCTTTTCAGGGCCCGAAGAGCCATGCATCGCTCGATCCCCACTATTCCAGGCGAACGACTTACCTCTCGGTCGAAATTCAGCAAGGTTGCGTAACCTTGCTACGGCATTTACTCCCAGCCAAATCGCCGGAATTATTACGGTTACCCAATCGGATACCTGTTTTGAATATCCGTTAGGCAGCTTACCTATTCTGTGGGGGTTTTCCTTCTAAACCCCTTTTTCTCCAACACCACCCCTGAAAAACATTAAATCCACGGCAAAGCTTATCACCTTGCCGTGGCATCGAAAACTCACCCTCGGGCAGGCATTAATTCCTAAAAAAACATTGAGTCCACGGCAAAGCTTATCACCTTGCCGTGGCATCGAAAATTCACCCCCGAGGCGTACATTATTTCCTAAAAAAAAGCATAAGTCCACGGCAAAATCATCACATTGCCGTGGCATTTGAAATCCTATCTTTGGGCATACATTCTGCCAGGGCAGCTTGTTTCCATAGCCTTATGCTATGGAAACAACATCAACAAGGAGTTCCTTGTTGACTCGTTTTATTTGTTTGCCCTTGGCACTTCTTGCATGCGGCTATTTTCTCCCATTGGTTTGCTACCGCCGACAAGGTTTCGGCTGACGCAAACCAAACATTTCCCTAATTACCAGCAATCGCTGGTTTCCTATTATCGGTCCCCACGTTCAGGGACCGCAATCAAGCAACGAACAAGATGCAGCCAGAAAATGTTTACTTTCAACATCTGGCAATGGCTGCACCCTATATTCGTTGCAATATTTAAACATCGTCAACCGAAATGTTGATTTATGGCCTCCCATAAGGATGACCAAATCTTCGGTTTGGGTCTTTCGCACCCCAGATGTTAGTGTTTACATTCATGGAAAATGCATTAGCGATGTTGGCCTCCATCCACGGTCGCCGGACGATCGTATGCAAGGCATACGCACACATGCATAATGTATGCCTATTCCACCCGGTCCAATCACGATTAACTCCCTCGAGTTAATCGTGTAGCCCCTCCTTCTTTCTCAGTTTCTTCGAGGTTCCCTTTTCTTTGATGAGTTCCAATTAGTCAGTCAGCTTTTGTAATTGGGGTCGAACTTCAACCACTGTGGCGATCGGGCGTGTGAGTGGCAGAGTCGAGTTTGATCCTTCCGGGATCGTCGATACCGTCGAGTATTGGTCGCGAATCACCATTGAATGATAGTTTGGACTTACCGCGTGCGTGTGCTTAATTTAAGGACCATTGAAACCTTATGTTGTGAATTAACAGAATCCAATAATCCAATGATAATTTGAACTTATCGTGTGCGTGTACATAAGTTACCATTGTAATCTTGTTTCAATTAACGGATCTGCTTAAGTTAAAGACTATTATAACTATATGTTGTGAATTAACAGAATGTAATGAATGATAATTTGAACTTGCCGTGTGGGTGGAGTTAAACGTTCAAAGAAAACCGAAACTAATGTTAACATTAAGTTTAAATATTACCCATTGTTTAACATAACACATTTTAAATCACCAGTCCACCGATTAAATACATGTTACTTTTCAATAAAAACAGTGTCATTAAAACGAACCAGAGTGTTTCATTTTCCTTTTGCGAAGAACTTTGTGCGGTTTTTCTTTCTTTGGAGAACTATCGGAGTAGTGGAAATTAGTGAAACCCGCGTCCGTGTCGACGCACTAACTAATTGATACGACCACATTGGTGACCACCGCGAGTCAACACGCTCCTTAACACCGGAACCGAGTGCGAAATTAAATTATAAAAGGGTACGCCCCAACGCCAGCCCGACAACAGCACCTGGCATAACATCACCTTCCAGAAGTTCATCAAGCAGCAGCTACGCAGACGTCGCTGGACTCCAGGTTTTTGTAATATTTTTTTATTATTTCATTGTTTTGTTCTTAATTTTTTTTTATTTTTGTTTTTTTGTAAAAGTGGTTAGTTGTTGATATGCGAGCCCCTTCTGAGCCGCTAAACGCACTATTTTAACGAGTGACTTAAAATTTGTTTCCTTTGTTTGTTGAATTTTAATTTTAGTTTTAATTATTTAAACTGAAGGTGGATTTTTTTTTTTTTTTATATATAGAAAAAAAGAAGCAAAATTTTTTTTTGTCGTTGTACAGTGGCATGGTTAAAAGTGGTCTACAAAGCATGTATTCCACAAAGATCTTACTCCTAGTAAATATCAAAGGAACTTTTGCTGTTATTTTCGTTTTTCTTTGTTTTGTAATTAAGAATAATAACCATTGTAAGCCCTTTCCGGGTACAAATCAATAACAACACATTCGTAACCGTAAAGCACTACCGGGCTAGTTGTTCTAGGTTGCATAACATCACATTAAATGTAACAGCAATCAAACAAAATTTTGTAAGCTCCTTCTGAGCGAAATTTAAAGTTAAAATTAGTAAGTTAAACGCTACCATATAACATTGTATCACTTTAAAGTCGCTTAATTCCTTTCAAATATTTAAATATTTAATTCTTGGACAACTTAATCAAAGTGAACAAGAAACTAATCTAAGACGATATTAGACAAAAATTATTTTAATTTTTAATACACCAAGGTTACGAAAAGAACAATTTAAAAATATCCACAAAATTATAAGAGAAAAATCACACATATGTAAAAGTTTTTTCCTTTTTTTTAGTTTTCTTTCCCTAAATTACAAAATTAATACCCTCATATTAAGACACCTATTACAACCAAAACCAGTATTAAAATCTTTTTAAATTGTTTCGGCCCGCGAATAATTTGGTTGTTCGGCACACTAGCGTAAGCCCCTTCTGGGCACAACTAAAAGCACAATATTCTTCGCTAACATTCGCGACTCTAAGCTGCACCACCTGACGCCGCACGACCACTCTCGACTCCCTGCGACTCCTTTTAACTCGTTGGCCTTTTCCTCACGCCTCGTGTCCTCTGGCGATCGACTACTATTTCCTTCGTAGAAACCACGACTCTACTCTGCTCCTTAGGTTTAAACGATATAGATAAAGGTTAATTATTGCAGGATTAAGCGGTATATCAATACAGTGCCTTCCGTTTATTCGCGACCAACCAACCACTATCAACTTGCCGCGACTTCCTTTGGCTAATTGGCCCCCTTTACCTTTCTTCGCGTTCTCTTACGCCTTTGACTCCCGTTTCGCGTCACTATCCATTATGGTCAACACGAGAAACACCATGGCCAAAAAGGCTCAGGAACAATCCGAGCCCCTCGAATTCCACGACGCCTCCAGCGTCGATTCCCCAGCTGAGCAAGTCAATGCTGACCAAGACTTGCCAGCACAATCTACTCATCTGGCACCACCCGTTGCCCCCAGTGTCGTGAACCGACCCCAACCTTCTAACGCTCTCCCAACCTCTTCTAACACCCCTAGTGCCGGCCAATTGGTGGATTCTGGCATTATCATGCCCACATCTCGTGCCGGCACCTCACAACATATCCAGAGACCTCCAGAGTCCCAAGAATTCCACGATGCTTCCAGCCTCGGGAATGGGACTCGTCATTCTAATATAGGACTTCCCCCCTTCGATGAGGAGGACCCAGACCTTTGGTTTGCGGTAGCGGACCGCATCTTCCAGGCCTCAGCCTTGCACGACGAACAACTTCGTGCAGTCGAGCTGTTGAAAGTGCTTGACCGCACTCAACGACCGCATGTTGCACACATAATAAGGTCGGCCGGCCGCAACCCGTACAGCAACATGCGTGAAGCTCTGCTCGACGCTTTGGACGAACCTGGAAGTGTGCGGCAACAACGCTTAGCCGCTGTAACCAACCTTTCTGGGATGAGACCATCTCTTTTCCTGACCCATTTACGCTCTATAGCGGGGACCAGGATTGGGGACGACCTTATACTGCCTCACTTTTTGAGGTGTCTTCCCCAACATGCCCGTTCGGCACTTATAGCCCAACCCAATCAGAATTTGGGCTATTTATCCAAAATTGCGGACGCAATTATGGAAAGCTCAGATCAGTATTCTGAGCCTCCTGCGTACCACGTAGCGGCGGTTTCTCAACACGCCGCTCAGCCTGCACGGCATCCTTGTCTGCCTTTCTCAGCCCATCAATTGGTCCCAACCCCCCATTCTCCTCAAGCTCAATTGCCTCATAGAAGGCCCGTCTCAACCAATTTCCCTCAGGGGAATCCAGAGGCAGGCCCCAACGTTAACCAAAGAAATTCGCCCACACAATTAACCCCTGCTGACCTTCGGGCGCTCCAAACCTCACTCCTCCGCGAGATAACTCAATTGCGCGCGGAGGTGAGGAACAACCCTCGAAGCGCCCAGAATCGAGCCATGCCGAGCCGTCCTATTAATCGGCAAAATTTCTCCCAAAATGCCCCTCAGAGGGCCTATATCCCTCAAAATGCCCCACAGAGGGCCAATCCCACCCAAAATGGCCCTCACCGGGCCAATTCCCAGCGAGCTCCGGCTCGACCTCCCCGTAACGGCAATGCCAATAGGCAGAATATACCCGATAATGCCGTTACTCTGCCTTGGTGCGCCAATCACCAACGATATGGTGATCGCGCATTTAACTGCAAGGCGCCTTGTGGTTGGACGCAACCTTCCACCAACCAAAGGCGCTCTTTAAACTAATTTTGCCGACCGACACCCTCGCGCAATCGGCCGGCACCCATACGATAAGTCGCCTAACCATCCGGGATTCGAAACTGAATATCGTTTGCTCCGCGCAACCGCGTGCCAGCCGCACTTAAACTGTCAGCTGCAAATAATACGCCGATACTTACGTACGGACGTAAAAAGCTGACACTCCAATTGGGTCTTTGTCGTCCGATCACTTGGCGTTTCGTCATTGCGGACGTAAATGAACCCCTGATAGGTTCCGACCTATTAGGTGCACATAATCTGTTGGTCGATTCGACCCATAACAGACTTGTGGCTCCAACCGCACCCCCCTTGCCCATGACGGCATCTCCAGCGGCAACTTCAGGGGCCACAGAGTGCATAGACCCATTTCAGGTTATGGTACAAGAATTTGTTAGTACGACAATTCCTCTACCTAACCAACGCCGACATAAAGCCACGGTGTTTCATCATATAGAAACACGTGGTCCCCCGCTGAGCCAGCGTCCACGTCGACTGGCTCCGGAAAAATTACGTGCGGCGCGCGCGGAGTTCGAGCATATGATCGAACTAGGTATCTGCCAACCGTCGGACAGTCCCTGGGCAAGCCCACTCCACTTAGTGAAGAAACGTTCTGGTGAGTGGCGCCCATGTGGCGATTACAGGCTGTTGAACGCAGCAACTGTCCCGGACAGATACCCAATTGCACACCTCTACGATTTTTCGTACAAGTTACGAGGGTGCAATGTCTTCACTACCCTGGATCTCACCAGGGCTTACCATCAAATTCCGGTGGCACCAGAAGACATCCCCAAGACCGCAGTCATTACACCTTTCGGACTCTTCGAGTTCAAAGTGATGACTTTCGGCCTCAGGAATGCCGCACAGACATTCCAGCGATATATCGACACGGCTTTACGTGGTCTTAATTGCTGCCATGCTTATCTTGATGATATTCTCATCGCCTCCAAAGACCACGCCGAACATAAGCGCCACTTACGTCAGGTCCTAGAGCGCCTCCGTGAATTCGGTCTTGTCATCAACCCAGATAAGTGTCAATACGCCAAGGAGCAAATCACCTATCTGGGTTATGTCGTTGACAACCAGGGCATTCGCCCACTTCCAGACCGTGTGGAGGCTCTCATGAAGTATCCCCGGCCTACTAACGTGAGTGAGCTTCGTCGATTTTTGGGCATGCTGAACTTCTACCGTCCAACACTGAAGAACGCTGCCCAAGTTCAAGCTCCCCTAAATGAATTTTTAAAAGGAGCCAAGCGCAACGATAAGCGCCCCATCAATTGGACAGAAGTCTCTGATAGAGCATTCCAACTGTCCAAAGAACAATTGGCAAATGCCACCTTACTCCGATACCCTCTCGAGGGAGCGGCACTTTCTATCCAATGCGACGCATCGGATACCGCAATCGGAGCCGTCCTTGAACAGGACATTGAAGGCCGCCCGGAACCACTTGGTTTTTTTTCAAGGAAGCTGAGTCCCACTGAGCGACGTTACAGCGCCTACGATCGTGAAATGCTCGCGATCTACAGCGCTGTTAAGTACTTCCGTCATATGATAGAAGGTCGCTCACTTTCCATCTTAACAGACCACAAGCCATTGGTCTACGCGTTCCGGAAGAAGTCGGGAAATGCCTCCCCCCGACAAGAGCGTCAATTGGACCTCATTGGGCAATATTCTACGGAGATAAGGCATATCTCCGGTAAACAGAATGTCACGGCGGACGCCCTTTCTCGAATCGATACGATTCATTTGCGTACCGCCTTGAATAACACTGACCTTGCCCTAGCTCAAGAGGAGGACGAACAGCTCAAGTCCCTCCTAATTGCCGATACGGCACTAGAGCTTAAGAAAATTACCCTTCGCGACCCTTTGGGCGAAATCTGGTGTGATGTCTCCACTGGAACCGCTAGACCTTACATTCCCGAGAAACTTCGTAAGGGCGTGTTCCAGGTTTACCACAACCCAGCCCACCCCAGCGGCCGAGCAACAGCCGCTGCTGTCCGTCGCAAATTCATTTGGCCCCGGATGAACAAAGACCTCACCGGTTGGGCCCGTGCTTGTCTCCAGTGCCAGCGCTGCAAGGTAGCGCGACATAACGTACTGGAGCCAGCGCAATTCAAGCTTCCCACGGCACGCTTCGCCCATGTCCACATAGACATAGTGGGACCGCTTACTCCATCAAGAGGATTTTCTTATATCCTCACTATGATGGATCGCTGCACGCGATGGCCAGAGGCGACACCTCTCCGGGCAGTTACTGACGAATCAGTCGCCAAGGCCTTTTATTCAACTTGGGTCACACGCTTCGGTGTACCAACCACCATAACTTCGGACCGTGGTCCACAATTTGAGGCGACAATTTTTAGGCAGCTAACAAATCTTCTTGGCTGCCAAAGAAGTCGTACCACCGCCTACCACCCGCAATCAAATGGGATGATAGAGCGCTGGCACAGATCTCTTAAAGCCTCACTCATGTGTCATAATGACACACAATGGTTTGACGCCCTACCAACTGTCCTCCTCGGCCTGAGGACAAGCATTAAGGAGGACCTGGGTGCTTCGGCAGCAGAGCTTACCTACGGTACCAACCTCCTTCTTCCAGGAGAACTTTTCCTGAATGGCGAAACACCGCGTGACCAACTTCGCGAATTGGGACATCTCCGTGACCTGCTACGTAAGGTTAGGGCAACCCCTGTAACCAGGCACGGCTCCAAAAAACTTTTCGTCCACCCTGAACTGCACAGCTGCACGCACGTCTTTGTCAGGGTGGATAAGGTCAAAAAACCCCTCGACCCACCTTATGATGGCCCATTCAAAGTCTTCCGCCGCATCAGTGACCGCGTCTTCGAGATCGACATTAGAGGCAAGCGATCCACGGTCAGCGTCGAAAGGCTTAAGCCCTGTTTTCTGGAAGCTTCCGCTCCAGAACCATCTTCATCTTCAAACACCACTCCTACACCACCGGCACAACCTCCCCGTACTCGCGCTCAGGCGCGCGCCCATAACCAACTAACCACCCCCTAACCTGCCTTACCTGTTTCGTGACTACGTCACTGGGGAGGGAGTGATGTGAGGCTTTTCAGGGCCCGAAGAGCCATGCATCGCTCGATCCCCACTATTCCAGGCGAACGACTTACCTCTCGGTCGAAATTCAGCAAGGTTGCGTAACCTTGCTACGGCATTTACTCCCAGCCAAATCGCCGGAATTATTACGGTTACCCAATCGGATACCTGTTTTGAATATCCGTTAGGCAGCTTACCTATTCTGTGGGGGTTTTCCTTCTAAACCCCTTTTTCTCCAACACCACCCCTGAAAAACATTAAATCCACGGCAAAGCTTATCACCTTGCCGTGGCATCGAAAACTCACCCTCGGGCAGGCATTAATTCCTAAAAAAACATTGAGTCCACGGCAAAGCTTATCACCTTGCCGTGGCATCGAAAATTCACCCCCGAGGCGTACATTATTTCCTAAAAAAAAGCATAAGTCCACGGCAAAATCATCACATTGCCGTGGCATTTGAAATCCTATCTTTAGGCATACATTCTGCCAGGGCAGCTTGTTTCCATAGCCTTATGCTATGGAAACAACATCAACAAGGAGTTCCTTGTTGACTCGTTTTATTTGTTTGCCCTTGGCACTTCTTGCATGCGGCTATTTTCTCCCATTGGTTTGCTACCGCCGACAAGGTTTCGGCTGACGCAAACCAAACATTTCCCTAATTACCAGCAATCGCTGGTTTCCTATTATCGGTCCCCACGTTCAGGGACCGCAATCAAGCAACGAACAAGATGCAGCCAGAAAATGTTTACTTTCAACATCTGGCAATGGCTGCACCCTATATTCGTTGCAATATTTAAACATCGTCAACCGAAATGTTGATTTATGGCCTCCCATAAGGATGACCAAATCTTCGGTTTGGGTCTTTCGCACCCCAGATGTTAGTGTTTACATTCATGGAAAATGCATTAGCGATGTTGGCCTCCATCCACGGTCGCCGGACGATCGTATGCAAGGCATACGCACACATGCATAATGTATGCCTATTCCACCCGGTCCAATCACGATTAACTCCCTCGAGTTAATCGTGTAGCCCCTCCTTCTTTCTCAGTTTCTTCGAGGTTCCCTTTTCTTTGATGAGTTCCAATTAGTCAGTCAGCTTTTGTAATTGGGGTCGAACTTCAACCACTGTGGCGATCGGGCGTGTGAGTGGCAGAGTCGAGTTTGATCCTTCCGGGATCGTCGATACCGTCGAGTATTGGTCGCGAATCACCATTGAATGATAGTTTGGACTTACCGCGTGCGTGTGCTTAATTTAAGGACCATTGAAACCTTATGTTGTGAATTAACAGAATCCAATAATCCAATGATAATTTGAACTTATCGTGTGCGTGTACATAAGTTACCATTGTAATCTTGTTTCAATTAACGGATCTGCTTAAGTTAAAGACTATTATAACTATATGTTGTGAATTAACAGAATGTAATGAATGATAATTTGAACTTGCCGTGTGGGTGGAGTTAAACGTTCAAAGAAAACCGAAACTAATGTTAACATTAAGTTTAAATATTACCCATTGTTTAACATAACACATTTTAAATCACCAGTCCACCGATTAAATACATGTTACTTTTCAATAAAAACAGTGTCATTAAAAAGAACCAGAGTGTTTCATTTTCCTTTTGCGAAGAACTTTGTGCGGTTTTTCTTTCTTTGGGGAACTATCGGAGTAGTGGAAATTAGTGAAACCCGCGTCCGTGTCGACGCACTAACTAATTGATACGACCACATATGCGATCTCACTCCCGTTTCAAGACGTTCAGCGTAAATCTTCCTGTTTATCCCAGGAAAACAAAAAAAAAACTCTTCTCCTGGCTATCGGAAATTTGGATCTTTAAGTAAGAAATCGCCGCGATGTGCGTGATTTGTTTACTCTACATCGATTCTTAGCATTCAGTGTATGCTTTTTATTTAGACTATTGTTTAATCTAAACTGTTGTTCTCATGCAATCCATGGTATAGCAATTCCTTGCTGTGTGGATTTCAATAGGGGAACAACCACGTGAAGCAGTTTCATGTCAACCCCCTTATAAAACAGCCGCACTCGGTATGACGCAACTGGTCGAAAAAAAAGAGAAAGACATGCGAACATAACACATAGATTAATAAAACCCGACACTAACTCAGATATGGCGCCTGTAATAAAATATCTTTATGACCTTTAAGAAGTACTAACCTTCAAATGATATGTGTGAAATTCCATGCCAATCGTACTGTGGCGGTTCCGCCAAATCCCACGGTTCACCTTCCTGAAAAACCCCCATCCATACCACCCAGTCTGCAAAAGCTTTCGCTAATGCAATCGCATTAGCATCTAAAATGCTGCACGCATTTAAGAGATCAAATCTATGATCATTAGTTCCCTGTAAAGAAAACTTACCTTCATGCATTCTCTTCGCATACCACTGCTCCTTAAGATTTCTTTATTAGCTTACCAGGAATTTCCAATCAATTTCGGCATCTACGTCGCCAGTCAAATTTCCTTAGATGAATTCCGGTAAACAAAATAATTAGATTTACATACATTGTAACCTTCATGACAGCGATCATAAATACTGCACCGTCTATTTTTCCAGCCGCGCCATGTGTACAACAATGTTCCCTACATACACATTGGCTGGCGACTTACACCCTAGGGACCAAAGCAAATACGCATTCCGCGTCTCTTGCATCAATTAAGCGTATTCAAATACAAATAGGAACTCAATACCTACCCTCACTAGCGATGCCATTTACACATTTCCCATTGTGTAAATAGAAAAACCATTAGCGCTTCTTCCTAATGGCGATACATTTACCTACGCAACCGCACCACAGCATAGGCACAAGTCATAAGTCTCTTTTATCCTATATAGTTCTGGATTCGTTTCCCAGTAACCTTCCCACATAAACAAAGATCTGACGATCCTTTTCCCTTCCACACACTTGTGTATTGTGAAGATCTCCTCTATAAGATCGTTTTGGTTACTCCAAAGAGAGACTTTACGTCACTCTTGGTATAGAAGAACGCACCCCTAAATTAAGAGAGCCTGTTTCACTGACCAAATTTCCCTTGATCAACGATTGAATATCGTTGAGTCGAATTTCATCTACTGACCACGCTGGTCGCCGAACTCCCGCTCTCCGTCACCACGGCGGAGAAGCGTAAACATACACAGTCATGTTAATATTCGCGTGGTGTCTAGTATAATATTTTGGTGCGTCAGTTTGTAGCGTTCTACGAACGCACAATTCTACGCAGGTAAGGTTCCTATCTTCAAAGAACTTACTTACCTGAGAGCGTTGCACGCGCCCACAGACGCGTGTCCCAAAGTCCCACGATAGGGCCTGCAACTCGCAGCCAACGTTGAGACCGACACCAAAAAGCAAGGAACTGAACGTCCCCAAAGCTTTTTAGGTCAAGCTCAACAATTATAACTCTTCATGCCTGAAACAAAGGTATAAACATCGATGCGTTCTATTCCTAAAAAAAAAAACGATTCCCAAAATGCCATACATGCTGCCTGCGCCCAGGAACATCTCATCGAACCGGCAATTCCGAAATTCAATACAAAAGAATTGCTATCATCAAAGAATGAGCCGATCAACGGATGCACGTGCGGGTAATCTAACGCAAGGACCACCCAAATCCGTTGAACAACAGAAGGCAGCCACGACCTATCGCAATCGAATATATCTCAACGAGACATCCGATAATTTATGAGGAGTTAAGCCAACAAAGGCAATACTCCGGTCCCACGGCCACGCTAGAATTTCGCACCATTATAAAGATCTAATGGATTTCGATTCCGGGTACCAAGTTCAAATAAGCCCCACGGGCTGCACGTCAAAACAATCGCCGAATATCTCTGGTCTGGGCGCCAGATGTTCTGTGCAAACAGAAGGCCGTGGAAATGAAATTCTATCGGCGATAATAATGATGTATGCAGAGATGACTTTCCCCTTTCAGGAAACTACAAAATATCCTGGGGGATGTGATAACATGCTGCTAACAGAAATTCGGAAGTTCTGTTAGCAGAGCAAATAGGGAATATTTTCCGGATAGATACAGATACCAGTTTGAATCTGGGTATCTGTGTGAGCAGGATATGGTTGAGGGCAGATAGTTAGTCAGATTTCAATCGTCAACGGGACGACAAGCATAGAACGAGGAGGAACGCCATCGTGAAGGTGTTACTATAGTCGAGAAACAGAATAAATCCGAGTAGCGCGAGTTGTGAGTTCGCGTCTTAGAAACAAACTAGTAGTGTCGATTAGGAAAAACGTCGTGTGCTCAAACCGTAACCTTTCGTATAGTGATTCCGTGGTGATCAAGACGGTCGTACGTGCACTAACTTTGTCAAACAGTAAACTTGGAATATCTACGACACTAACTTTATTCAAATGTAAATAGTGAACTTGTAATATCTGCGTGTAAGCAAATAACCTAAGCATAAACAAGAGCGAGTACAATAAAAGTAGATTTATACACCAAAACCTTCTGAGTTTTTTTTAATTTGTGCCGTTTCCGCTCAGTGTGTTCTTCCTCGTGTGCGGACAGTGTTCGGCGGAACACTTACGACCGAATCGACAAAACCCGCCAAAAGTTTATTTGTCATTAAAAAAAGAATCTGTCTTCAATAAAATTAAATAACTAATTAAGTGCAGTAAGAGTGTCTCCTTACAACTATTAATTAAATTTTGTCATTAATAAAAGACTTTGTGCACAATAAAAAATAAAACAATAAAAACCAGTTTTAATAACACAAATCCAGTATTTTGATTTGATGTGCTGCCGTTCCTGGGAGTGTTTGTTTTATTGTCCCTGCGCTGTGTCCACTCGGTATTTTGAACTTGTTTCCTGCGTCGTGAAGTTTTGTTTTGTGCTGTCTTTCTCGTAACAATTAGTGACGGTATGATGGAGGAGGAAGTAGAACTCGCACCCATGCCGGTGCCTCGACTTCCTTACCACAGTAACATAACGTACTGAGTTATAGTGTTACACGCAAACCTACCACTTAATACCCATCGTTTTGGGGCCACCCCCCACCGTTGATCGGGTTCAACTTAACATGAACTCACATCATCATGAGTACCTGTAAAAGTGCATGAAAATTCAAATGCATACGCAGGGGGATCATTGAATCTAGATGCACATCTGGAAAATTTCTATGACGGCACAAAAATAAACATAACAGATTGTGCTACTCATAATAACAATAGTGACATGGAAACGATACATTGCTATCGTTTGACCATAATTGAAGACTTGTGTAAATACAACAACGCAATCAAGTCTCGCAGATCGTAAACATGTTCAATGCTATATAAACAAAAAATGTACTGCGGGACATGCATCTGTTGTGTGGTGTGTTATGAAGACATCTATTGTGTGTGCAAATAATGTCTGCACGATCGAAGTAGAGGTAAGAATGTCTGTGCGCAACCGTGATCCTCCTGAAAGCCTTTCGCTTTTCTAAGATCAGAGTCGAATCGCATCATAATAAACGGGTTAATTAAACGTAGTCAAAGCGTTGTCCACGACGGACATACGACACTAAAGAGTCGTGATTTACCCGTCAGTACGGCTGATATCTAAAGTCCCGTATTGTACGAGTCTGTACGCAACCATTGCGCTCAACCGACAACATAAGGAGAGTCACTTCCGAACCAGCGTCGTAAACGGAGGTCCTTAATATTATAATAAAGCCCGTCGCGCTTTAAATTGTATTTAAAAGTGTGTGTTTCCAATTGTTCTCCTAGGCGGACGCAGTTCCAAGCTTATCGCGCTTAATAAAGTAATAAAAAAAAATTAATAGTTGTGGATTACCCGTCGGTAAAGACGGATATTGTGCGGTTGATCGTGAGTCTATGGGGGCTCTTTAAAGACTTCTCCAAGAACCACCCACTTCTTCAACTCAACCTGTCTTTCCCCTCACCCACAAGACACCATACCTACCCAGCAGCATTTTTGTTACCTGGAAGAAAATCTCTCCGACGGCATACGTTTCTGGTGCATACTCCATGAACCAGTTCACATCTCTTATCGGCTCAGCTTGTCATCAATAAACGATAAACTCACGCTGGCCAGCGTATTGCGGACACAGCTGCAACCGATATTCCCTTCTACCATACATAATTGTATACCTTATCTATCTCCTAAGGTTCGCTGTAGTGCGACCAATTCCCCTTATCATCACTCAGCCGAGCATTTGATTTGGGGCATGAACATGACCATTGTTTACCCACGTTCATGCCCCATGAAGACCCATCATCTAACACAAACAAATAACCCATAACCACCGTCGCTGAGTTTTCTGTGGACTTAACGTCCATGAACAATTTTCCCTATTCTGCTACAGTGCCATTCGGCTAAAGCAAATAGATTCCCAATCTCTGGTTGAGCTATCGTCACCAGTAGATATCGCCTACAACGGCATTTCCCTGGAACCTTATGTAAATACAATGACGACCCTTTGCAACATAGGCACATCATGAACATCGTACATCCCATCATTTGACCCTTGAAATAGCGTTTTTGTTTACCTTAAAGCAAAAACCAATTTCGTTCTCAGGCGCGGGTCATCGAGGATTTATGACCACATTGCCCGCAGTCCCTTATGTTCGTTCCTTTATTTATTCAGGTACAGTATCGTTCGTTGTTGATACTTCGTGCGAATGGTACATCGTACATTGACCTGTACGGAAACATGAAAAATCCATCTAGATGACGGCTGGTGGAAGTTGATCTCGATGAACACCGACGAGTCAAATTTCATCACCCGAAGTGTGTGCACGTGCCATAGAGACGATCGAGTCTTAATCGAACGCTGTCGGAGTTCTGTTGCGTTCTTAAACTAATTTTGAAGTCTTATTTGTTGGAAGTTAGAAGAATCCCATAGAAGTACGATTGTAAAGTGCGAGACTAAGTATATACCTTATTATTATTATTATTATTTACTGGCCTGTAGGAACCCGGAAGTTCATGACCTCACCGACTCAGCTCTGCCATTGTTCCCTGTCCTGTGCGGTCTCCTTCCACGTTCGATCATTTGATCCGATCTCCTCGAGGTCCAATCTAACATTGTCCTCCCATCTCCGTCGCGGCCGTCCTGCCGGTCTCTTCCCCGTTAGTTTGCCGTCAAGAATTCTATGCACGGTCCTATCATCGCCCATTCGCGCTACGTGTCCGGCCCATCTTAATCTTCGCGACTTGATTACTCTCACTATTGTAGGTTTGCGGTATAGCTCTTCCAATTCGTGGTTGTGCAGTTTCCTCCATTGTCCTGACTCCTCGTCATATTTACCGCCAAATATACCCCTTAAAACTTTATTCTCGAATACGCGGAATTTGTTCTCTTCCCGTTTTGTGAGAGCCCATGTTTCGCATCCGTATAGAGAAATCGGCATGATTATGGTTCTATAGACACGGAGCTTTATATTACGTGATAGCAGTTTGGATTTTAAGAGTTTACTGGCTGCATGCCAACTGCGTTGCCGGAATGTAGTCTTTTGTTAATTTCCTTTGACGTTTCGTTTCTGCTCGTCAGTATCGTTCTCAGATATTTAAATTCTTTGACATTTTCAAATATCTTGCCCCTGACGTTTATATGTGTTCTCTGAGGTCCACCTGCTCTCGTAATCATGTATTTCGTTTTGTCTTCGTTTATTTCTAGGCCCACCTCTTCTGCTGCTTGCATGATGATTTCACAGTTTTTACTTATAGTTTCGAGATTATTGCCCAGAACGGCGATGTCACCCGCATATATACCTTAGCAAAAGGAAATAGTTCATCATCGGTGCGCAGAATGTAACAAAAATAAACTTTAGAAAGTAAGTGACGTTATTAATATTGCCTTCTGTAATTTTAAACAAAGTTAGAATTGTGAACAATTGTTATAGCATCAATAAAGAAAACTGTTAAACAAAAATCCTCCAGCGCCGTTTTATTTATCTTTGCAATTGGTGATTGATATTTTCATCTGTGGTGTTTTTATCGAACTCGCATCCTTGCTGATGCCATAGTAAAAACCACGCTACAAGTCCAATAAATTGAGTGCGTACTGTATTGTGACGTATAAAACTTGAAATAAAAACATTAAACTAAAAAGGTGGCGTTTTATTCAAAATAAGGTGTTTAAAGTTTGTGTGCCCTTTGGAATAAGTGTGAAGTGTGGTATATTTTACGCACATTTTCGTAACAATAGTAATTTAAGTGGCACTATTTTGATAATATTGAGAACAATTGACGGCTTTCACCAGGTGCTCTTGTAGGGGTTTCTCTATCCTATAGGAGAAACAGCCCACAATTCCAACCACAATACCTACCCATTTCCTTGATAGGTATTTACCTGTAAAACATGTCAAAGGCACGCTGTCTCTCAGGCACAAACTACAAAATTAATAAAAATCAAAAGGCATCATTTCCAAAACAAAAATTAATTTAAATTAAAATAAATCGCCAACAAAAAGACAATAAAATTACCCAAAGTGAAATAAATTTAAATAAATAAAAACGTGTTTTTCATTTCCTTCGGAGTAACAAGTGTCGGGGGTTTTTAAGTGAATCCTGTGCCATACGTTGGCATCATACTTCTACCCCCACATTGGCGACGCGACAGAAAACAACACGCAACCTTCAACAAATAAAAACAATGAACACCGGTGAAAACCAAAAATAGAAAACAGTTCAAAAATAGTGCAAAGTTCAACAGAAATCAAAGACAGTGACCTAAAAATTTCAAAAATAAAGTAAATTTTACTAAAAACTCTTCAACAAAAATTTTAAATAAAGTGAACCTTCCGAACATTGAACCAAATCAAATACCCCAACGGGATGATCGAACGCTGGCATCGGTCTCTCAAGGCTTCCCTCATGTGTCATAACGACACCAAATGGTTTGACGCTCTACCTACCGTACTCCTCGGTCTGAGGACTAGTTTTAAGGAGGACCGAGGTGCTTCCGCTGCGGAACTCACCTATGGCACCAACCTCCTACTACCAGGCGAACTTTTCGTGGATGGTGATACGCCACACAACCAGTTGCAGGATGTGGGCCACCTTCGCGACCTCCTTCGTAAGGTTAGAGCATCGCCCGTGACCAGGCATGGTTCTAAAAAACTTTTCGTTCACCCTGAACTGCACAGCTGCACGCACGTCTTTGTCAGGGTGGATAAGGTTAAAAAAACCTTTGGACCCTCCGTATGACGGTCCCTTCAGAGTCTCCAACCGCATCAGCGATCGTGTCTTCGAAATCGATATTCGAGGAAAACGATCCACGGTCAGTGTTGAGAGACTCAAACCTTGTTTCTTCGAGACGTCATTTCCAGATCCTCAGTCAGCAACCGACTCTGCCAACATTTGCCAACCACCTCAACCTCCACTCACCCGAAGCCGAGCACGTCTCCTTAGGCAATCAAAAAATCCTCCCAATCCACCTCCAATCTAACTTCCTTCCGACAACCATCAAACTACTCCTTTCGACCTACCATTATTTCGTGACTATGTCACTGGCGGGGGAGTACTGTAGGGGTTTCTCTATCCTATAGGAGAAACAGCCCACAATTCCAACCACAAAACCACAGACACGCTGTCTCTCGGGCACAAACTACAAAATTAATAAAAATCAAAAGGCACCATTTCCAAAACAAAAATTACAAAATTAATTTAAATTAATTTAAATTAAAATAAATCGCCAACAAAAAGACAATAAAATTACCCAAAGTGAAATAAATTTAAATAAATAAAAACGTGTTTTTCATTTCCTTCGGAGTAACAAGTGTCGGGGGTTTTTAAGTGAATCCTGTGCCATACGTTGGCATCATACTTCTACCCCCACACTCTTCACTCAGCTGAGTGCCGATTTGTTCCGGAGTGAAATGGTTAATCTATGTTTCATCCATTGTCACATACCGACGCAAAAAATCTTTTTCATTACGGGTAGACCGTGCCAAAAAGCGTTCTGACTCGTCGATGCGTTGTGTTTGTTCCATTGTAAGCAAACGCGGCACCAATTTGGAAGAAAGCCTGTTCATGATCAAATTTTGATGCAAAATTAGTAAAAACAATTGATATCTTCATGATCTCGGCTATCTGGCGCACTTCACTTTTCGATCTTCCATCACGATTTTCAGGAGTCACTGCTACATTTGGACAACCAGTGTGTTCAGCATAATTTGTGGTTGTACGACCACGTTTTAAATCAGCATATCACTGATAAACTGTTTCGAAGGAACAGCGACTGAATAACACTTAAGCCATTGTCTTGGGACTTAATGAACGATGTAGTACATGCCTCCTACGGGAATGACACAAAAGGTTCTTCTGCCCTAACAAACATAATATTCGGAACGAAAATCGTGTTATCGAAGTATACATGCTACATACGTAGTTTTGTCAGAGGGTTTTCGCATTATCATTAACATGTTTTCATTAAACCACGTGTTATATTGCTGTCGCTATTTATATGACCATTTCCCCATTTTCGGTAATATATAAAAGTGTATCAGGGAAAAGTCAATGTACATCCATATTTCTTTACATCTCTTCTCCATATTCTTCCTAATTTGACATTCAAGGATATGCGAAAGACGGTTTTCAGCGTGCGACTCCTGTCAAAAAATAAAAAAAAGATATTCCGTCAGTAGCCGTTTTCAATAGATTAGGCGCCACAAGTGCCGCAAGTGCCTACAGAATACACTGTAATGCCACACTATTATAGCGCTTGCCATGATAGCGAAGAGCACGTGATTCGAACCCACACTATTACGGTTAGAACCACTAAAAGATAGAACGCATCAGACCACTGCCGCGTGTTCGAATTCGATTGTTATTCTCAAGTATACTCGACTGATGTGGAATTGCTGTCTTTGCCATGGTACACGGCTCTGATGCTTTTACTCTAGCCCCATCCACACCCACACCCCTCTTCTCAAACTAAACACAACTCGTTTCTCCAAATTCTATCGCAAGCCAAATTATAATCTAACTCCTCTCCCTAATTCTATCCGCTTTAGCACTCTTCCCTCTAAACCCTCATTCTCACCTGCCCCACCCATCACATTCTGCCTCAGTCTCTATACACGTCTGCCTTTTCGACCTTAAAACCGGTGCGAAGTATACCAATTTTCACAGATCACGCTCCCTCAATCCCGTCAAATCTAATCAGCAAGGCACTGTCTTTTTTTTTATTTTACTCAAAAATATTTTGTAAAATCGTAAAAGCGAAAGGTAAGAAACGTAGGTGTCACAAAAAAATGATATTCCTATAGGTGCCGTTTTCAATAAATTAGGTGTTTCAATTTAATTACTGGAATTATAATTGAACTATAGATCATACTATTAGCAGGCATTATGTAGTTGTGTTTGTGTTATTTTACTCAAAAGTATTTTGTGAAGTTATAGTAGCCTTATTTTATGACTCAAGCCACTGAGAATCGAAATGTTCTCATGGTGCAGAATCTGCGGACTTGCAGAATTTGCGATTCACCGTCGTTGGCTTAGCCTTCGACTGCGACTGGCGTCAGGTGACTGTCTGGAGGACAGCCGTGACCATGGGAATGCATGTGGGGTTTTTGTTTCTTTTTCCTTCAGTAGCTTGATATAAAAGGATAAAATGTTAGACCCGAAATAAAAATTAGAAAACACTAAAAAGTGTTCGTGAAAGTAAAGTTTTCGTTATTTAATATAAAAGTAAAAGCGCAAGTGTACAAAGATTGGACTGGCCAGTCGCAGCCATATCGCAGGCATAAAACGTAGAGGAAGAAACAGATTAAATTTCCTACCAAAATCACCATCTGGCTGTGGCCGCCCTGTTCGTTGTAAGGAAGAAGAACCCGGATTGAGTCGGATGAAAGCTGCTGCACCGACCTCCAACTCTCCCCGGCAAAGTACCAGAAAACGGCGGAAAAACCCAGGTAACCAATTTTATATTCTATTGATCAAATTTTGGGTGGCTTTATATGCCACAAATGGCGCTGCGGACAGGATTCGAGGAAGCCCGAGGTTGAAAACCGGTAAGTGCTCGAAAATTCCGAATCCTGAAGGAACCTGGGACACATCAGAATCTGGCCTACTAAATTTTGGAACGTTTTAAAACTATGCATATTGTTGCTAACAACCACAGGAGCGGTGGTCGAATAGCGGAATAACTTTGCACGGGCGCTGTGGATGATTTTTTAGTTGGTGCTTTTCATCGTTTGTAGCTGTGAATTGTGATACAGTAGCTGCAGAGCAGGCATTAATTAGATGAAAGCTTTACGCAAAACTGGAATTATTTATATGTTGGATGTCAATTTCAAAGACTTGAATTTAAAACTTATAAACGTACCATATTTCAATTACGAAGTCCTAAACTTAGAAATATATACTTAATATGTTACTGTCACCAGGTCGAAATTTTGAGCGATCCTAAATGTTTTAGTGAATCCAATTTGGTCGAAAAAAAAAGAAGATATTTTTTTGTATTATTGAAAAACTTTATATTTTGAATTTTTAAGGTACTTGAATACTCCGTTTTGTTAAGCTAACATAAATGTACTCGATGTAATATTCTTGTTTTTGTTTCGAAATTTGTATATCCCACTGATTGTGAATTGGGTTGAAGTTTTTGATCATTTATTTCATTTATATGTTAATTTGGAACTCCAAGATTTTAAATTATTAGCCACACTTTTGTACAGGTACTCTCTCCTTCTGCTTTTCTTCCCTTTTCAGCTGTACGGTGGATTTTGTTTGTTTTTTTTTTTTTTTTTTTTGCTGTGTTGCAGAATTACCCAAAGGTGTATATTGTTTTTCTGCGCGACGAGAGGCGCGTTTGAGATTTTTTTTCCCCTTCCCTTTCTCTTTCGCGCCATTCTCGGGCGGTGTATTGGTCGCTTGTGTTGTGCCGTCTTTCGTTCGTTCGTGGTGGGGGAGCGTGTTTGTTGTTGTGTTTCGCATCCTTGCTGTTGGTTAGTTCTGTCGACGGCGTAGTTACTCTCTCTTCTCGGGATCCCGGGTGTTGTTTTGTTTCGAGGTTCCGGGTTTGGTCCTAGCATCGAGAAACTTTGAAGGTTATAAATGCAAACGAGGCAGCGGCAAAGAGATGGCCGAGAGGGCACCCCGTGCCCGGGCGCGACCCGAGGCATTTCCCGAGCCGCCGGTTGACGAGGTGGATCCGGGGGCATTCCACGATTCGCGGGACGAATTTGTGGACGAGCGATCGCCAACGAGGCCCCCTCCCACCGTCAGCAAACAGCCCGTTGAAAGCATGGAGGACACGCCGATGCCCTCATATTTTAAACTGGACCCGCAACTATGTCCTGTACCGACCATGTTGGGCACAGATAGGGTTTTCGACCTTTGTTACGACCACAACCACCCATCCCATAAAAATTACCCTTTTGGAGCTAGTCTCCACCACTAACGGCGATACACGCCAAAACCATCCACTTAAAGGATGTGACATAATGCTAAATCAAAGCATTACCCCATACACCTTGTCCCGCATAAATTGATAGCAAACAAATCGAACTAAACGTTCGATTTGCGCTAATCAATTAAACTCCAAGCAAATTGAACTAAACGTTCAATTTGCTCACATAAAAAACTGGGAAACATAATCATTGAACCAAGGGTTCACCACAACAACCCCTAAGAGCCAAATGTGCAGGCCAGATGCCGTCCTTCAAACAAAACCATTGAGTATCATAAAAAATTGCGCGCCAGCAATTTTACGAGACCTCAGAAAAATGGTTATCTAAAACAATTAAAACAACCAACGCCAGTTTTCGTTTTAACAAAATTAAGTTAAAACAAACAAAAGGAAAATATTCGCCTTTGTATCGATTCCCCACGGAAAAGATCCTGGCCCATTCGACTACAATAAACAACATAGAGAATCAGAAATGCTCATTAGCACAATTCTCTATTTGTATTCCCTAACGTATCCTTACAAAAGGGATCCTTGCCGAGTCGGCTAGAACAAACAACAGGCATCATAAAACGAATTACACATTCGTTTAGCGCATATCAACATAGAGGATTATAAATGTGCATCCGCACGATCCTCTGTTGATTTTTCCCTTTGTGTTTCCGCGTTTGATCCCAAGCCGGGAAAGATCAAGAAAGAAATGCCATATCCTTCGACCTTCAGGATGAAGAAAAAACAGATCTTCGTTGGCGGGTTGAATTTTGAATCTCGACCGAGACGGTGAGATAACCGAGAGTTGTGTTTTGAGAGTTGTCCAGAACGGACGAAAAGGGGGTTTTGGGTTTTTGAGCAGGACGGTCGGGAGGAGATTGCTTGTTGGTGTCATACCTATCATACGTTTTAATAAGTGTAAACTAAAGAAAATAACTTTGAAAATAGATCTTGTAACAATACGTTTTAATAAGTGTAAACTAAATAAAATAACTTTGAAAATACATCGTGTAACAATACGTGTTTAATAAGTGTAAACTAAATAAAATAACTTTGAAAATAGATCTTGTAACAATACGTGTTTAATAAGTGTAAACTAAATAAAATAACTTTGAACAATACGTGTTTAATAAATGTAAACTAGATAAAATAACTTTGAAAATAGATCTAGTAAGAATACGTTTTAATAAGTGCGAGTAAAGTAACTTAGAATGAAGCAACAAAGAACAAAAAGTGTTTTATTTAAAGAGGGATTCCAAAGTGTGTGTGATGTTTAAAGTGAGTGACAAGAAGATCCTTACAAATGGCGCAGCCGGTGAACGCAAGGAAGCCCGAGACTACCGTCTCATAAGAGCTTGAAAAGCCTTGTGTCGACAAGAACTACAAAGCTCACACAAAAAAAAAATATATATATATAAACAGAAATCAGTGACACGAAGTGAAGTGTACCACAAAAAATCAAACAAAAAATATACTAACAAAAAACCTTTACAAATCCAAATTAAACAATAAACAGTGATAAGGGAGAGACAAACACACACACACTCAATAACACACCCGAACAATTTAAAATTAAAATAAAATGAAAGTGGATCCTGTGAAACATCGAAAAAGGAATACAGCACCTCATACCAACGGGGAGAAGCAGCGGACAACAGTAGCAGTTTTCAACACCATCAACCAAAGCAGTACGGTACAGATAAGTGACCAAATTTTTCTTCTTCCCTTTTTAAATTATTAATTTGTAAAAATAGACACCTTTGACATTTCAATTAAAACCAAGTATAATCTATGCCAAATTTAAATAGTCGTTATTGATCCTTACCAAAAAGAAAACACACTAAAAATCTAAATCTGCTTTTACTTGTAAAAATATGTCCTCTTATATTGGTGCATATTTTGTCCTGTGACATAATAAATTAAAAGATAAGCGGGAAGCATTTCCATTCTTAAATATATATATATATACAAAACCAAAAACATCAGCGACAACTACAGCAGAGATGAACTAAAGTTAAGTCACCAGGTATTCTCTTTCTCTGTTTCCAATTTTCAGTAACATATTTTCTAAAACAATAAAAGAATTGTACACAATTTGAATTTTATTATAAAACATACCTTCTAACCTACTCTTAAGCAAACTAAATTAAAACAAAATCAATGTTTATAAGTTATCTATATATTTGTCCATATGTTTGTCTATATTTGTCCATATTTCGCGATGTTTTAACGAAAGTTTAAATCTTTGGGAAGTATTTTCATTTTAAAGCAACTCCAAAAGAACCTCCAAAAAGAACACCCTTAACCTTTTTTTTTTTTTGTCCTGCTATATACCCAACCACCCCTACTGTTTATGGAAGGCGAAGAAAGTCCAAATTCGAAATACGTCTCACCTACTTCGCCAAGGCGACTCCGAAGCGGAACCGAACGATTAGGGAAAATAGACAAGGTAAGTAGGAGGAAATTGGACTTCAACGACCCTGACTTAACTCTTACCCCTCTCACGGGACAAACTCCTACATCTCTCTCTGAACAAACCAGTTACCCCCCCGCGGAAAAGCAAGCCATAACGGATTCGCGGACGCACGAGTTAAAACTCGAAATTATGCCGGTCGACTATACGAAGGTGGTGAAGTTGTCAGCGCAACTAATCCCCATCTTCTCCGGGGAACGACACCCACACATAGGCGCGGAACTAGAAACGTTTCTAGATTGCTGCAAAAGGACGTTGAACTGTCTCCAAACAGAAGAACATCCAATCTTCTTACAACTCCTGCCTACTAGATTACGTGGGGAAGCTTCTACGTGGTTCGCGTCCACTCCGCTCTCATCTTTTCAGGAGGCCGAGGGATTATTAAGAAAAATCTACCTACCAGCGGAAAAGTACCAAGATCTGGTAAATAAACTGCTAACTATCCGGCAGAATCCAACAGAGGCAGCTATCCCATTCCAATTGCGATTGAAGAAATCGTTATTGGAATGCAAGAAAGCCGCAGAACAAAAATACGGACTCGCAAAGTCTGAAATTGTAAAATCACAACTAGATGACTTTGCGAAAGACACCTATAAAAAAGGATTGATCAATCCGTACCATCGACAATTCTTATTGTTGATGGGAGATGTACCTATCGATACGCTGATGGAAAAGACGCTGGAGCTGGAACAAGTACAGCAACCTCAATCCCCAATAGAGCCCCCTTATGAGCCAAATAACATGATAACCCAACAACTCCAACACTCAATTCCAAACCAAAATCCAAATGTTTCTAATTATACTGAACGGTCGAAAACCCCCACACAACCGATACAGGAAACAAGAATGGTCCCATACATGCAACCAACTCCATGGAGAACCCCTTATAAAAGGGAAGAAATAGGACAATCCCAACAGCCCAAATATGAAGCAACAAAGGGATTAACACCAACGCAGTGGTCAGGAGGACGTCCTACACCCAATACACGATTAACTTGCAGTTACTGCAAAAAGATAGGACACACGTACGCTGACTGCAATAAAAGGAAAAATACTCCTTTTTGCACACATTGCCAACAGGCAAATCACGACATCCGTGACTGTCGACGGTTAAAGAATCGTAGCGAAAACTTCAACCCAACTATTAATAGGGACAATCGCGCACGAGATAGATTAGAACCTCCACAGGGCCCCCGGGTACTGCGAATAACCCAGAATTGTGAATTTTGTGGGCAACCGGGCCACGGCGTGAATGAATGCCAACAAAAGGTAAGATGGGAATCAAGGGACGAAGCACACTGTTCGGGAAACGATCCATGTGCGAGCCAAAATCCCCAGGCCCGACCCAGCCAATAAATAAACAAAGGGTGCAACCTCAGACGCCGACAACGGCCTGCCCAATGGTACATCTTCCGCTAGATATAAGCACAGATGGTAAGGCACAGCTAGTGGTGGATACAGGCGCTGAGGTAAGCGTGATTAAAGAATCAAAAATCAAGCGACCCAACATCCCCATAAATACCAACGAAACATGTATTTTGGAAACTCCGTTCGGTAAAGGTAAAACCCTAGGAAGTTGTCAGGGAAATTTCAAGTTGAAAAACAATATCCCCTGTACATTCCAAGTAGTGAGCAATATGCCCGATCTTCTTGAAGACGGTCTACTAGGAAACGATTTCCTTTCAAAATACTGCAACGTAGAAGGTCCAAATCAGCAGTTGGTATTCCCACCCACCTCCAACAACGAGGAAGAAAAGGTAGTCCCATTTGAAAACAGAGATCAACTAACATCAGTGGTCGCAAAATCTAATAAGACCATTAACAGCGTCTCTAGAGAAAAATCCATAAAAGGCCGACACCGTACACCACGAAATACCCAAAAGAGGGCAGAAACCGTGGAAATCAAATTCCCCAAACAAATTTACATTCCTGCACGGACACGAAAAATAATTCGAATACCAGTAACTTTAAGAAAAGCAATGGTCAGCGAAAAACAAGAAATACAGGAGGGAGTCTTCCTAGCGGAAACAATTTTACCAGCAGGAGACACAGTGGCTATAGGCATCCTAAACACAGGGACCCGACCATTTAAAACCACTTCCTGCAAACTGAACCTAACCCCATTAGGTAACTATAAAATAATACCTTTAAAACAGGTATCAAAGCTGGATGTTGTTAAAACACCAAAGACACCTTTTCCCAAAAATGGAGCAAAAGGAGGTACAACAAAAAAATGTTGGAACATACAACACGTATGGAAATTTCCCGCAAAGGAAAAACCCCCAACAGCTCGAGATCAGAAGCTGGAGAATGAACTCAGATTAAGTGATACACTGAGTCAAGAGGAGAGGTGTTGTATCCTCGAACTATGTAAGGAATATGCAGACATATTCTACTTAAAGGGAGATAAACTCCCCAATACTCGAGCAATATCGCATAGGATACCACTCATTCAAGACCAGTCCCCAATAAACCAACGTATGTACAGGCTGCCCGAAACACAGAGGCAGGTAATTAACGAACAATTGGAGGAAATGCTGGCAAACGAAATAATCCTGACGAGCAAAAGCCCATGGAATTCCCCTCTCCTGGTAGTACCGAAAAAGCCAGGACCAGATGGAGAAAAAAGATGGCGAGTAGTAGTGGATTTCCGGAAGTTGAACGAGAAAACGATAGGAGATGCGTTCCCATTACCTAGGATCGAAGATATTCTAGACCAATTGGGCCACTCCAGGTATTTTTCCAGCTTGGATCTAGCAAGCGGGTATCACCAAGTACCGGTACATCCTAAGGATAGAGAAAAAACCGCGTTCAGCACGAATTACGGACACTACGAATTCAAACGTATGCCATTCGGGTTAAAAGGAGCACCGGCCACCTTTCAGCGTCTGATGAACTATGTACTCACAGGCCTTCAGGGACTAAAATGTTTCGTATACCTGGATGACATAGTAATATATGGGAAAAACCTCGACGACCACAACAACAAGCTAAGGCGAGTCCTCGATAGGTTAAGGCAACACAATCTCCGACTACAACTGGAAAAATGTTGCTTCCTACAAAAGGAAGTAGTGTATTTGGGACACGTATGCTCGGAAAAGGGAGCCCTTCCAAACCCAGATACTACGGCCAGTGTACATAACTTCCCTGTACCAAGAACAGTCAGACAAGTACAATCATTTTTGGGGATGGCTAATTACTATAGGAAGTTTATACCCCAATTCTCGAAAATAGTCCGACCACTTACCAATCTAACACGGAAAGACGTAAAATTCAAGTGGACCGAGAAGTGCCAAGAAGCATTTGCAACAATTAAGGAACGCTAGTGACACCACCACTATTAATTTACCCAGATTTCTCGAAGGAATTTAACCTAACAACGGATGCTAGTGGCGAAGCACTTGGAGCGGTCCTCTCACAGGGCCTCGTAGGAAAAGACCAACCAATAGCATACGCTAGCCGCACACTAAACAAAGCGGAATGAAATTATTCCACAATCGAAAGGGAATTACTAGCCGTCGTGTGGGCGATAAAAAACTTTAGGTGTTACCTACAGGGCAGGAAATTCACAGTATACACTGACCACAAGCCCCTGAAAGGAGAATTTAACCTTAAGGACCCCACCAGGCGACTAACACGTTTCCACCGTAAACTAGCCGGGTACGATTATAAAATCGAATATAAACCTGGTAAGTACAATACAAATGCAGACGCGCTCAGTCGTATACCTTATGAAAACCTTGAGCCACCAACAAATCTCAAGCAACCAAATGAAAGCCCCGACCCAAACCCTGACAACCCACCACCTATCAAATATAACGTGGTAACCCGGGCACAAAAACGGGTGGAAAGGGAACAAAACAAAAAGGAAGAAGCCTCGGAAGACACAGAAAGTGCGAGGCAAAGCGACACCAGTGGTGATTCAGACGAAGATAAGCCTCGGGTTAAGACCGAAGGCAACCCCGAAATTATCACCAAACTTGAAGAAATCCTAACCATTCTAAAGGACTTCCACGACTCCCCTTTTGGAGGACACCAGGGAGTTAAAAAGACATATAACCGCATCCGTAAGAAATATCAATGGCGTTACATGTTAAGAGATATCAGACGATATATCATCATTATTCGGCACTACAACCGGGATCCGGTCTTGGCCTTTTTTAGCAAGTCCCGAGGCTTGTTAAATTTTCCATAATAATTTGTTTTTCCGGGCAAGGTTATTAGACTTGCGCCAAGACGATATATCAAGAAGTGTAAAAAATGCCAAATGATGAAAGCCAACCCCCAGCTTCGGATGCCAATGGTTATAACTGATGTAGCCGAGAAGCCTTTTGATAAGGTATATTTGGATATCGTGGGACCTTTAGAAAAATCGAACTCAGGGAACCAATATATATTGTCTTTCCAAGATAACCTGACAAAGATGATGGACTGCTATGCCCTGCAGAATGCAGAAGCAGAGACAGTAGCCGAAACGGTTTTTGACCAAATCATCTCAAGGTATGGTATCCCCAAACAAATAGTGACAGACCAGGGATCGAACTTCCTTAGCGATCTGTTCAAAAAACAATGCAAGCTCCTCCGAATAAAGAAACTGCAAACAACAGCATACCATCCGCAGCCTAACGGAGCATTAGACAGAGCCCATAGGCCGTTGGTAGAATATTTACGGACAGTGGTCGATGAAAGCCCGAATACTTGGGACGAATATTTACGAACAGCCACATTCGTATATAACACCAGCACCCACGATAGCACCAAATTAACCCCAATGGACTGTCTATACGGGTTCTGTCCAGAAGTCCCCTCCAACCTGAAACGTGAACCAGAACCTATTTATAACCACGAAAGCTACTACCATCTCCTGAGATATAAATTACAAAAAAACTATACAATAGCAAAAAACAACCAGGTAGCAAGCAAAAATAAATCTAAAGCCTACTATGACCACCAAATCAGATCGCACACATTCCACGTGGGGGACCAGGTCCTAATAAAAAACGAAAATCGTAAGGGCAAGTTGGCATCTATTTGGAAGGGACCATTCCCGGTCATAGCTATAAAGGGCCCAGTCAATACGGTCATTAAAATGGGCCGAAGATCAGTGGTAGTTCACAATAATAGGTTAAAACCGTACTTTTAAAACCCCATCCTTAACAACTCCAAAACCCTGCCCTCTATCAATCCGAAACAATTCCTACCCCCAAGAGGTATTGCAAATTTAAAATATTCGAATTACTTACTCCAAATCAAAAACAATAAATACACACAATAAAATGAAAGAACGATATGGACAAAAATAGACGACGGTAACAAATGTCAAAAAATAAAACATAGCATATAAAGATCAAAAAATCATTAATATAATAAATAAATACATATACAGTAAAATAAACAATACACTAAATGTAACCACACTTCAAAAACCATTCATAACATATAAATAAATATACAATATGATAAGATACAGAGATCATGCAAAAAAATTATATAATATATATGCCAACTATTACGGTTAGAACTAATAAGCAAATAATGTCTGTTATTACAAAACTGCTATTGACACTAATGTTAAAATTAAATACTGTAAGGAGTGAACATTATTGCACATTCAATTATGATACAAAATAAGATACAAATAATTTCTATTATTATTAAAACTATTTAAATGAATAAGCAAAACTAAAATAAATAAACTATTACAAAAAAAAAAAAATAATAATAAATAAACATATTTTATTAATAATCATTTGATTTGTTAGATCTCTAAGTAAATAACAAGTTACGAAAACTATTCAAAAAAAAAAAAAAAAAAAGTAATAAATATATACATATATATAAAGATATAGTAATACCTACACATATATACATAATTATACGTACACAATATATACATAAGAATACCTAAACAAAATGTGCTGAACCTTATAATATAACAATGAAAACCTACGAATGAACTTAAGTTGATTAAATCCATGTATACCTAAAACAAAAATAATAAACAAAACAATGATGTACAAATACAAATAAGTATTATAATATCCTATAACCTACAGTCGCAACAAATGAAATACATGAAAGGGAAAAATATTAAATAACAAAAATTGTAAACACACACACCCCACCACTCACGTTTCTAGAGGCACCCACGGAGTATTATTTCCTCTTCTAAGAATAATACTCATTTCATAAAGGGGGGAGGATTGTTACGACCACAACCACCCATCCCATAAAAATTACCCTTTTGGAGCCAGTCTCCACCACTAACGGCGATACACGCCAAAACCATCCACTTAAAGGATGTGACATAATGCTAAATCAAAGCATTACCCCATACACCTTGTCCCGCATAAATTGATAGCAAACAAATCGAACTAAACGTTCGATTTGCGCTAATCAATTAAACTCCAAGCAAATTGAACTAAACGTTCAATTTGCTCACATAAAAAACTGGGAAACATAATCATTGAACCAAGGGTTCACCACAACAACCCCTAAGAGCCAAATGTGCAGGCCAGATGCCGTCCTTCAAACAAAACCATTGAGTATCATAAAAAATTGCGCGCCAGCAATTTTACGAGACCTCAGAAAAATGGTTATCTAAAACAATTAAAACAACCAACGCCAGTTTTCGTTTTAACAAAATTAAGTTAAAACAAACAAAAGGAAAATATTCGCCTTTGTATCGATTCCCCACGGAAAAGATCCTGGCCCATTCGACTACAATAAACAACATAGAGAATCAGAAATGCTCATTAGCACAATTCTCTATTTGTATTCCCTAACGTATCCTTACAAAAGGGATCCTTGCCGAGTCGGCTAGAACAAACAACAGGCATCATAAAACGAATTACACATTCGTTTAGCGCATATCAACATAGAGGATTATAAATGTGCATTCGCACGATCCTCTGTTGATTTTTCCCTTTGTGTTTCCGCGTTTGATCCCAAGCCGGGAAAGATCAAGAAAGAAATGCCATATCCTTCGACCTTCAGGATGAAGAAAAAACAGGTCTTCGTTGGTGGGTTGAATTTTGAATCTCGACCGAGACGGTGAGATAACCGAGAGTTGTGTTTTGAGAGTTGTCCAGAACGGACGAAAAGGGGGTTTTGGATTTTTGAGCAGGACGGTCGGGAGGAGATTGCTTGTTGGTGTCATACCTATCATACGTTTTAATAAGTGTAAACTAAAGAAAATAACTTTGAAAATAGATCTTGTAACAATACGTTTTAATAAGTGTAAACTAAATAAAATAACTTTGAACAATACGTGTTTAATAAATGTAAACTAGATAAAATAACTTTGAAAATAGATCTAGTAAGAATACGTTTTAATAAGTGCGAGTAAAGTAACTTAGAATGAAGCAACAAAGAACAAAAAGTGTTTTATTTAAAGAGGGATTCCAAAGTGTGTGTGATGTTTAAAGTGAGTGACAAGAAGATCCTTACACCTTGTGTCGAAGGCGGTTCCCATGTTTTCGGGACAGGAAGGTCCGGATACGGCCGAGAAACTCTCGTTGTTTCTCAAGGGCTGCAGAAGGACCTTGGATGGTCTGGCGGTGGAGGAGGAACATACCTTCCTCCGGTGGCTGCCCTCTAGACTGAGCGGCGAGGCCTATCGAATGTTCGAGGAGAGGCCACTCACGACCTTCCGCGAAGCGGAACAGCGTCTCAGAGAGGCCTATAAACCCCGGGTGTCGTATGAGGAGTTGTGTGCGCAACTCTCCAAAATGCGACAACTTCCTTCCGAGTATGCCACGAGTTTCGTTTCCCGAGTGAAGCGGGCCGTGGCACGGTGTGGGGAGGCCGCTGAGCGTTATTATGGTCGACAGGGTAGGTCCGTCTTCGAAAGCCAGCTCGAGGGCATGGCCAAGCCGGTGTTGGTGGGGGGTCTGAGGAAGGAAGGACTAAGGCAGTTCCTCCTCACGTTGGGTAATGTCCCATTTCGAAGCCTGGTGGACCACCTAACCGGATTCGAGCGAGCTCGAAGGGAAATGTTGAGGCAGGACGACATGTTTGTGGATGCGCGGCCCGGAATCGCCGATCGAGCGTCAGAATCGTTGAGTGTAGGGCCGGGAAGCTCCTCAACCTTTTTAGAGGACCCACCCTCCACTTTTAGGGATTACCCTGTGGCGCCGGCGTTGTCGAGTCTTGATCCCTGGGCGGTGTCTTTCGTGTTGCCTGGCGAAGAGCCATGTAGTTGTCGGCGGGAGGAGGATAGCTTTATTCGGGAGCGGTCGTACGGACCCCATGGTTATCGCACAGATGCTGGTGCCTATGCTCCGGCCTCCTCTGGCGAGGGAGCGTGGTCAAATACCGTGCCTTCCTCGAGCCGGAGTGGAGGGTCGCAGAGCTTGGCTCAGGGGGTGTATGTGCCTCAGGATCGATCGGGTCGGGACAATCCGGTCCGGGATCCGGTTGGTCGATCGGCGCACCCCCTGGAATCCCAGACAACATGCAGCTTCTGCAAAATAAGGGGTCATGTGTACGACGAATGCCTGAAGAGAAGAAACACTCCCTTCTGTCGCGAATGCTGGCGGTATGGCCACGATATAGTGGACTGCCAGGGAGGTCCGAGACGGACGCGCGAACCCCAGGCTCTATACAGGGGTTGTGGACAACAGGGCGGAATCGTGCGGCATGGGCCGCACCATCAGCGGCCGCAGGCTCAGCGGAGAGCCCTGCCGGAGCCGCAAGCCCCCTCAGCGGGTGGTGGGCAGGCAACATCAGGTCCCAGGGTATTCAGCGTCCGGTGCTGCTGCGAATTTTGTGGCCGTCAAGGTCATAACTTGCGCGGGTGCGAGTACGAGTATAAGCGGAATTGTGAACAGCAACAGAGTTCTCAGGTTTCTCCCCGCGAGCGGCACGCCGGAGCAGCACAGACTGCGGGCCAAAAGCGGGACACCCAGGTGAAGACTGGGGCGAGCGCAAGTAATAGGCGCGGAAGGCGTAGGAGACAGCGCCGGCGCAACCGCAGGGCCCGTAGTAGTCGCGCGGTGGTTTTGGACTCCCGGGGGGTGAGTGGAGATAGTAGGCGGGGATCGTCCGGGTCGAGCGGTGGCCGAAGGCGACCCGACTCCATGGACTCGGAGCCCTCGAAGGCGGGTGCGAGGCGTGGCGCCTCACCAAGGCATGCAGGAAATAGGAAGGAGCGACCTAAGCACCGTGGGCCCAGGTTGGGCCAAGACCGTTCCAGTCCCGCTAGTTCGGAGACTATTGAGACTCCCAGGCGGGATAGTCCTGAACGGAGGGACAAGGCACGGTGCGAATCTTGCAGCCGACGCACTTATGCGGCGACGGTGCGTCGGCAGGAGAAATCTGATAAGAGGTCGGAAAACTCCCAGAGGTCGGGTAGGGAAACCGCATTGAATACGCTAATTGGCCAAAACTGTCCTCAGCTTTTGCCAGTAAAAATTCCCATGGTCCAGCTCCCCTTGGATATTGGCTGTAGAAACACCACGCGCCTCATGGTGGACACTGGCGCTGAGGTCAGTCTTTTGAAGCGGAGGACCCTTCACCGGGGCCAGGCGGTGGACGTTCGGCAATCCACACCATTGCAGACCATATTTGGCAACGGCAGGTCGAGTGGGTCCTGCCATGGGAGTCTCAAGTTCCACCATGAGATTCCCTGCAGTTTCCATGTTGTAGACTCCATGCCAGGGTTAGAAGCAGACGGCTTGTTGGGTAATGACTTCCTGTCCAGGCATTGCAACATCAACAGACCGGGTGGATGTTTGGAATTTCCCCGAACAGCCATAAATCCCGAATTCTTCTCCGTTGATTTTGTTAATGGTTGGACGGGGGGGGGGGGGGCGGCTGAGGCATAAGGTAGCCAAACGGGGAGTTGGGACACGGGGACCTGCCAAGGTCGATACCGAGGTCCACACTCTTCCGGGGACCCCACCCACACGGGGAAGAGATACGAAAAAATGCTCAGCCAGGTCACCCCAGCGAGAGGAAACATCGTGGGCGGACGAACGTGGGCCGCCGAGGTTCGAAATAGCCCTGAGTAGGCCGGTGCTAGTGCCGGCACAGTCCCAAATAGAGGTGGCTATCCCCATTGACATCCGGGAAAAAGCCATTCTGGTGCCGCAGGACGCGCGAGGAAACCATTTATTCTCGCACTGCGTATCTGCTAGGGCAAGAAGTGCCAGGTTATTGGCATTTAATACCCAGAATAGGCCTCAAAGACTCGATCAGCTTACGGTGAAGGTATACCCCACCAAGGAATATAACATCATCCCCTTGGTGAAGCGTAAAGTTACGTTGCCGGGAACTGACTCTGACGACGAGTCAAGCAGGCCCGTGCCCGAGAACCAATCTTCGGAGGGACAATCCCTCCACTTCGTTCGACATCTGTTCTCGGATCGTCAGTCGCCTGATGAACCCGATTTGAGCTCCAGGTTGACACAATTGTACGGGGAACTTCGTTTAAGAGATAACCTGAACATACCCGAGTGCCAAATAATGAACCATGTCCTTACCGGTTTGCCAGGAGTCGAATGCTTCGTTTATCTGGATGACATCGTCATATATGGTAAGAACCTGGCTGACCATAATGACAAGCTCCGGAGGGTGTTCGACCGGTTGAGATACCACAACCTCAAATTTCAACCGGAAAAGTGTAGATTCCTGCACAGGGAAATAGTCTATCTGGGACATGTTTGTTCAGAAAAAGGAGCTTCGCCAAATCCTGACACGACAGCTAGTGTCAGAGATTTCCCCATTCCTAAAACGGTACGCCACGTCCAATCATTCATAGGGCTTGCGAACTATTACCGGAAATTTGTGCCTAATTTTTCCCGGATAGTGCGCCCCTTAACGAACTTATTAAGGAAGGACGTGAAGTTCACGTGGTCGTCCAAATGTCAACAGGCATTTGAAGAGATAAAGGGGAAGTTAATTTCGCCACCACTATTGGTTTACCCAGACTTCACGAAACCCTTTAATCGGATGCAAGTAATGAGGCACTTGGAGCAGTGTTATCCCAAGGTGAGATAGGCAAAGACCAGCCTATCGCCTATGCCAGCCGCACCCTGAATGGGGCCGAACGTAGATATACCACAATCGAGAAGGAGTTGCTGGTCATTGTATGGGGGGCAACAAATTTTCGTTGCTATTTGTTGGGTAGACGCTTCACCGTGTACACGGACCACAAGCCGCTGAAGAGAGTGTTCGGCGTGAAAGAACCCACCTCACGCCTAACCAGATTTCGTCATAAGTTATCGGAGTTTGATTACTCAATCGAGTACAAACCCGGTAAATATAACACCAATACGGATGCGTTAAGCGGTATTCCCCAATCTGTGGACGAAACCCCTTCACCACCGTGGTGCAACGTAGTGAATCGCGCCCAGGCTAAGAACCAACGGGAAAGCGAGGGATCCCCGCGACGTCCCAGTGACGATGAGTCGCCTCTAGAAGAGGACCCCATTCCTTCCTGCACGGAAAAAGGTATGGAAATAACTAATCCCGAGGAGATCCAGACTTATTCCGGGATTACCGTGATCACCCTTTAGGTGGGCACCAAGGGGTGATCAAGACGTATAAGAAGATACGCAGGCACTACTGGTGGAAGTATATGATGCGCGACATCAAGCATTATATTAAAGTATGCAAGATCTGTCAGCGCATGAAATCTTCCCCAAATTTACGAATGCCGATGGTAATCACCGACATTGCCAAGAGGCCCTTCGAAAAAGTTTATTTAGATACCGTGGGCCCCCTGGACCGTACTCCTGAAGGCAATCTATACATACTTACGTTCCAAGATAATTTATCTAAGTATATAGATTGCTATACCCTGCCCAATGCAGAGGCAGAGGCGGTGGCTTCGGTCTTTTTCGACCAAATAGTTGCAAGGTATGGTGTACCGACGCAACTACTCACCGATCAGGGCAGCAATTTCCTGAGCAGCCTGTTTAAAAGCCTGTGCAGGCTGCTCCGCATCAAAAAACTGCAAACCTTAGCGTACCATCCACAATCGAATGGTGCCTTGGGACGAGTCCATCGACCGCTGGTAGAATACCTACGCAGCATTGTGGACACAAATCTCCAAACCTGGGATCAGTACCTGAGGGCGGCCACTTTCGTGTACAACACCAGCGTGCACGAGGGTACCCGATTGATGCCGATTGACTGTCTCTTTGGTTTTACTCCGGAGGTTCCCTCGAACATCAAATTACCTCCGGAACCGGTTTACAACCATGAGAGCTTCCATAAGCTATTGAAGTACAAGCTTCAGAAAACATATGAAATAGCTAGGCGCAATCTGTTGATCTCGAAAAAGAGGTCCAAAGGGTATCATGACCTCTAGTTACGCCCGTTCACGTTCCATGTGGGCGATAAAGTCTTGATGCGGGAGGAAAACAAGAAAGGGAAATTGGCGCCGCTATGGAGAGGTCCATATGACGTGGTGGATGTGAAAAGCGCGGTCAACAGCGCGGTGAAGCTAGGTAAGAGGACGGTGGTTGTACACAACAACCGTCTGAAGCCTGACTGGGAGTAAACGAGTCCAAAGATGAAAATCAAAGAAAATATATAGGAGCGGGACGATTTCGCCGGCCGGGTGACATTTTAGAGGTCGGGCGAGAGGGGATCACCCCGCCTTACCGGATCGTGTGGGCGGTCGAGCTTTCGGTCGGACCATCGGTTTAGGTGTCGGATCCGCCGCGATAGATGGAAGTCTGTGTTGCTGTTTTTGTCCTTGTCTTCGAGGAATTCATGTTGGTGTTTACCTATGTAATTACTGTTATTTATTTGTTACTAACACTAGTACATAGTTATTATTTATTTACTAACATTAACATTTAAGTACTATTTATTATCCCACTCACACTAACATATAGGTAGCCTAAAACGAACTAAGATTAGCACTTAAGCACTATTTATTTTCCTACTAACACTAATGTATAGGTAGCTAATATTACTAACCTTAACACCTAGTTTATTTATTTACTAACACATAATTGTTAAATTATTTATTTATTTATTTTGTTGATTTGTTGATTATGTGTTTGTTTGCTCTCCGCTATCCACTCTTCAGCGTGACATTCCTCTCCTAAGAATGCCACGCGGTCTTGTGGGGGGGGGGAGATATGTTACGTGCGGCTTCCACCGCCCCCATCATTTAATTGTTTTTAATATAATTTTGTTTGAATATAGTTTGGTGGTAAGGTGGTGGAAGAATTGCACGACCCACATGTGAGTGTTCGAACACACCCCGTTTCGAGTGTGGATCGGATTCTGTTTTCGAAGTGGGTCGTGATGGGGAGAGGGAGAGAGACGGCAGGTTATTACAATTCCGTTTGTTCTTTTTTTGTCTGCTCGGTACTGTTTTTGAGTGCTGTTAGACAGAGTTCAGTTTTTCGACAAGTGGAGGAAAAGCAAGAAGGAAAAAAGTGTTCCCGTTTTTTTTGTTCTTTTTCTTTTTTTGGAGACGTAAAAAATTGTAAAAAAGATAACCCGAAATAAAAATTAGATAACACTAAAAAGTGTTCGTGAAAGTAAAGTTTTTGTTATTTAATATAAAAGTAAAAGCGCAAGTGTACAAAGATTGGACTGGCCAGTCGCAGCCATATCGCAGGCATAAAACGTAGAGGAAGAAACAGATTAAATTTCCTACCAAAATCACCATCTGGCTGTGGCCGCCCTGTTCGTTGTAAGGAAGAAGAACCCGGATTGAGTCGGATGAAAGCTGCTGCACCGACCTCCAACTCTCCCCGGCAAAGTAGCAGAAAACGGCGGAAAAACCCAGGTAACCAATTTTATATTCTATTGATCAAATTTTGGGTGGCTTTATATGCCACAAAGGGGAGCTCCGTTAGGAGAGAACCAATCAGTATTCGACAACTGCGGCACATCATTGTAAACTAACTAGTTACCATTAAAACTAAACAAAATAAATAAAGTAAGAATAAAAAACAAACAGTCGGCCTCTTTAACCGCTTAATGCACACCTCCGTGACATATACGGGCAACGTTTACCGGCAGAATTGTGCAGCTCCGTGAACGTCACGGTCACTGTAATTTTATATGTCTCAAAATATTACAGCTCCGTACGGGTCACGGTTAATATAGAAATATAATTTTTCAAATATTTTAAGTCCGTATCTGTCACGTTGGATGGTAGATTATTGCCATTCTCGGAATTTGCGTTTGCTTATGCTAAGACTAGAGCCAGATGTTTATGACCCACATTATCATTCTAAAAGTTACCTTTTTCATGTGCGGACGTGTAGTATATGCAGTGATATTTGAAAATCCAAGACATTTTGCTAGAATAAGTTTTACGCTAGGATAACAATGTAATATATTTTATCTCAGGTAAGATTTTTTTTATTGTTGAATATTTAGAAATTTATTTAGAAAAATTTGTTCAGCCAAATGTCTGACCAAGAAGATTCTGAATTTGAGTATACCAATTTATCAGAAAGCGGAAGTGACGATAGCGATGTAGCATCGGATTGGGAGGAAAGCGAGGATGATGACCAATCATCAGAACTCGTTCCGTTACAGAGCGGGGAAGCTGTGGAACTCCCTTCCCACGCGAGTGTTCCCGGAGCGTTACAACCTGCAACTGTTCAAAAAGAACTGCAACAGTTATTTGATGGCATCTCGGGGCGCCCACTCGACGCTATAGGTTCGCCTCTCCCGAGAGAAGTCTAATAAAAAAAAAAAAAAAAAAAAAAAAAAAAAATCAAATGATATCTGGCAACAAATAAATACAGATATCTTGGATTCAGCACCACCGCGTTTCCAGTTTATTGGTGTCCCAGGTTGTACATTCAATGCAGATAATTTTGCAGTCTTGAATTATTTCCAATTATTTTTTGATAATGAATTGATAAACTTATTGGTCACAGAATCTAATCGCTATGCAGAACAACAACCACGAAGATCGTCTGATGTTTTATTGCCTATAAAAACAGAGGAAATGCAAATATTTTTATGTATAAATATAATTCAAGGAATACTAAAAAAGTCAGAAGAAAGAATGTACTGGACAACTAAAGACATTTTTCATCATCATCATCATCATCGGCACTACAACCTGGAACCGGTCTTGGCCTTATTTAGCAAGTCCTGAGGCTTGTTAAATTTTCCATAATGATTTGTTTTTTCCGGGCAAGGTCATTAGTCTTGCGCCAGAGGCTCCCCGACGGGGAATCGAACCCCGGTCTCCCGCATGACAGGCGGGTATACTAACCAGTATACTATTGAGGAGCTAAGACATTTTTGCTACTCCAATATTTCCAAAACTAATGTCTTTACGTCGATATTTATACATAAAAAAAAATTTACATTTTTCTGATAATGAATCATATGACTGTCATACTCATCCGAATCCTAAACTAATCAAAATTTGGCCTATTTATGAAGCTCTAAATAGAAATTTTAGTACATTTTATATACCTGAGCGAGACATAAGTGTAGATGAAAGTTTGTTATTGTACAAAGGACGATTGGGTTGGATCCAGTACATCCCTCTATAACGATCTCGTTTTGGGATAAAAATCTACATGCTCGGCGAATCTAAAACAGGGTATTTGTATTCGTTTATTATTTATACTGGAAAAGGAACTATAATATCCCCAAAATATAAAGACATGCCTATGACTTCACAGGTCGTATTGTCGTTAGCAGATTCTCTGCTAGATATGGGATATTGTGTAACGACCGACAATTATTACACGTCCCCACAACTAGCAGATTTCCTTGTATCCAAAAAGACTGATTTATATGGTGCTCTGCGGTCCAACAGAAAAGATTTACCACGACAACTTGTGACTAAAAAAACTAAAAAAGGAGAATCTATAGCATTCCAAAGAAAAAAAGTCATGGTAATGAAGTGGCATGACAAGAAAGAAATTTGTCTCTTGTCGACTATTCACAATCCCGAAAATGTCCTAACTGCGAAGAAAGATAAAGAAGGAAATCCCATAAAGAAACCTAAATTAGTTGTGGACTACAATAACACCATGGGAGGCGTCGATAGATTAGATCAACACTTACATGACTATCAAGTAACTAAAAAACGGGGGAAAAAATATTATAAAAAAATATTTATGCATTTATTTGATTTTGCTATTTTCAACTCTTTTATTTTGTACAAAAAGAATGGAGGAGCGATGGATAATTTGGAATACAGAACAAAACTGATAGAAGAAATGAAAGAAAAATATCACTTGAGTACAAACGTCAAGAAGGCAGGGCGACAAAGACATGTGGGACCATTACGACTAACGGAACGACGTTTTCCTGACGTTATTCCTCCAACTGAAAAAAAGGCTGTATCTTATAGAAATTGTGCAGTATGTTGTTCAAGAAAAGACAGCACGGGCAAAAAAATCAGAAAAGAAACAAGATATTCGTGCAGTGAGTGTGACGTGGGACTCTGCGTAGTACCTTGTTTTAAAATTTACCATACACAATTAAAATATTAATAAAAAAAATTTTTTTTTGCATAAATTAGTTAAAATAAGCATAAATAATAATTATTTGCAAAAAAAAATTAATGATTTTTTTTGTACCTAAATTGATTAAAAAATTTGCATTAAGGGGTTAATTTAAACCACCACCCTACGGTCTCTACTGCCAACCGGCAAGAAGGAGTTCCTGACCGCCGGCCATAACCAAGTCGGAAGAAGACATCCACGGGCTTAACCAAGGCGGAAGCCCCTTAACCACCTTACGGGCTGTACTGCCAACCGGCAAGAAGGAAGTCCCCGGCCAATAGTCAAGCCGGAAGATATCATATGACGAAGGAAGACCCTGGAAAAGTTACATAACATTCCAATCTCCAACTAACCGCAGGTTGAACTCCTCGGCAGAACCCCAAGTTAACATCAGGTTGCAACCAATCTACGGGCGAATAAGCCGGAAGCCGCTGGACAACATTCCAGCGAAGAACACGTGCTAGCAAGCCGGAAGCCGGTAAGTTGTTTTAATTTTTGTTTTAAATGTTTATACAACAATAGTGTAAGCAGGGCATTATGTATTTGTGTTTGTGTTATTTTACTCGAAAGTATTTTGTGAAGTTATACTAGCCTTATTTTTTCATTGCGTCCATTTTTTATTTATATCGAGAAAGGTAAGGGACGCGTGTGTCTCAAAAAATTATATTCCTATAGTTACCGTTTTCAATAAATTGGGTATTTATTATTTTAATTACTCGAATTATAACTGAACTATAGATCATAGTGTAAGCAGGGCATTATGTATTTCTGTTTGTGTTGTTTTACTCAAAAGTATTTTGTGAAGTTATAGTAGCCTTATTTTTTCATTGCGTCCATTTTTTATTTGCATTGTGACAGGCAAGGATTAGCCTGTGTTATATAATTAATATCGGTTAATTATCACTCCCCCCTAAAATACATAAAATCTTGACATATGCATATCCTTCCCCAATACCAAAACATCCCATCAACAGTACAATAGAATATTCCCACTGTTGGAGACGACACGACGGCCACACTGGATGCAACCAGCGCAGTCACAATTGAATGCAGCCATTCACAACATACATAACAAATATCAGCAAACAGCTGACATTCAAATAATATAAAATCATCATTCTTAAAATAAACACACTTCGTTTGTTATTCATGCGACACAGATCGCCCAGCAGATATAATCTATTAACATTACAGTAATCAGTGAAAATAAAGCATTATCTTTACTACCTTAAATAGTCTCCACCGATTTTCATTTGCCTGGAATATAAACTTTGGGATTGTCACCAACGAGTTGAGGTAATTCCTTTCTGTTTCAAATACATCAGATTTGCCATTGTTTTCAGTCAACGGCAAATCTCTTCGCACAGAAAGAAAAAAAAAAAAATTTTTTTTTTTGTACGTTAAAATGAGAATGGATATATATATGTAATATTATACAGAAGGAAAAATAAAAGTGCAACTGCATTAAAAGCGTAGTTTCGTTGCGTATGAAGGGAACAATGAACAAGAACAACTTGAAGGGACTCCAATTGCAATTTAAGAAACCTTTGAATTGAGTGGCACGGACGAGGACGTTTTGGTTTGCGGCGGAGAATCCAGTGGCGTCCGCCCGAGCGAGCTGTGGAACCCAGAGGTTTCGGAAAATTGTTTCTTCAGTTCTTCCAGCACTGTGACACTGTACAATTGCTCAATAAGCAATTTCTGACGACATTCAACAATGGAAGGAATGGTGCATGAGGGAACCATTTGAGCTGACAAAGGCTGCTGGACCAGGGTACGATTTCGAAACGTGGAAGAAGTGTAATCAAGGTTTATATCGTCGTCAACTTAACGACAGGTAAGCTTTTATATATATATATATATATATATATATATATATATATATATATATATATATATATATATATTCAAATTTCTGTTGGGGAAAACGTGACACTTCCCGCTTCTCGTCGGAACACAAACACATTTATTGTTTATACCCACCATGCAATAGACAAATATTTAAAATAAAATAACACCCCTAAAAATACCTGATCCCTATCCCAGTAGATAATATTTGGTTCACAATAAGGTCCCAAATATTATAGACTGAATGCAGCAATAATTTCCTCTAATTTCGTTTTCTCACAGTGACAACCGTCCCTGCATAGAAGAGAAAACGAAACAAAAAAAAAAAAGAAAACGGATATGTATAGACCTAGAACAGGATAGGTCTCTTGGAAGCGTGTCGTCGACAAATATGGTTCGGTCGCCCATAGAAGAAAGAAAAAGAAAATTTTGAGCGCTTGAAATCGAGTCGTGTGCGCGTGCGGTCAATGGTTGTTCAAATAGTTGTATTAAAGAAATAAAAGTTCAAAAGAAAAATTAATAAACAAACGATTCATTAAACATTTGAAAAACAAATTCACTTTTTTCTTTTCATCAATTAGTTTAAATAAAGACAATAAAATAGTTTAGTTGAAACACAAATTCACGTTTTAGTTTTCATCAATTAGTTGTACTAAAGAAATAAAAGTTCAAAAGAAAAATTAATTAACAACCGATTCATTAAACATTTGAAAAACAAATTCACGTTTTACTTTTCATCAATTAGTTTAAATAAAGACAATAAAATAGTTTACATAAAAATAAACAAAAAGGAGTTTTATTTGGGACCCGCAGCGAACCACATCCACCTGCAGCAGAAGCGGCAAACGCCCACGTCTCAACACCTAGTAAGACCAATCAGGGGTAAGTTTTGTGAAGCAAAGTCTGCCAAGACCGAAATATCAATTGTTAAAAGAGAAGTATAACAATTTGGCACGACTTATATATATATTAATTGTTAACATAAAAAAGGTATATAACACCTGTCATAGCCTTATTTTTTCATTGCGTTCATTTTTTATTAGTGTCGAGAAAGCCAAGGAACGTGAGTGTTGTAAGAAATTATATTATATGCGAAGGCGAATGTTGTTATGTGAGTAACCGTTCCATCCTCTTTGTTCTGGCGAGGGCTTAACTCGGCTGCATTGTGGATAGACAATTTAAATAATTTAAGTGTAAACAAAAAATAATCGACTTGAATACTGAGTTTCAATTGAGTTTGATTTGAAAGCCATTTGCATGCAGCTGAGTTATAGTTTCTGATCGAATACAGCTGGTGTGTAAACCCAGTTTCTCTTCGACGTGTCTTCACATATATATCCCTCCCTCCCCTCCAAATCATCACTTTCCCATTACAATAGAATATTCCCATATACAATAGTAAAATAATTTAAATAAAGTAAATCCCCTATTTAAAATCCGCAATCACATTGCACATAGCCATATTCTCTCTATTAGCCATAGTCTCCCTAACAACCAGAGGCCCCTATTAGTCAATTCCGTTTCCTAGAAATAACAATCGTGGAAGCGGAACAAAAAAGGATATGATAAAGAACGACACGAGATTTCCTTCTTGTGATTTTAGCAGTGAAAGCGTATGGTCTTCGCGGAGTCGTGTGTGGGTGCGAATTTCGTGCTATGTAAATTTGCATATTACATAATTTTAAATGTGTTAAATATTGAATACTTGACTTACAAATGATTTAAATGGTTATAAATAATATCGAATAATTCTAATTGTCTTAAATATTGAATACTCGGCTTGTAAACAATTTAAAGAATTATAAATAATAAATAAGTAGTTTGAAATGAGTTAAACATATTGACTAATCAAATGTGGTTTGGATTCTGAACCTATCCTGGAACGGACCTTAATGGAGAGCAGAGAGAGCCGCGTTGGGATCCAGGATAAGACTCAAGATTAAAAAAAGGGGGTAAGTTTTGTGTATACCCAATAAAATACTAACCCTTGAATTAATTGTTAAAATATCTTTAACAAATATGAGAGTGTGGAGAGACTCGAAGAAGCCCACAGGAACATCCATCAATAAGGGAAAATTAATTGTGCAATCTTCAGAACAATAAAGTTTTAAGTGGTTAATTGAAAACCAAAAGGAGGAATTACGTGTCGAGTGTTTTAATTGTGGAGAGACCGAGAAGGACCCCGAGGAACGGTAGGGTACCACCCACGAACACAAGGTATGGTCTTTTAATTATCCTAGTACTAACACCGTCGGCGAATATAGTACAACTTGACGCAATTACCGCCGCAACACCGACATAAATCATGCCGCATTCCAAATTAACACCACATATTTAAAATACCTCAACTTACTATCTGAAACCCACAACATATTTTGGCGCAACCTCTTACAATGAAATACCAATAAAAGTAACACAGCATAACTCGAGCTAAATATATAACAGATTTCGTACAGCATACTCCCATTAAGAAGAAAATATAACATATTTGGACAAGCAAATAAGATATAACATATTTACGCAAAAAATAACACGACAATGTCAACAAATGTCGACATCCTCAGAAGACTTCGTATCTCTCTGACATTGATTGATAAAAAGAGAACAGACGTCAGATTATTTTTCATTTTTAATATTCATTCATCGTTCAATTTTCATAGAGAAAGTCATTCGTTTCATTTGATTGTTTTATATAAAAAGTAATTAGAGTACAATAAATTAAAAACGGTGCTGCTAATTTTAGACGATAGCCCAAATTTCAAGCTCTAAAAAATGAGTGAAATGGATAAGCGAAACATTGAGATTAAATAGCAAAAACGAAAAGATCGCTCTTTACATCAATTTTGTTGCGCTCAATATGTCATATGTACAAATGACTTATGGCTTGAATAATCCAGTCAACTTAGCAGTAAAGCCTCAACCTGTGATGAAATCACGCATGGCCGAAGCAAGGTAATTAAGAATAATTCTCCTCACCATGTGTGTGGACTTCAAAAAAAGAAACAAGCACACGAAATTCATTTTATTCCATATTCGTTAAAATTCACGAGTTTGTCTGCTTTCAATGATTGTCAAACACAAACTAAATGACGCAGCTTATAGATAGATGGAAGCAGTGTTGCATTTAAAGTTACTGCGCGGAAAATTCAAAAAGTCACTTACTTATCAAACTGCTCTCGTATTATAATATTGTTTCGTAGTCTTGAGAAAGATTCCGTGTGGGTAACTTATATCCCACACGTTAATTGTAAATATTCTATAGTTGTGTCAATAAATTGTTAAAATACAGACAAAAAAATAATCGCGGGATCGAAAAGGAGATTAAAGAGTTTTTTCCTTCTTAATTGATCAACCCAGAGGACGATCAAAACTGGCGCAGTCCGGCCCCCAACTGTGTATCCGTGTGTAATTTAAGTGTTTTTTTCGCTCGAAACTGAGCATTCGGACAACAAAACCGTTTCGTACCAGTCATTATCGGCACGTCAAAAAGGAAAGACGTATATTTGCCAACGAAGGAAAAAACAATTCGTCGCGCGATCGAGTACAGTGAGTGTAAGTGCACATGTGTAAGTTACACAGTGTGGCCGCCACTGAGAGCGGTTGTTTTGAAAAATTGTGGAAACAAATATAAAGTGTGTAAGGGTTCCACACCTTTCATGAAATAGGGTCAGGCACATTTTAAAACGATAACAACGATGGCGCAAAAAATACAGATGGCGCAAAAAAAAGTAAAAGCAAAGAAAAGGGAATACACAGGAGCAGGCAACCAATTCAACGAATTGGTTGACCTTGACCCAAGTGAAATTGAATTACCCCCTGATGAAGGAAATAATATCACAGGTACAGAAACAGATCCGGCGGCACTAGACAAACTCCTTGCGGATATCGACACCAAAAAAGAGGAACTGAATAAACAAAAAGAAGCAACCCTCAAATTAAAAGACCTGGTGCAGCAACAACAAAGGCAAGAAAATGCAACAACACAACGGAAAAGTCATGAGCAACAACACCAGGAAGCAAACAAAGGAGATGCAGTAGCAGCAAAAGAACTGTGGGGGTTCTCTACATTACATGGAGAACCAACCCACAATTCCAACCTAATTTTGACCGCTAACAGCGCGTCACCTCAACCCCAATTCCCCCTACAAGCTATTTCATCTGAAAGTCATGTTTTCCAAAAGGACGCATAGCTGAATTCATGATTCTATGCAATTAATGCATAATTGAATTCAGCTCCCCTTTGCCATACGGCAACTCCATTTCCCTAACCCATGAGATTTCCACCGGTAATTGCAATTCATGTCGGTTAGCAACGACAAAGTCTGACCAAGCGACGCGGTTGCACCATCGTGCAACCGGTGGGGAAATTATCGCATTATCTAATTTGGTTCCCACGGTCATAATTCCCCAGCAGACGTAGCGTCCCTTTTAACTTCCCCCAGACACTCTATTCGCTGGGGAACAATGATCTCTTTTGTCAGGTGAATAGCACAAACCATTTTACTCTCCATCCCATTTTTATCTCCTCATAGTTCACTGCACTCTGAAATCACCACAGTCACCGCACTAGGTCACTCGGCCATATTCAGATTTCGCATTATTGCATGTACCCAAACGCCAGCCTAGCAACACTAGGTCATTGCGCTCTTCCTTTTGGTTTCTTTATTCTTCCTATGCCCATCGACTGTCGAATGAATGCACAAGTGTTTATTCACCTCGATGAGCTGGGAGATTTGAAGAATGCACAGGAGAGCACGATTAACATTGGTTGATCGTTGTGCAAATCAAAAATGCAAAGTTTCATTCCTGATTGCAGGCAGTCGCCTTACAACCACAGCAGCGTACACACGCTACGTCAAATGTTCCAAAAAGTCGAATCTCTATCACCAGTGCGCTTACAACGTGTCTAAAAATAAATCGTTTCATTTTGTATAAATTCTAATTCCAAGAGACAAATAAAAATTTGCTAAATTCGCCAGTGCCCAATCGGAGAAAGGATCTCCAGTGAATGTAAATAAATCGTTTCTTTTTGTATTTATCTAAATCAAAGAACTGTGTAGATTCCTAATTCCAAAAGACAAATAAAAGTTGGCAAAATTCACCTGTGCACGATCAAAGGAAGGATCTCCAGTGAATGTAAATAAATCGTTTCTGTTTGTATATATCTAAATCGAAGGACTGTGTAGATTCCTAATTCCAGAAGACAAATGAAAATTAATAAAATTCACTTGTCACATCACAACTAGCTTCCATGTTTTCTTTGAACAATCATTGGGGTTAAAAGTGAACCTAGTGCCCGTGTTTTGGCCTCAATACTTTCTACCCCCACAGAACCAGCACATCGTAACCAACAAAAAGGAAAAGGCGCCGCCTGTAATACTTACGTCCATGGCAACAAAGGACGTTATAAAATTAGGTGAGTTAACTTGCAAAAATTTCAAAACGAAAAAAATAAATAATTCCAAAATAAAATTTATGTGCGATGATATTGAAGGTTAACGCAAAGTAATGACTGCTTTGGGTAGGACAAAAAGCGAGTACTACACGTACACCCCGAAATCGGAGAAAATAATCTCCATGCTCCTAAAAGGAGTTGACGCAGGTTTTCCCCCGAGGAAGTATTCGAGGAATTAAAAAATATCGAAACCGATAACTTAAAATGAACAGGTGTGAAACCCTTCTCTGCCGCGAACTCCAGAAAACGCAATTGCAAATTGCCTTTCATTATTGTATCACTGAGTCCCAACGGTAAAGTTGATGCTCTCCGATACATCAAACACCTCCATCACCAAACAATAAGTTGGGAAAAAATAAGAAAAACCGATCGCGTATTGCAGTGCATGCGTTGTCAACGCTTCGGGCACGCGGCATCGAACTACCACATCCACAATAAAACAATAGAACACAAAGTTTAAAGATAAGTTTAAAAAAGGAAAATTAAATATACACGCGAGTGATATGCAGTGCGGGAAAACACTCTAGCATTTCCATCCCTTGCGTTTGTTTTCCTTTTTTCGCACCTCTGTTTACGTCCCTCAGGCATCGATACTTTCGATTGAGTTATAATCTTTGGAGAGTTTTTTGTGTCTAAGTGGCATAACGTTCATCATGGAAGGGATGTGACCTGGATTTCGGCACGGATCTAGTGGGACACCTACTACAAGGCCATAACACCTGTAGTGGTTTCTTTCGCTTATCTATTGCTGGTCCCGACCGACTTGCATCCTTTCCCGAGGCGGTATTGCTTTTCTGTGTAGGGCCATTACAATGTAGCGGGAATTTCGTGTTGATTTGTGTAACACTCGTGACTTGAGATTTAATTTCTCTTCTGTGATACCCACGTTTCTAACAAAAAACGAACTATCCTTGGATTTAGCGAAACCCAGGTAATTACTAATATAGATATTTCCGATTTGAATCTACCTGGATATAACTTAGTGCCTCTATTCTTTCCAGATCGTGGTATAGCCACATACATACGAAATGATATTGCTTATCGGGTTCTGCTACAATATGGGCTCTGTTCCAACCCAGAATTTAGTTTCTCTTGGCTAAAACTCCACGTTCGTAAGCATATCATACATTACTGCTTTCTTTACAGAAGCCCAAACTTGGATAGAAACGCATCCTTTAACGTGTTTGATACTCTGTCTGATTCTATCGATAGGATCTTGACCCTATATCCGCACACTGAAATCGTTATTGCGGGTGCTTTTAATGTGCATAACTCTCAGTGGCTTCGTCACTCCAGACACACAACACCTGAAGTTCGGTGTTCAGCTTTTTGCTGAGTCAAATAGTTTAACTCAACTTGTCATTGAGACAACACGGGTATCAGATATATGTAACTGGTCATTTCACCAACACACTGGACCTATTTCTCACCTCCCACCCAAACAAATACACAATTGAAGTTTCTTCGCCCTTCAGACCACTGTGCCGTGTCAGCTAAATTTCCTCTAACCAACAGTAACGATAATGAGAAAGCTCCCAAAAAGAACCGTATGGTTCTACGAGAAAGCCAACTGGGAAGGTCTGAACAGTCTGATTTGGGAGGTTAAATTGGTCGTTATTTTTCCCTAATAATGATATTGACTCTATAGCGGGCACATTGACAGACACGATTCTACTTGGCATGCGGAACTTTATTCCACACAGAGTAAAGAGTATCAAACACAAGAGAAATATGTGGTTCGATTCCGGGTGCAGAGAAGCCATTAAGGCTAAAGAGTTGAGCTTCCGGTTGTATAAATCAAACAATACTGAGGAAAACCAGAAATGATTTAAGGGAGCTAGAAATGACTGCAATGCGTATATTCAACGCCCCAAGTTCTTGCATGACCAGAGAGTGAGACAAAAAATACTACACCCTCCCACAGGTAGTAGAAACTTCTGGGCATTCGTGAAAAACATTCAAAACTCAGTCTCTTCATCCATTCCATCGTTTATAGTCGAGTACTACATGTGCTACTTGCAGCACATTTTACAGCCAACTCAACGCTGCCTGAGTTCCACCCCAACTTGAGCATAAGCAGCACACCATGAGCCAGATTCGGTTCCGAACGCGTACTGTTGCCCGCGCACTCAAGGAGCTAAACGCACACAAATCCGCTGATCCAGGTGGCATTTCCCCAATCCTCTTGAAGAGATGTTCCTCTTCACTCGCTAAACCACTGCGGAAACTCTTCCATTTGTCTTATTCTACTGGCCGTTTCCCGAATAGATGGAAGTCAGCGAACATTTAGCCAATTCCCAAAAAGGGCTGACAAATAATCCCTTTCTTCTTATCGACCCATAGCACTAACTTCTAATCTCTCCAAGGTAATGGAATCACTTATCAACCGTCAACTTACGAAATATCTGGAATCTAATGACCTCGTCAAAGGCCGCCAATATGGCTTTCGTAGTGTAGTGATCCTAAATCACAACCCTCTTCCATTTACTTTAAAAACCTAACCCAAGCCCCATAGGAAATACTTACCTATACCTAAGAACCCTAATCCATTTCCCCCAGAAAATCATATGTACGACAGGTTAAACCAAAAGTTAATTTGCAGCACATTGATTCAATTCCCAAAACCCAATTCCATGTGAAGCACAAAAAATCGGGTTTCTGCTTCTTGAACTAATTAAACACCAGTGGACAAATCCTGATGCCACAAAGTATAAAAGGGCGGCGCATTTTGATTTCGAGAGGAGTGGGAATCTGAACGCCGATAGTGACACATATATAAAAGAAAGAAAGTTAAATAAACAAATCCAGAAAACCAAAGCAAAGAGCTTCTTATTTCGGCCCGAAGGTGAGTAACACAATAAAACAAATAAAAAATAAGTGTTGTGTAGCAAAACATTTTTGGTACGCTAACAGTAGCAACAGGTCTACAGGAGATCTGATAGCATACCTTACAGAAAAGTGGAGCCATTCCATGCTCTACCTCGGTGAAAGCAAGATAGCCGCATTGGATATTTCAAAAGCCTTGGACAAAGTTTGGTATCCAGCCCTTTTGTCAAAAATGCATTCATATGGAGTGGACAATTCCCTGACCCAGTGGATAAGAGACTCTCACCCGCTCTCATTCTCATCTTTATAAATGATCGCCTGTCAATTACTCACAACCCAATTCACTCGTTAGCTGATGATAGCACGTTGAGTTTCTCATACTTATCCGAACACTCCCGTCCAAACTCTTCGAATGTCACTACCAACCAGCAACTTATGCTTGATACATTGAATTCAGGCCTCAACAAGATATATCAGTGGGGATTATCTAACCGAGTAGAATACAATGCCCAAAAGACTCAGTGCTGTCAAAGGCGAGCCCCTAAGTAAATATACTGTCTATGAACGGTGTTACGTGCGGCTTCCACCGCCCCCATCATTTATTTGTTTTAATATAATTTAGTTTTAATATAATGTGATGGTAAGGTGGTGGAGTAAGTGCACGATCCACATGTAAGTGTGTGGACACACCCCAGTTCGAGTGTGGATCGTGTAAAGTTTCGAGTTCGATTTTCGGAGTGGACGTTGAGGGAGAGCGAGAGAGAGGGAACAGGTTAATGTTTTTTGAAAATACGGTTTTAGATTCCGTTTGTTATTGATTGATGGATACTGTTTTTAAGAGAATACAGTTGGTAACTGAATGTTAATGTAGAGTTCGTTGATGTTGGAAGTGAAAAGAAAAAGGAGGAAGAGCAGACAGTTTTCTTTTTTTTTGTAAAAGCAAAAGGCAAAAAGTATATGTGAAACTAAGAATTGTGAAGGGGAAAACAAAGAATTCCAATAAATGAAGAAAAAGCATCAACCACAAGTGTTTGATTTGGATCGGCCTAGCCCATCCATAACGCCAGTTTTCTAAACTATCAAGGAGATTCGTGACGAGGTAACCGGAGGTGGATATCTCGTCGTTCGTTGGGTTGGATTAGCAGAGGCACAGGAACTTCTCTCAGAGGACGCCGTTTGGCGGCGGCCGTCCTGGTCGTGTTGGGAGTGAAACCTATAGAGAAAAGCCATAGGTGGTGGATCAATCTATACAGAAGAACCACAGGTAACCAATTTGCATTTATATACATAAATTTTTGTGGCGAAAAATTATATCACAACGGCGCTTGCATCGACCAAGCTAAGGAACTATCAATCCTCGGCACTCGAATTAATTCCACTCTTAACTGGAATGACCACATATTTGAAGCTGTGAAAAGTGAAGTCAAATGTAGGGGGTTAAAAGTTAAAGGAAAAGGAAAGAAAAAAAAAGTAAAAAGGTTCTAATGTGCATAAAGTTATTGTAATTGTTAATGTAAAATTAACGTGAAAGTTGTAAAATAAATGTTAATTCTTTTGTTGCGTTGAACGAAGTTTGTTTAATTTTTTGGTCCGGCATATGGAATGATAGAGAGTGTGAATTATGGTCAGATAACAAGAATACTCGAAGGTGAACTTTGTAATCCTGTCCGCAGCGCCCTGCCTTGTTCGCATTGATCATCGGAGCCCGATCGAGGGTGGAAACAGGCTCTGGAATTGGAACCGCGGGATGGTTGCCCGTTGCGGCTGTACCCAGGTAAACCGTAACTGTCTAACATTCTGTTCACAGGAAGAAAACGGCTAGTCAGTGACCGTTGGGTGTAGCTGTTTTACAAGAACACAGAAGACGATTTTAGCGGAACCAGGACTGGCGGATGAGTCACAGTGCAAGGTGAAAAGAATGAAATTAAAATGTATGTTGTTCGATAATAAGGAGTAAATGCACATTCGCTCGCCGCAGTTAGTTTAAGTGATTCCGTGGCACCGCTTACCAGTCGCCAGTCATATTCGAACTGAAATGAAAAAGTCGAATTCAACGGGAAGGCGAAACACAAACCAGTTGGATTAAAAACAGAGGAATTAGGGCATGGCAAGGTTAAGATCAATTTTGCAAATCTGATGTAGACAGCGAACCTGAGGAACGATTCGACTGCAAAGGCGAAATAATTTTAGAGCCCTATGTATTTCCTGATCGGAAAGTACAACAACCACCGCTCGGCCAATCTGCACGTATTCCCGCGAAACAATTTTGTTTGTGCAAAGTAAGGCTGCTTCAAATAGAGTCAACAGCATACAGCATAACAACTGGTGAAGCCAGTTAATTAATCAACAATTGTTATCCCATGATAACTGGCGCAGCCCAACATCCCAAACATTTACCGGGCAACTTGTTGCAACGGCAAGCTTGTTCCCAACATTTCCTAACAACATTTTGTAACAACAATATTGGTGTTTTGCTGTGACTGAACTTTATTTTTGTGACAACTTGGCGACCTTCTATCAAACTTGTAGATCGCTACAATTGCCCCCCTTTATATATTACAATTGCCGCAGATACGGTCCCCTTTTAATGCTACATCGTTGCTCAACTGAACTTGCTGAATGTGTTCCGCCCCTTCAGACATTTTTCCGGGATACCCTTCAATCTGTGGATGAGTGGCGGTTCCCTCGAACGCCACCAACCATCTTCCCATAATCTAAGTGAAAACCCCCATCTAGGGCATACAACCAAAATAAAAACAAGTACCGTGGCAGTTCTGTAGGGGTTTCTCTATCCTATAGGAGAAACGACCTGTGGCGGTTCGTGCGAACGCCACTACTCACCTGCCTACTTACCACCAGGTAACCTTTTTTTCGCAAGCCTTCGGCGCCAGTAAATCGAATACTTACCTGCATTAGCATGTAAAATAACCACAATGTCCGCTGATACAAGTGTATGAGCAATAACAGGCATCCTCCTAAAAGTAGAAATGCGAAAAAACACGAAAATCATGACATGAAGACCAAGCGCAACGTAGTTGCAATGGTATGAAACTACATGGCATAGGCGGCATGGGACATCTGCACATCGATCTGGTAAAAACATCAACCAACGATCTGATGTAGCAGAACAACCATGCAAAACATGATGCGGTTGCGCAAGCCTGCGACTAATTCCTGGAATTACCAAGCAGGCGCGCAAACAGATGAAACCTACAACGCATGCCCTTAAAAGGACACATCTCAACCAATACAAATACGAGAGATACAACGCATGCCCATGTAGCTGCATCACATAGCACGTATGAACAATACGAGCGACCCTCCACATAATGACGTACAACGAGCGAACACACGCCATGGCGCCCACCACTGTGCACATAATGAATAAAGTGCACACAGGCAGGGGTACGATGTGGTTACCAACACCGATGGATGTTGATGTGCTATGGTGTGGCGCGAGTCAACCCTTAAGAAAAAGTCAGTTGAAAAGAGGCAATCGACTTGAGCGCTAGCGATAGTGAAAATCTTCGTTGCGGTTTAAACAGTTCTACGTGTTCTAATAGCATTATAAAATATAATGGTAACACAGTGCACGCGCCATAGTAAAAATATTTTTGGTCTGCAGTGGTGATCGAACAGCAACGAGCGCTTAATCACATTGTAAATTTTACGTAATTGTAACACAGTGCGCTAGCGATCGTGAAAAACCTTCGTTGCGGTTTAAACAGTACTACGTGTTCTAATAGCATTATAAAATATAATGGTAACACAGTGCACGCGCCATAGTGAAAATATTTTTGGTCTGCAGTGGTGATCGAACAGCAACGAGCGCTTAATCACATTGTAAATTTTACGTAATTGTAACACAGTGCGCTAGCGATCGTGAAAAACCTTCGTTGCGGTTTAAACAGTTCTACGTGTTCTAATAGCATTATAAAATATAATGGTAACACAGTGCACGCGCCATAGTAAAAATATTTTTGGTCTGCAGTGGTGATCGAACAGCAACGAGCGCTTAATCACATTGTAAATTTTACGTAATTGTAACTCAGTGCGCTAGCGATCGTGAAAAACCTTCGTTGCGGTTTAAACAGTACTACGTGTTCTAATAGCATTATAAAATATAATGGTAACACAGTGCACGCGCCATAGTAAAATATTTTTGGTCTGCAGTGGTGATCGAACAGCAACGAGCGCTTGATCACATTTCGAATCTTACATAATTTTACACAGTGCACCAGCGATCGGTAAGAACCATTGTTTGCTGTCAAACGGTACAACGCACTCGCGATCGTGGTAAACCTTTGTTTTCAGTTAAAAGAAAATATATACGAAATACATATAGTAAGTAATTCCGCTGTATTAATTACATACAAATACTTAATGTACTTAATTACTAATATATCAAATATATACTAAATACAGGTAGTAAGTAATTCCGCTGTATTAATTACATACAAATACTTAATGTACTTAATTACTAATATATCAAATATATACGAAATACATATAGTAAGTAATTCCGCTGTATTAATTACATACAAATACTTAATGTACTTAATTACTAATATATCAAATATATACTAAATACAGGTAGTAAGTAATTCCGCTGTATTAATTACATACAAATACTTAATGTACTTAATTACTAATATATCAAACATATACGAAATACATATAGTAAGTAATTACAATATATATATACATACAAGAATACATATTGTACTATAATTCAATTTGTTAAAACTAATCCCTATATATTAATTACCTACAAATACTAATTGTACTTAATACTAATATATCAAATATATACTAAATACATGTACTAAGTAATTCCGCTGTATTAATTACATACAAATACATAATGTACTTAATTACTAATATATCAAATATATACTAAATACAGGTAGTAAGTAATTCCGCTGTATTAATTACATACAAATACTTAATGTACTTAATTACTAATATATCAAATATATACGAAATACATATAGTAAGTAATTACAATATATATATACATACAAGAATACATATTGTACTATAATTCAATTTGTTAAAACTTATTAAATACCTATCGTATTTAGATTTAAAATGTTAGAAAGCGTATGGCCTTAATAAAGAAAATAGCCTTAAGAATATAACAGTGGTTTATTTTGAATACATCAACAATACGCCAAGGAAGCACCGCGGTGGGGACGTCTTCGGTGAACTAGTGTTCCGCGGACACGCTATCGAGGACAAGAAGACCTACAGACCCACAATTCCAACCACAATACCTACCCATTTCCCTTGATAGATATTTACCAGCAGGACATGTCAAAGGGGCGCATAGCTAAACTCATTTTTCTATGCAGATAATGCATAATTGTGTTTAGCTACAATCAACAACATACGGCAACACTATTGCGCTAACCATGGGAGTTCCACCGGAAATTCCATTCGTATTGGTTAGCAACAACCAAGCCAAACCAAGCGAGGCGGTTACGTCATAGTCCATAGGCTTGGGTATTATTGAACATTCGACAGAATGGAATTATATCCCCAGCCGATACGGCGTCCTATTGACTTTTCCCAGATCACCCATTCGCGTGGGACCAATGATCTCTTTTTGCTGGTGAATAACCTTAGCTATGTTTGCCCTCTCTCTCGTATTCCTGTCTTGCTATAGTGCGTTGACCTAAGAGATCACCACTAGGTCAGTAGACCAGCCGTATACACGGCATTGACGCACACACACCTAGCCGGATCCACCCTGGGTTATTGTGCTTTCCCTTTTGATTTCTCCATTCTGGTTACGCCCATCGACGTCGAACGAATGCACAAGTACGTTTCGACCTGGATGAGTGTGGTGAGTTGGGGAACACACAAGAGAGCATGATTACCATTGGCAGATCAATGTGTAAAAAGCAAAAAGTACGATTTCCACCCAAAATAGAACCAGTCACATCTCAATCGTTATAGCGAACAGACGCGCTGCCGCTATAAGTCGCTAACTTTTCATCATCGTGTCAGGTCGCGCCGTTCGTGCCAATAAAAAGTTCATTGTCGTAAAATTGTCGCTCAACAGTGTAAATACCAATGTAATTAAATTAACAAAGTCACAGTGTCGAGAAAAAAAAAAGTTTCTTTCAACTTGTATATTATTTGTAAATAAAAAAAAAAAAATTTATTAATAGTTTTAATAAGTTCTAAGTTCAGTGAAAAGAAAACAAATCAATGCCAATAAAAGAAGGATTAACATCAAGTAAAGACAGTGCCTTTTATTTATCGTCTTTTTCCCGGGTGAACTATTTTCTAACCAGACTTAATCGTCGAGGGTGAAGTGAATACTTGCCATACGTGGGCATCCATACCTCAACCCCCACATTGGTGACGCGACAAAGGATACGTAACCTTCAACAAAAAGTTCAAATTTAAACAAAATCAGTTATTTACAAAAAAAAAGACAATCAAGAAATTTAATCAACAAAAAATTCAAAAATCCAAACGTTCAAAATTCAAAAAGCATTAAACAAAATTCAACTAAAGTGAAAAGTTTAAACAATTCTTCAACAAAAATAATTAACAAAAAATCAACAAAACTTCATTGAAAATAAATAAAATCAATTATTTAAAAAAGACAATAAAGAATTTTTCAACTCAAAAAACCAAAAGCAACAAAAATCCAAAATTATTAAAAGTCAAATAAAAAGTGCCAAAACTCAAGAAAATTCAAAAATAATTAACAAAAAATAAAAAGTGCTAAAGAGAACACATTTTATCAACAAAAAATTCTTCAAACCAAAAATTTAAATAAATCAAACAAATTCAGTTCAAAAAAAAAACAAAAGACATTTTGAAAGGGCAAGTAGAGCCCCACCTCAGCTGTACCATTACCAGCTATAACATCGCCAATCACCACGGATCTCCTCGGCTGCCAACGAAGTCGCACGACCGCCTATCACCCCGAATCCAACGGGATGATCGAACGCTGGCATCGGTCTCTCAAGGCTTCCCTCATGTGTCATAACGACACTAAATGGTTTGACGCTCTACCTACCGTACTCCTCGGTCTGAGGACTAGTTTTAAGGAGGACATAGGTGCTTCCGCTGCGGAACTCACCTATGGCACCAACCTCCTACTACCAGGCGAACTGTTCGTGGATGATGATACGCCACACAACCAGTTGCAGGATGTGGGCCACCTCCGCGACCTTCTTCGTAAGGTTAGAGCATCGCCCGTGACCAGGCATGTTCCTAAAAAACTTTTCGCTCACCCTGAACTGCACAGCTGCATGCACGTCTTTGTCAGGGTGGATAAGGTTAAAAAACCTTTGGACCCTCCGTATGACGGTCCCTTCAGAGTCACCAACCGCATCACCGATCGTGTCTTCGAGATTGATATTCGAGGAAAACGATCCACGGTCAGTGTTGAGAGACTCAAACCTTGTTTCTTCGAGGCGTCAGCTCCAGATCCTCAGTCAACAACCGACTCTGCCAACATTCGCCAACCACCCCAACCTCCACTCACCCGAAGCCGAGCACGTCTCCTTAGGCAATCAAAAAATCCTCCCAATCCACCTCCAATCTAACTTCCTTCCGACAACCATCAAACTACTCCTTTCGACCTACCATTATTTCGTGACTATGTCACTGGCGGGGGAGTACTGTAGGGGTTTCTCTATCCTATAGGAGAAACAGCCCACAATTCCAACCACAATACCTACCCATTTCCCTTGATAGGTATTTACCAGCAGGACATGTCAAAGGGACGCATAGCTAAACTCATTTTTCTATGCAGATAATGCATAATTGAGTTTACCTACAATCAACAACATACGGCAACACTATTGCGCTAACCATGGGAGTTCCACCGGAAATTCCATTCGTATTGGTTAGCAACAACCAAGCCAAACCAAGCGACGCGGTTACGTCATAGTCCATAGGCTTGAGTATTATTGAACATTCCACAGAATGAAATTATATCCCCAGCCGATGCGGCGTCCTATTGACTTTTCCCAGATCACCCATTCGCGTGGGACCAATGATCTCTTTTTGCTGGTGAATAACCTTAGCTATGTTTGCCCTCTCTCTCGTATTTCTGTCTTGCTATAGTGCGTTGACCTAAAAGATCACCACTAGGTCGGTAGACCAGCCGTATACACGGCATTGACGCACACACACCTAGCCGGATCCACCCTGGGTTATTGTGCTTTCCCTTTTTAATTTCTCCATTCTGGTTACGCCCATCGACGTCGAACGAATGCACAAGTACGTTTCGACCTGGATGAGTGTGGTGAGTTGGGGAACACACAAGAGAGCATGATTACCATTGGCAGATCAATGTGTAAAAAGCAAAAAGTACGATTTCCACCCAAAATAGAACCAGTCACATCTCAATCGTTATAGCGAACAGACGCGCTGCTCTATAAGTCGCTAACTTTTCATCATCGTGTCAGGTCGCGCCGTTCGTGCCAATAAAAAGTTCATTGTCGTAAAATTGTCGCTCAACAGTGTAAATACCAATGTAATTAAATTAACAAAGTCACAGTGTCGAGAAAAAAAAAGTTTCTTTCAACTTGTATATTATTTGTAAATAAAAAAAAACAATTTAATAATAGTTTTAATAAGTTCTAAGTTAAGTGAAAAGAAAACAAATCAATGCCAATAAAGGAAGGATTAACATCAAGTAAAGACAGTGCCTTTTATTTATCGTCTTTTTCCGGGGTGAACTATTTTCTAACCAGACAATCGTCGAGGGTGAAGTGAATACTTGCCATACGTTGGCATTCATACCTCAACCCCCACAGTTCCATTGAACACCACTACTTACCTTACAGGTACAAAAGGTAACAGTTTCCTGAAATACACTAAAAGCCTGTACTTACCTTCCATGCCGTACCTGTAACATTAGAAAAACCGGTGAAACATAAATTCTCGCTGATATGAAATTCCAGCGGCAACAAATACAATATTTTCAAGGCAATTTGGTTTAACAACCAAGCAACCAATATTGCCTGTGCAATATCTACACGATATTCTTTTGCGCGCCAGCTGCACACCAGCAGGAAAAGGTATCTTGCCTTGGCACAGCATGCCCACCTCGAGCGATCACCGGAGCGACCGATACATGAAGGCATCCGGCTGGCGCCCCGGTAGTCGAATTCGCAAATGGAAAATTACCATCAGAGTTCGATTGCGAGAATATACCAGCGAAATGTACACGATCAGCAATAATGCTTTGCGCAGTCGTTGATCGTGTAAACATTTCAACCCTTTTGCCGTTGAGATACTCGCACCTGTGCGAACATTTAGATGGGACTTATGCAATGTCTGCGTACTTGCGGACGCACACGATGAGCAGCAGAAGCAATCATCGTGTGTGTACTTCCACCCCTTTTGTGTTGAACCAAACACAAAAGGGATATATTACCAAATTTGGTCATCGAAGCGATGATGGGATTTCGGTATCCTATCGCTTCGATGAAATTATTTAATCTCGGTTCGGATTCCGTGAGGGCAGGTCGCGCCCTCACGTTAAATTACATCCCTCTTGGGCCGTCCCAAGGGATCGATTAACTCTAACATACGAGTCTGAATTGTCGCATCGGTGGCGTTTGTTTCGCGCGCAAATTATATAGTGTGCGAAGTGAAAAGGAAAGGAAATTACATTGTATTTAAATCAAAATAATATTGTGTATGAACTGCGAATTACTTTAATGTTAATCAACGTAATATTGTGTATGCACAGCGAGTTACTTTAATGTTAATCAAAATAATATTGTGTATGAACTGCGAGTTACTGTAATGTTAATCAAAATAATATTGTGGATGAACTGCTAGTTACCTTAATGTTAATCAAAGTAATATTGTGTATGCACTACCGAGTTACTTTAATGTTAATCAAAATAATATTGTGTATGAACTGCGAGTTACTTTAATGTTAATCAAATAATATTGTGTATGAACTGCGAGTTACTTTAATGTTAAATCAAAATAATATTGTGTATGAACTGCGAGTTACTTTAATGTTAATCAAATAATATTGTGTGCCAAGTCGATTTCTAAAATATTAAATCAACCTAAGCATCCAGTGTTTAGTACAATAGAATATAACAACTACATTGTATATATGTTATTCATTTGGGTGCCAAGTTTTATTCAATATACTAAGCCAACCTAAAATGACAGGGCTGGCCCGAATAAGGAACCAGGACTATATTTAAGTGTTCAATGTGTTGGTGTTACGTTAATAATCTTTTGAGCAATTAATAAACAAGAAAGACTAAAGGAATCTAGGTGTTTTATTCAATCGGCGTTGGTACATTGACAATCAAGTTGGCTTATTTGAGTGAACCTGTGCCCCTGAGGCACCTTACAACGTGAAGAACAAATAACAAACACCCATAAATGCGCATCAGTTCACGTTGAAAGTGGACTTTAAGCGCACAAATAAAGATAGTCATTCTTTAGCCGAACTACACGAATGTGGAATGTTCTGCCTGATCATGTGTTTCCTGGCCGTTGTGATGTCCAGACATTCAAGACCAATATACATCGACACCTCCTTTCCTTATCCACTTCCTCTCCTTCCGCTCGCACTGTGCTCTGACATTTAAGGGTACTTCAAAATCCCCTTTTGTGCGCGCGTTAGTGTAAAAAAAAAAATAATAATAATCGATGATCCGCAAAAGAAAGGGAATTCAATTGGAGCCTGTTTCGAAGCAGTGTACAGAGTTAACGAATCAGTTCATGCTAATGTGGGGTTTCTCTATATTATATGGAGAACCAACCCACATTTCTATACCTAATTTCGACCGCTAACAGCGCGTCACATTATCCCTTATCCTACCGTTCGGCTATTTTAACTGTAAAAGAGCATATCTGAATTCCTCATTCTCTGCAGATAATACAAAATTGAATTCAGCTACCGTTTGCCATACGGCAACTCCATTTTGCTAGCCCATGAGATTTCCATCGGAAATCATATCATGTCGGGTAGCAACACCAAGTCGAAGCAAACGACGCTGTCGCATCATAGTGCGCAGAACTTACTAAAGCCGTTCCGCCAATTGTGGTGTTAACATTAACTAGTGCTAAAGTGCGTGATATTTTGAGCATCATTAAGATAGACAAATACTTAATTAAAAACATATCGCTTGGACAAAAAATATGTGCCCCAACAATGGGCATATATAACAAAATCGGAACCGAACTCTTACGGTTAAAATGTGAGTTTTTTACCCACTCGCTTAAGGAAAATCGGCCATTAAAGGTAGTGTTATCCGGATTAGACTTGATTAACAACGATATAGTGAAAAATGAACTAATTGCACTCGGGATTAAGTGCCTAGATGTTAAAACCATGACATTAAATTTCTTCAACAAAAGCCCTGTACAAACACTACTTGTACATTGTCTACATTCAACGCGGTACTGTTAAATTAAACGAACTAAAACGGAACTACTCTACCTTGTTCAAAACCATCGTTCGCTGGGATTTTAAAAAACATCATCCAGGTAAGGTCACACAATGTCACAATTGCCAGCTTTACGGTCACGGCTCGATGCATTGTCATATAAATAGCTTCTGTGCAATCTGTTCGGGAAACCATAAAACATCCGACTGCAAAACGAATGAGGTCATCAAGTGTGCAAATTGTAGTGGGCCACATAAATTCACCGATCCATAATGCATAAGCCGAAAGCAGTACATAGACATTCGCCGCAAATTATCCCCACGTGGACGTGGTACAGGAAATACAACGTTCCTACAGCCTCCGAGTGACAAACAGCAGCCGCTGCCCGACCGATTATCCATTGATAATTTTCCTCCACTACCCCGATCTGTGCGTCAACCTTCACCTCCTTCATCCACCTGGGCTTCTGGCCTCCATCAAACTCAGGAACCTTCCAACAGTGATACGACACACACGAAGAAAAATCCGTCTGAAACTATAACTAATGATAACTTGTTCTCATTTAGCGAGATAAACTCTCTTCTTAATGAAGTTGTAACCAAGCTTAGTGCTTGTCAAACTAATGCTGGCCAATTTAACGTCATTACTTCATTAGCTATTAAGTACATATGTGGGGGGTTTCTCTATTCTACATGAGAAACAACCCACAATTCCAACCAACATTTCCTACCTAATTTCGACCGCTTTCAGCGCGTCATACTTACCAATTTCCTTTATATGTATTCCCCTGTAAAACATTTCAAACGGACGTATAGCTAAACTCATCATCCTTTGCAGATAATGCATAATTGAGTTTAGCTACATAAATGTCATACGGCAACTCCATTCTTGCTAACCATGAGTTTCCCATCGGAAATCTCATAATGTCGGTTAGCAACAACAAGTCTAAAAGAACGACGCTGTTGCATCATAGCAAAATAGCTGGGGTCATTTCAGCGTCTTAGAGTCTAGTTCTCACGCTAATTATTTCCCAAACATCAGCGGCGTCCTATCGACTTTCCCTCAGATCACCCATTCGCTTGGGATCAATTATCTCTCTTTGCAGGGGAGTAACATCCGCTAGGGTTCCCTCTCATTCGTATTTCTTTCCACGGTTCAATGCGCTCTAACTACACCATAGCCGTACCACTGGGTCAGTAGGTCGTGTCAGTAGCTGCATCTGATACCAACACACACAACCAAAGCTACCCCGAGATCACAGCATATCATGTTTTCTTGTTTCTCATTCTTCGTGTCCGTCAATTACCCTATTAACAAAAGTTACTCATACTTTGACGGGCGTGAGGTTGAGAGTGCAGAGGCGTGGTCTCTTTTGGTTGTCCTGTGTGTAGAAAGAAATATGAATTTCAACCCTAATTCACACCAGTCGCTATTCAATCATTACCGCGGTCGGTTACGCTGCACCGCGTCAGAAATAGCTTGTCAATCTCCGTTACGATCGGACACGCTGTCTCTCGGGCACAAACTACAAAATTAATAAAAATCAAAAGGCACCATTTCCAAAACAAAAATTACAAAATTAATTTAAATTAAAATAAATCGCCAACAAAAAGACAATAAAATTACCCAAAGTGAAATAAATTTAAATAAATAAAAACGTGTTTTCCTTTTCCTTCGGAGTAACAAGTGTCGGGGGTTTTTAAGTGAATCCTGTGCCATACGTTGGCATCATACTTCTATCCCCACAGTGGTGACCGGACATAGAACCACGCAGCCTTCTGACGAACAAAAATTTATAAAAAAGTGCTAAATTAAAATTTTAATAGAAAATTCAGTGAAATTAAACAAAATCAGTTATAAAAAAAGACAATCAAGAAATTTAATCAACAAAAATTCAAAAATCCAAACGTTCAAAATTAAACAAAATTAAGCAATAACATTTCAAAAACAAAACTAAATTTCAAAAACAATAAAAATATAGTGAAGAAATTTCAACAAAAACTGCAAGATGGATTTCGGAATTTAAGAGCAAAATTTAACAAAAGATTCATCAAAAAGCAAAGCAACGTACAAGAGAATAAATAAAGAATATACAAAGTGAGGTGGCAGCATAAAGCAACATAGAGATTCAACATATCAGACAGAAACCAGGCAACATATTGTTCGCACCAAGGAGGAAATCAATTTATTAAAACATTGTAATGGAGAAAAACAAGACATTTAATGTAAAATGCCATCATTAAAGGATTTACAATTGCCTTCCAAATTCATCAAAAATTAACTCAACGTTACTTTCTAAACTAATTTACTATTAGAATTAGAATGTTTACCACATGCATACTTCTAGGATAAATTCTTACAACATGGTTGTGACGAGAAGGCGGGGCGAAAGAAGAAGAAGAAGAATACATCCATAAATAACAATGGGATACCCAGCACCCAGCGACAAAATTATATATATGTATGTTATTTAAATATAATTTTGTTATAATCAAATTGATAACGGTGAATATGATAGTTTAAATTATTATTCTAGTTTTAGAAATAACTCTTTTAAAAAAACCATATTTAGGTAAAGGAGGAAAAGAAATAAATGAGAGTGTAAATGTTAAACCTTTTTCCCTCAGAGAATAAAAAAGACTAAACTAAAATATTAAAATCAACACTTATACATAACTTTAATTAATAATGAATCTATTTTTATATAATATACATCAATTAATGTAAGGAAAGAGTTTACCTATACCAACAATGAAACAAACAAACAAATATACATATATGTTGGAAAATCTATGAGAAATCTATAAGTTTAAGGTTACTATATACACATAAACAATAACGAATATTTTATATACAAGTAAACGCTCTCTTTACACTATATATACAATACAACATAAATTGTTCACTAACAACGTCAATGAAGACGGTTTTTCTTTCCTTTTTAACACATTTAGTTTTAATTGAATCTGTCGAACAACTTCAAAAACCAAGTTTTAAATAATACATAGACTAGAGCGTCTAAGATCATAGGCACTTGCTGACCCCACCTGTGAACATTACTTAATTTTATTTCATAATCAAAGAAAATATTTTTGTTGCATTATTATTATTATATTTAAGAAAAGGGGTAATTAATAAATAAGATATTGTATGTAATTAAGCATATAATCCGTAGAAAATAACTGACCGTAAATAATCATATTATAAACCATTGTAAGCCCCTTCCGGGCACACACACACGCACAACACCGCATTAACACACCTCCTCGACACCGGCACAATCTCACTCCATTAACCCGACACCCTTCTCCTCCGCCCAACTTCACGCAACACTCCTCGGACTCCGCCCTCTCTTTCAAACCGGCTTCTCTCTCAACCTCGGCACAACGACGCCCACCAGCCGACTCCACGTAACCCAGCTCGCCGTCCCTCAACCCTACGCAACCCTGTCGACATCGTTCGACACCGACCAAACCATTCGACACAGTTCGACCTACTGGCCCGTAGTGGCATACTGGCACACGACGCCCCCATTCAACCCTTTCGGCTTCACGCCCTTTCACAACTTCGGCTCCTCACTGAACTATAGCTACTGCGTGTAGCAAACAACCAGTAGGATACCCGACTCCCCAGGCCGGCTCCTTGCTATCCACCCGCTACCCCGAGTAGTAAACAATAGTCAGGACGCCCGCCTCTACCACCATTACTCCCACGCAAGAATTCTTCTTTCTGGGGGCTCCCGCGGATGCGATCAACCCTGGCTCGAACCTCTTCCATCCCGATAGGCTCTGGCCTATTCGGACGACAAACCTGTTGGTCCAAATGACCCATAACAGGTCAGTGGGCCACGCCGCGTACCCCTTGCCCATGTGGCATCAACGCGGTAACAACGTGTCCACTCCTTGTATCGACCCAGGCCCACCGACCCAAGAACTCGTCACTCAGGACAGTTCCAATACCTCACCACCGCGCCTTCCGAAGCGAAAAGACCTACCTTATCGTTCAAGCGTCTAGCCATCCTTTCAATCCATCACCAACCTCACTTCCTTCCGACACCCATCAAACTACTCCTTCCGCCATACCATTATTTCGTGACTACGTCACTGGCGGGGGAGTACTGTGGGGGGTTTCTCTATTCTACATGAGAAACAACCCACAATTCCAACCAACATTTCCTACCTAATTTCGACCGCTTTCAGCGCGTCATACTTACCAATTTCCTTTATATGTATTCCCCTGTAAAACATTTCAAACGGACGTATAGCTAAACTCATCATCCTTTGCAGATAATGCATAATTGAGTTTAGCTACATAAATGTCATACGGCAACTCCATTCTTGCTAACCATGAGTTTCCCATCGGAAATCTCATAATGTCGGTTAGCAACAACAAGTCTAAAAGAACGACGCTGTTGCATCATAGCAAAATAGCTGGGCTAATTTCAGCGTCTTAGAGTCTGGTTCTCACGCGAATTATTTCCCAAACATCAGCGGTGTCCTATCGACTTTCCCTCAGATCACCCATTCGCTTGGGATCAATTATCTCTCTTTGCAGGGGAGTAACATCCGCTAGGGTTCCCTCTCATTCGTATTTCTTTCCACGGTTCAATGCGCTCTAACTACACCATAGCCGTACCACTGGGTCAGTAGGTCGTGTCAGTAGCTGCATCTGATACCAACACACACAACCAAAGCTACCCCGAGATCACAGCATATCATGTGGTCTGTTCTCTCATTCTTCGTGTCCGTCAATTACCCTATTAACAAAAGTTACTCATACTTTGACGGGCGTGAGGTTGAGAGTGCAGAGGCGTGGTCTCTTTTGGTTGTCCTGTGTGTAGAAAGAAATATGAATTTCAACCCTAATTCACACCAGTCGCTATTCAATCATTACCGCGGTCGGTTACGCTGCACCGCGTCAGAAATAGCTTGTCAATCTCCGTTACGATCGGACACGCTGTCTCTCGGGCACAAACTACAAAATTAATAAAAATCAAAAGGCACCATTTCCAAAACAAAAATTACAAAATTAATTTAAATTAAAATAAATCGCCAACAAAAAGACAATAAAATTACCCAAAGTGAAATAAATTTAAATAAATAAAAACGTGTTTTCCTTTTCCTTCGGAGTAACAAGTGTCGGGGGTTTTTAAGTGAATCCTGTGCCATACGTTGGTATCATACTTCTATCCCCACAGTGGTGACCGGACATAGAACCACGCAGCCTTCTGACGAACAAAAATTTATAAAAAAAAGTGCTAAATTAAAATTTTAATAGAAAATTCAGTGAAATTAAAGAAAATCAGTTATAAAAAAAGACAATCAACAAATTTAATCAACAAAAAATTCAAAAATCCAAACGTTCAAAATTAAACAAAATTAAGCAATAACATTTCAAAAACAAAACTAAATTTCTTCTACCCCCACACATATACTCGGAAAAAACATGTTAAGAAACTCTCTTAACATCATAACTTGGAATGCGAGAAGCATCAAAAACAAAAAGCATGAATTTTTTAGTTTCTTGATAAATTTTAATATTGACATTGCACTTGTTTCAGAAACCTGGCTCAAACAAGACATTTCTTTCTCCCATCAAAATTACGTATGTTATCGCCTAGACAGGGTACATGCTAGTGGTGGAGGTGTCGCCATTGTTGTGAAAAAATGTATAGAACATTCCTTGCGTCCTTCATTGCACCTTAAGTTAATTGAGGAAATTAGTATTGATGTAACATTAAGTGACAACTCCAAGGTGAGTCTTTTTTCGGTCTATTTCCCTGGAGGAAATAGAAACATTGAGAAATCTACTTACTTTAAGCGGGATCTGCAAAAATTGTATAGCGTCAACACTCGAAACAAGGTAATTATTGGAGGTGATCTAAACTGCAGACATCAGTGGTGGAATTGTCTTAGGGCAAACTGCTGGGGTAACATTTTACTAGATGTTACTGAATCCAGTCCAAGTTTTTCCATACTTTATCCACGCAACTAATATCAGCAAAGTTAAAGAATTGATAAAAAAATCGAAATCTAAAAAGGCTGCTGGTCTCGATAATATTAACAACAAATTAATTAAAGCACTTCCACCTGCTGCTAGTAACTATTTAACGTTCATTTTCAACGGTTGTCTTAAGAATTGTTATTTTCCGGACTGTTGGAAAACAGCAAAAGTGATACCTATCCCGAAACCCGGCAAACCGAAGAACAGCCCCGAAAGCTACAGACCTATTAGTCTACTTAGCTGTCTAAGTAAGCTCTTAGAAAAAATCATTAAGGAAAGGATTGATCGTTTTGTGGAAGACAATAACATGTTACCAAACTTTCAGTTCGGTTTCCGTAGTGGTCACAGCACAATCCACCAAGTCTTACGCATTAAAAACCACATAGCTGGTAAATTCATCGACAAGGAGTCAACGGGACTGGTTCTTCTAGACATCGAAAAAGCCTTTGATATGGTATGGCACGATGCCTTGATTTATAAGCTACTGAAGCTTAAGCTGCCAATGCCGCTTATCAAAATTATCCAGAGCTTTCTTCGTTTGAGAACATATGTTGTGGGTATAGGAACCGACATATCTGTAGCGATCCTAAATCGCTACTCCCATCCAAATCCCCAATATTATCAAATCCTAAAATTCCTAATTGCATATTGAATCGTATGAGCAATAAATTAACCCAAAGCTAATTTATCATTCATTGATTCAATTCCACATAATAAACCCAAATCCCAAATTTTCCATTGCTTCATTTCAAATCCCATATTGAGTCACATGTACAACGAATTTAACCAAAAGTTAATTCATCATACATTGACTCAATTCCTAAAAACCTTGACATCATGAAATGCTAAATTCAAAACGCATTTCATGATTTCCCTTCCTAGAACCCATCCAACTAAAGCCTCTAACAAATTCCCAGAACACAACTCAAATTGAAACGCAAACTCTTATGTGTGTTTCTGGGAATTTTGACCATAAAATAGTTGACAATTCTCAACTAAAAAATCTATAAAAGGGGAGTGAATTTCAATTACGTGATTAGTAGATCTCCGCCGAACCGCTGGCCGTATAAAAAATTAAATATAAACCAATAAAACCGAAACTAAAAACACAAAGAAGAGTTGACTGTTTATTCAATAACATCAAAAGGCCACCCTCGCTGTCAAGGAGCCCGCAACAGCCGAGTGTCCCGTCCATAAGCTCCCACGCCACAGGAGGAAGTTGCGAGGACACATTTCTTGCGCCGCCCATGCACATCCAGAAAACGGCCCCACCCAGCAGGAACGTCTACAGGAACAATCAAGATATCCACCAAAGAAGGTAAGTCGCCCCTTTTGCAGTTTTTACAGATGATACCCCAACATATCCTCTACTCACCAAATCCACTATGGTGTACCCCAAGGTTCGGTCCTTGGTCCTGTGGCGTTCGCGTCGAACCCCACCGAGTGATCCTACACCTCAGCATCACCACCGGAAAAGTAAGTGACCTAAAGACTGGGAAGAGTGCTCAGGTGTAACCTAAGGGGCGCACACCTAGCCGGTGAAAAAGTCGCATGAACGGGTACGTGCAATGAACCATTTTGACGGTCGTCCGGCACAGTTTTCCGGGCAAGTAATAGTAAACCTATTAAATGAGGAAAACTCACCCACATATAATAATGCAGGTGACACCCATCAATTTAAAACAAGACATCGATTTCAAGCGGCAACGTAGTTGCAAACGTTTGAAACTCGATACATTAAGCAAGCGCGGGACACCTGCACATCGACCTGGTAAAAACACCAACCAATGATCTGATATAGCAGAATGACCATCAAACACTTATGCGGTTGCACAAGCCTGCGACAATTCCTAGAATTACCAAGCAGGCGCCCAAAAACGAAACCACAACGCATGCCCTTAAAAGGACACATCTCCCAAATAACACAAACACGAGAGATACAACGTATGCCCGTGTAAAGACACATCAAGTCGCACGTATGGGCCACCCGGGCGACCTCTGATATTAAAAAATAAAAAATTAAATCTATGAAAAAACCACACACATAGCGCCCACCACTGTTAACATGATATCTAGATGGACATCACCAGGGGTACGGTGCATCTATGAACATGAATGCCGGCTCCTGTGATGACTTACACGGACCAGGGCAAATGTAGTGATCGCTTCCTTGGCTGTGTGAGAGACCATCGCTAAGAGTAGATCTCCGCATGAATTGGTTCGCGGAGAAATGGCTGCGGCTGTGTAGGTGGCAAAAATCAACCCCTAAGTGCCGGAGCACAGTCGGAGTGGACAGAAGGCAATAGGAATCAAGAGCGATCGATTCCCAGTAGAGCTAACTCTAAAGACAGTGCGACTGGTATACGGAACGAACAATCGAAACACGCGTGGTGCAGAAAAGTATAGAATAGAATAATACGCGCTACAAATAGTCGATTAACCCCGGCTCGTTAACGAACAATCGAAACAACGCGTGGTGCAGAAAAGTATAGAACAGGATAATACGCGCTACAAATAGTCGAATGACGCCGACTCGTATATTTCCAGTCAGACGAACGCGTATCCGAACACAAAAGAAAACAAACAGATGTGATTTGTGTCAACAAAATAACTATTCCCTTTTGTGCGTCAATATTAAGATACATTGTCGTGTCGACAAAATAAATATTCTATCTATGCGTTAATCTTAAGATGCGATGTGTTGTAACTAAACAAATATTCTGTCTACGCTTAATCTTAAGATGCGATGTGTTGTAACTAAATAAATATTCTTTATATGCTTAATCATAAGATGTGAATTGTGTTAACGAAATAAATATTCTTTTTATATGTTAATTTTAAGATACCCTTTGTGTCGACAAAATAACTATTCCTTTTTGTGCGTTAATCTTAAGGTTCATTTTTGTGACGACAAAATAAACATTCTCTGTATGCTTACTCGTAAAATACATATTAGGTTAATAGAAATAAAGGCTATTTGAGTGTTTTATCTTAAGACGAAGCTGAGTGGCACCTTTATGTTCACCAGACCATACGGGCCAGAAACATCAATTAAAGATTTCCAAGAGGAGTCAAATTGTTTCCCATCCACCTAATACATCGGTGCACGATCTACGGACGGACGAGGTACAGTGTGGGGACGTCTTGATGAACCCGTGTCGGACCGACACACTATCAAGACCAAATACACCAAAAATACCCCATAGTCCCATATTATTCACATTGTTTGTCGCAGATTTACCATGTCTAGGTGAAAACATTCAGGTAGCTATATTTGCCAATGATACGGCCATTTTCTCTTCGGGTGCCTTATTCACTAATGTCTACAACTCTTTGCAAGCAGCTCTTGACAAACTAGCAGTGTATTATAGGAGATGGAAAATAAAAATAAATGGTAATAAAACACAAGCTGTCTGGTTTTCGAGATATAGGAAACTCTGCTACCTACCAAATGGCACTAAACTCAGTATGTGTGCAGTTGATATTGATTGGTCCGAAGACTGTAGATATCTAGGTATTATTCTAGATAAAAAACTCATCTTTCAAAAACACATCACTACCACAAAAGATAAAATAAACAAAGTCGTAAGAGTTATGTATCCATTAGTGTGTAGAAAGTCAAAGCTTAGCATCGAAAATAAAATTATAATATTTAAAACCATTTTTCAAGCTATACTCCTGTACAGGGCCCCTGTATGGTGTAATTGTGCTCGCACACACAAAATAAAATTGCAAAGGTGTCAAAAGAAAATATTGAAAATGTTGCTGAATTTGCCATGGCATTATTCGACACATGAACTACATGAAAACGCTAACGTTAAACCAGTAGAGTTCCTTATTGACAACATCAATCGAAACTTCTTCGTCAATTGTTATTTTTCTGACAATGTTCTCGTTTCCCGTCTTGCGTTATCCTAAATCACTACATATGTACTCGGTCTATGAAAATTATATCGAGGTCATTACTATATAAAATAACCGGAAACCCGTGCAATATTAGTCTTAAGATTCAAATAAGGGTTTTTTATTGTAGTTTTCCTTTAATTTATTATTTGTTATTCATTAAAATTGTGCTATTGTCATTATATAAATTTAAGATTATAGTTGTAAAGGAATTGCTATCCTAAATCTCTGAAATACTAGTTGTAAAATATACCATAAATGTAATTATCTACCAAATAAAATTGAATTGAATTGAATTGAATTCAGCTACCTTTTGCCATACGGCAACTCCATTTTGCTAGCCCATGAGATTTCCATCGGAAATCATATCATGTCGGGTAGCAACACCACGTCGAAGCAAACGACGCCGTCGCATCATGGCGAAACCGCTGGGGAATTTATCAAAATATCTAATTAGTTTTCGTTTCAAATTACCCTAGCCAATTTGGCGTCACTTCGGCTTTTCATCAGATCATCCATTCGCTTGGGATCATTGATCTGTTTTTGCAGGTGAATACCACCAGCTAAATTTTCCTCTCCTCTGAAATTCTGTCTGGCCATAGTTCGATGACCTATGAAACCTAGCATTATCATCACTAGGTCACTGGGCCAGTTGCATACGCGGAATTAATGCCAGATCAACCCTGGGTTATTGTGCTTTCCTTTTGATTTCTCCATCCTTGCTACGCCCATCGACGTCGAACGAATACACAAGTACGATTCTACCTCGATGAGTGTGGGGAATTGAGGAATGCACAAGAGAGTATGATTACCATTGGCGGATCGGTGTGTAAAAGCAGAAATCCCAATTTCCACCCTAATTCCAATCAGTCACTATCCAACTACAGCAGCGTACACACGTTACGCTGCATTGAGAGCCGTTTGTCGTTCACAATCGCGCGCAGTCACGCCGCCGCTCGAGGCTAATCAGGATTTCGGTGATAAGTTATGATAAATATAAGCTAAAACAAATTAAATTAAAAACAAAGAACGTAAAAAAACAACAAAATAAAACAGTGTTTGCGTTTCCTTTTTTTTCCTGGATTTTCTTCGGGCGAACATTTGTTTTCGTAGTGACGGTGCAGTGGGGAAGAAGTGAATCGTGTGCCCGTGCTTGGTGCTATACTTCTTCGAACCCCACACTAACACTGAAATTGAAAGCAGTGCCCGTAAAGACGTTGGGTGGCATTATTAATTCTTTTATGAATAAACGATTCTGGTGATCTTAATTAAAAAGGGTTGTGGTTGTGTGCTTAACTCAACAACATCGTTATTCTTAAATAATTTAATTCATATTTTTGTTCTTAATTGTTATAATTTCTTTTGTTATTAATTGTTATAATTGTTATCTAATAATTCGTTATAGTTTGTAATTACCTGCATGTTTGGCATCACTTTTTGTTTTCGTTGCTGCCCGTTTTGTTATTTGTTGTTCGTTGTCATGTAAATATGTAAATTAGTTAGTTTTTCGTTCGGTTGTCAACGTTAGTGGTGTTATTCGTTGTAAAGCATCTTTTTTCGTCTCGTTACCTTTTATTTGGTTTTCGGAAGTTATTCAATAAAGAAAGTATATGAACTAAATATTTCGTGTCGTCCCTTATTGAAGTCGTTATTTCGTTTCGCAAAAAGTCGAATCGTGCCTGATAAAAACACAGCGCGCATAAACAGTGCCTATTGGGCGATAATTGATCTTTCACATTCAAAATTTGGAGGAATTTTGTATTGCGTTGCAAATAAGGTGACATTCGGCGATAATTGTGAGAAGTGGTCATTCATAACCCCCCCTCCCCTTGAATGATTACCATCTCGTGTCTTCACGTGCATATCCTTCCCTTCCCTCCAAATTTCCAATTTCTCATTACAATAGAATATCCCCAAAAACAATAGTTGAATAATTTAAAAAAGTAAAACACCCATTTTAAAACCTCACTCACATTGCAATAGTCATATTCTTTTTATTAGCCATAGTCCCCCCTATTAGCCAATTCCGCTTTCTAGAAATAACAATCGTGGAAGCGGAACGAAAAAGGATATGACAACGAAAGGCCCGAGATTCCTGCTTGTTGTAATTTTGCGGTCACGGAGTATAGTCGATCCAAAGAGATCGAACTTAGAATTTAAACGTGTGTTGATTAAAAGATTAATTCTCGCGATTTAAGCATATTCAACGAGCAAATAGATCGAAATTAGAATTTTAACGTGTGTCTATTAAAAGATTTTTATCGATTGTCGAAAAAAAAAGATTGACTCCTGCGATTATAGCAGACGTGTGCGCGGCGGAAGTTCTTCACGACTTAAAAAAATTATGAAAGAAAAATGTATATTAAAATTAATAAAGTTAAATAAATACGAACAGTGGAAAAAAAAGGTAATAATGTGTTGTATTATTGTCCATGTTTAATCCGATCCAGAGAGCTGCGGACATCAATGTTCCTAACCAGGAGCAAGCAACGCAGGGGTAAGTTCTGTGAAAGACATATTAATTGTTGTAGAAAATTAATCCAAGAAGGTAGAGCAACAACTCACCCGACTTGCCTTGTTTAACGGACACATTTTTAACAAAATAAAAAAACTAAAATAAAGGTAGAGAGAATGAGCAAGGCACGAATGGCTAACTGGGTTGATTCTCTAATAACTATCGACACAGAATTAACCGCGGATCACAATGCATATCTGGCCTTGGATCAATCACCATAAAACCATTCATATGAATGAAGCGCGATTAAGGAACTTAGAGCATTCCTTTGAAGAAGCAAGGGGATTGCATCAAAAAAATAAATGCAGCCCCGAGCGACGAAGCCAAAACAAAATACATGGAAGAACTCACATTCCATAATCTGAAGGAGCTATATTATAGCTATTGCTCGGAACTAAAGGCACAAATGCAGAACACCGGATGTCAATCAGAATTGCATTGCTCATTTAACAACTCATTTGGATGACCCAGGGGTCCAACTACAGAGATGAAGCTTCCACCAATTAAGAACCCGTCTTTCTCTGGTTCCTTTCAGACTTTGCCAGAGATCAAGAGCCTCTTCGAGAGTGTCATCATTGGGAATTCAACATTGTCCGACGTACAAAGGCTTCATTATCTGAAGGCCAATTTTGCCGGAGAGGCTGTGCGAATGTTGAGGAACACCGCGATCGTCGATGGGAATTTTGAGTCGGCATGGGCAACCTTAGTGAAGCGTTACCAAAACTTAAGGCTGCTGAAGGATAACCAGTTCGGCTTGCTGTTTAACCAATCATCATTAGGTCATGAATCGGCCGATGGGATAAGGTCTCTGATGGATACCACAACCGAGGCACAGCAATCACTGCAGAACCTTGGAGTTCCGGTCACCTCATGGGTATATGTCTTGATTTACCAGACAATACAAAAACTTCCCCTTAAGACACGATGGTTTTGGGAATCCCACATCTCGTCGTATGTGGACTATCCCACGTACCACATACTAGAAGAGTTCCTGCTTACGAGGATCAGAACCTTGGAGGTCATGGGGCAAAAATCAACAGCCATTTCTCGCGGATGATCCAGAAGTAAACATACTGAGGTCCGCGTCCACAACTCTGCCATTCACGATTGTGCAATTGTTCAGGCCCACATCTAACCCACAACTGTTTTTAAGTCAAGGCACTCAGCTATCGAAAGAGGTGGGACATTGTAAACAAGTGCCAGGTGTGCATCAACTGCCTTTCGAGGGCTCACAGACGTCATGAGTGCACAAGTAAATTTACTTGCAGACACTGTAAGCGGAATTACCATTCATTGCTACACTTGAACGGCCAGAAGGGTTGTTATTGCATTTGATAAAGTAAAAGGGTTATTGGTTTCGCCGCCAATATTAATCTATCCAGATTTCACCAAACCTTTTAATCTGACTACGGATGCGAGCAGCGAAGCACTTGGTGCCGTGCTATCGCAAGGGGAAATAGGCAAAGATCAGGCTGTAGCTTATGCAAGTCGGACCTTGAATAAAGCGGAAAGAAATTACTCCACCATTAAGAGGGAGTTACTACCCATTGTGTGGGCGACTAGAAAATTCCACTGTGATTTACAGGGGCGAAGGTTCAACATCTGTACAGATCATAAGCCACTGAAGGGAGTTTTTAATATGAAAGACCCCACGTCACGTTTAACGAAATTCCATCACAAATTATCGGAGTTTGATTACCAAATAGAGTACAAACCCGGTAAATATAACACCAATGCGGATGCTTTGAGCCGCATCCCGCAAGATTGTGATGAAACTCCCAAACTACAGAGATGCAATGTAATAACACGCGCCCAAGCAAAAAAGCTAAGGGAAATCGAAGGATCCCAGGCAAGTCAAACAAATGACGAGTCTGATTTACCAGATAATCCCATTCCTCCCTGCACGGAAAAAGGAATGGAGATAACAAAACCTGAGGATATCCAGTTACTGCTACGGGATTACCATGATCCTCCTTTGGGCGGACACCAAGGAGTGATAAAAACCTATAACAAGATTCGTAGGAACTTTTGGTGGAAGAACATGATTCGCGACATCAAAGTCTACATTAAGAAATGTAAGGATTGTCAAAGCATGAAATCTTCCCCAAACCTACGGATGCCCATGGTAATCACCGACATTACAAAGAGGCCTTTCGACAAAGTATATTTAGATATAGTCGGGCCTCTGGATCGAACTCCAGCAGGCAATACATATATACCAACTTTTCAAGACAATCTGTCTAAGTATATAGATTGCTACGCCTTACCCAATGCGGAGGCAGAAACGGTACCCACGGTCTTCTTTGACCAAATAGTTGCTCGGTATGGTGCTCCGAAGCAACTGGTTACCGATCAGGGAAGCAACTTCCTAAGCAGCTTGTTTAAAAACATGTGCAAGCTGCTCCGTATCAAGAAGCTTCAAACCTCGGCGTACCATCCACAGTCGAATGGTGCTTTAGAAAGAGCCTATCGACCACTCGTAGAATACCTACGCAGTATTGTGGATGGAAATTCCCAATCATGGGATCAATACCTGAGGACGGCAACATTCGTGTACAACACCAACGTACACGAAGGTACCAAACTTACGCCGATGGATTGTCTCTTTGGTTTCACCCCGGAGGTACCGTCTAACATCAAACAACCTCCGGAACCGGTGTACAACCACGAGACCTACCATAAGCTATTAAAGTACAAACTCCAGCGTACATACGAGATAGCGAGGCGTAACCTATTGATTTCCAAGAGGAATTCCAAAAGGTACCATGACCGTACAGTACGCCCTTTCACGTTTCACGTGGGTGATAAAGTTCTGATGCGGAATGCGCAGAAACAAGGGAAGTTAGCTCTCATATGGAGGGGTCCCTACAATGTAGTGGCGATACAGGGCCTAGTAAACGTGGTCCTGAAAATGGGCAAGAAAAACGCGGTGCTGCATAATAACTGGCTAAAACCATTTTACGAATGATGAAAACTGACTATAGGTAAGTACTATGTATCTGTAGGAAACCGGAACTGATACTAGACCAAGCTTAGTAACCAGTTGAGCATCAACAATTTTTGAAAAAAACGTATCAATATTATTAAAAAAAAATTTGCTAAGATTGTAAATAATATAGTTATATATTATTGAAATAAATATAGTGTTCAAATATTACAAACAAAATTAAACGTATTAAAATTATAGTACAAACAAACAAAAAACATTGTAAATAATGTATTTAAACATTATTAACAAATATTTATATATAAAAACAGTATGAAATATAAAACATTGTAAATTAGTTAAAACTATAAACTAAAAATAAAATTATTTGAATAATATATTAAACAATAATATTGTAAATAATATATTTAAGTACTTGTAGATAAAGGCTAGATAGAAATAGAAAGAAAATGTAAAGACAACCGCCAAAATCACTAATTTCCCTTTACAATAGAATATCCCCAAATACAATAGTAGATAATTTAAATAAAAGTAAAACACCCATTTAAAACCCCACTCACATTGCAATAGTCATCTTCTTTTTATTAGCCATAGTCGCCCCCTATTAGCCAATTCAAACAATCGGTGTATGTAAAAGAAAAGAATTTGTAATTGTGAAAAGAGAAGAATTTGTAATTCTGAAAAGAAAAAAATAAATGAAAATTCAAATAATAACAGAGTTATCATTTGAAAAACCCGCTTCACATACATCCCCCAACAGCTTCAGCCGCCCACGTCTCAACTATCAAGAAAAATCCGGGGTAAGTTTTATGGCAAAACAAATTTAATTGTTAATAAAATATTATTAAACAACTACGAACCTTCCAACACAACAAATTTCTTGTGCGAATTGGCATCACATTGAACATTTACAGTTGGCTGACCCGACATACTACAAACCTAGTAAAATAGACATTTTGCTCGGTAGTGATGTCTATCCATCAATCTTACTGGAGGGCTTGGTACCTAATCGAAAATAACTTGTGTTTACAAACGATAATTTATTCCACGGTCTACTTGGCCACCTTTAGTATACATCAAATAAAAGACAATAATTACCAAAAAAAATAACAATACCCCGTGTGTTTTATTCAAAGTGCTGGATGTGGTGAACAGTTTCTCTTCCTTTTAGTGAAGTGACAATACGGGTTTGGCGGAATCTTGTCGAATTGGAAAAAATGTTCCATTGTAGGAAGTAATAATCTTCCTCTACAAGCAAAAAGTGTAGTTAGATACCTTGGTCTTTGGTCTCTCAGTATCTTTACTTTGATCACCCTTTCCGCAGCTAAAAATGCATATGCTATGACACGAAGTCTTTTCCGTGTTGAGCATTGGTTCAATCTTTTAGTGATTCTAACCGTCATAGGGTCGTTTCTTTGTTGTTTGTTAACATTATTAGAATAAATAAAGAAAACTAACCTTTTACACACGTGTCAAGTAAGGCCTCAGGTGGATATACAACAATAATAAATTGACATTGGGAGCCGCCGTAGATCCAACATCCAGCCAGCCGAGGAACTCTGGTAGCACTGAAGAAGCGACACGAATCTCCAGCGTCGAGCCAAACCCCGGGGCAACACTGTGAGTACCTTTTTAATTTATACTTCTATTGTGTGCAACAACAGACAAAATATTAATTATCAAACTATGGAAGGAATTAACCTCGTCAAGGTAATAGATAATGTAACTATAGATGACACCATATACGCGAACTATGGAAAAGCAATTTCAGAATATGTAATTCATAACAAAGAGGGCGAGTTAAAAATAAGAAACATGTTATACTCCGACAGTAGCAGAGCTTCAAACACATAACAATCCCAATCGAAAGTAATCATGTAACGAGCACCATTATAATTATATCAATCATTGTAGTTTTATTTACTCTGTAATTTTGATAAATATTATTTGTAAAAGAGCCAACGAATGCAGACAGGTTAAAGCCGGAAAAAGATATAATAAACTATATAATATTAAAATGTCGGATTTAAGATCCCAAGGTCTTTTGTTGGCACAACAAATTTAAAGCAGCGGGAGAGTTAACACTCCTCAACTTGATCGAACAAAAAATCCCCTATCATACCCATAAAACAAAGCATCCCTTATGATACTCATAAATAACTATGGCGTTTTGTCTATAGAAAGGACGCCAAGATATCAACGCGCCACGCATCAGAATCATGTCGACCATAGCGATAACGAGCTACGATAAATAGCCAAGACAATCTGCATCACGCTAATTTTTTTACTCCCCGAACACACATAGTCTAGTCAAAAGCAAAATTCAGTTAGGGTACAAGAATATATATGTATAACAATTGTATTAAGATATAGAGATGTTGCATGCATACCGTCACAAATTAAACAAAATTAAATCATAATTCCACAAATGAATTATGTTGCATGCATATATGACATTAACGGTGATACATTAAAGTTTTAACAACTTTAAACCAAAGAAGTTCTTTCGGTGTAGTATTAAAATTAATTTCCTGTTACAACCGACGGAATTCTTTCAGTGTAGCTGTGAAACTTTATCACATGCCTACCCGTTATTAAACGCAAATTCATATCTGTTTATGAGGGCATGCGGAGCCATTTGTGCGGTGCCGCCGTTCTTTTCATTTGTTTCATTTCAATTGCACGTCCCAGCTATGAGTATATTGATGAGAGCATACTGAGCCATTTGCCGCCGTTTTTCGATTCATTTGAATGCCACGTCCCCGCGATAATTTATGACTGGGCAATAACACATAGTTCAACGTCATGCCGCCATCACCACCAACAGGATCTGCATTTGCCCGCAACCGGAAAATTCCAATTTGCCATCAGCAAACGCACCCGACAGCAGAGGTGATAATTGAATTGCCGCCAGCTCTAAAAGGACCGCCATAAAAGCACCACTTCTGTTCTTTTTCTTTGTACAAGTGTGGGGGTATGAAGTTTGGATGCCAACGTATGGCAAGTATTCCCTTCCATCCCGCACACGCCAACTCGTCGCTGCGGATGCGATTAATCCTGGGATAAGTCCCCTCCACCTCGCACACGCCATTTCGTCACTGCGGATGCGAGCGGATTTCCGATAGGTTCCGATCTACTCGGACGATAAACCTGTTGGTCCAAGCCACCCATAACAGGCCAATGGACCACGCCGCACACCCTTACCCATGACGACATCAATGCGGTAACAACAGAGTCCGCACAAGTATCGACCCAGGCCTTTTCTGCACGGCGATCGAAGGACACAACAAACGGGTAAACATTACCTTACCAAGGACATTTAACGCATCGTCCTAAATTCCTGAAAATAATTATATACATCATACAGGCATCGTAAATTTGAAAACCTGCTCGCCACCCCATCAATTAATCGTTTTGTAATTTTAATATAATTTGTTTTAAGGTGGTATGATGGTAAGGTGGTGGAGGAGTTGCGCGATCCACAAGTGAGTTTTCGAACACGCCCCGATTCGGGTGTGGACCGTGCAGCTCTTCGAGTTCGAATTCGGTTTTCGAAGTGGACGTGAGTGGGGAGCGAAAGAGAGAACAGGAAAATGTTGTTTGAGATACGGTTTTTGCAATTCCGTTTTAGATTAGGAGAAAAAAAAAGAAGAACAAAGGGCAGAAAAATATACGGTGTTTGCTCGTCCCGTTGCATTTTTCTTTTTTGGTTTTAAAAATTAAAACATAAAACTAGAGGATTAAGAAGTAAAGAAAGTGTTTAAAGAAAAACCACACTAGATTGTTAAAATGTTAAAATTGTTCGAAGAAGTTTAAATATATCTCATAACTGACGCCGACGTGTTTCGTGTTTGAAGACAGAAAGTTTCCGAGGAGGAACCTGCGGAAGAACCAAGGTTGTGAAGCTGCCGCTGAAGAGGAAGAGCCTGGAGAGGAAAAACAGGTAACCAATTTTTTATTCACACACACAATTTTATGTGGCATCGAATCTGTCACAAACTGGCGCTGCGGACAGGATCTTCCTGAAGGATCACGGCAGGTTTGGCGATTACGATTGTTTTTTGGGTTAGAATAAAAGAACCTATTATACTGCAACAAATATCTAATATTCATGGCGTATCAAATGGCATTGGCGGATTGGCGACGATCGTGAACGGAGGCCGACCTGGTGGAGAAGAGTAGAAATTTATATATATATATTTTTTTTTCTCTCCCTTTTTTATTTTGATTATAATAATATAATTGATTAATGCTGTCATTTATTTATTTATTTATTTAATTTTTTTAAGTGGAAATTTTGTATCGATTTCAGTATCATTGTTTTGAGTTTAGTTTTAGGCTGTTGCCTCAATGTTATTTATTGATTATGCATTTTGCCGTGCAATTTATTTGTTATTAATTGGATTACCTTATTCATATTGTGAAACAGATATTGTTGAAGGGGATTCTGTTTTTCTTCCTTTTTTTCAGCTGCGCGTTGTGTTCGTGGTGTGTAATTTTTGGTGTTGTTACTTCATCGTCGAGTTGAAGGATGTTTGTTTTCATTTCCGGGTTCTTTTCCTTTTCTCTCTCTCTCTCCCCGACTCTCTTCCAACGGTGAGGAGTTGCGTTTTTCCTAATTTCACTGTGGGCTTATTTGTTTGGTGCTTTTTGTAATTGTGTGATTCCGTTGGCGGCCCATCCTGTGTTCCCATTGAATATTGGTGAATTTTGTTCTTGGTGTTTCGACGGCGTTTTGTTTTCGAAGTGTTGTTTGCGGGCTGATCTTCTCTGTTGTTCCAGGTCTCCTTGTTGCGTATTAGGCCCATATAGTATTTGCGAGAGGGGAGAGCTCGCCGGACGGCGTCCTGTTGTATATTGGGAACGTGTTTGTTTTTGTTTTTCGTGCCCTTTTGTAGGTTAGATTAGACGGCCTGCAGATGCAGACAAGGCAACGTCAAAGATATGTTCGAGAGGGCACCCCTTCCCGGGCGCGGCCCGAGGCATTTCCCGAGCCGCCGGTTGCCGGGGTGGATCCGGAGGCATTCCACGATTCGCGGGATGAATTTGTGGACGAGCGATCACCAACGAGGTCCCCTCCCACCGTCAGCAAACTGCCTGTTGGGAGCATGGAGGACACGCCGATGCCCTCATATTTTAAACTGGGCCCGCAACCATGTCCTGTAGGGACCATGTTGGGCACGGATAGGGTTTTCGACCTCGTGTCGAAGGCGGTCCCCATGTTTTCGGGACAGGAGGGCCTGGATACAGCTGAGAGACTCTCTTCGTTTCTCAAAGGCTGTGGAAGGACCCTGGGTGGGCTGGCGGTGGAAGAGGAACATACATTCCTCCGGTGGCTGCCCTCTAGGCTGAGCGGCGAGGCATATAGAATGTTCGAAGTGAGACCACCCACGACCTTCCTCGAAGTGGAACAGCGTCTTAGAGAGGCCTACGAACCCCGAGTGTCGTATGATGAGTTGTGTGCACAACTCTCCAAAATGCGACAACTTCCTTCCGAGGATGCCACGAGTTTCGTTTCCCGAGTGAAGCGGGCCGTGGTACGGTGCGAGGAGGCAGCTGAGCGCTTTTATGGTCGCCAGGGTAGGTCCGCCTTCGCAAGCCAGCTTGAGGGCATGGCCAAGCCGGTGTTGGTGAGGGGTCTGAGGGAGGAAGGACTAAGGCACTTCCTCCTCACGTTGGGTAATGTCCCATTTCGAAGCCTGGTGGACCACCTAACCGGATTCGAGCGAGCTCGAAAGAAAATGTTGAGGCAGGACGACTTGTTTGTGGATGCGCGGCCCGGAATCGCCGACCGAGCGTCGGAAACGTTAGATGTAGGACCGGGAAGTTGCTCGACCCTTTTAGAAAACCCATCCTCCACTTTTAGGGATTGCACCGCGGCGCCGGCGCCGGTTTTATCGAATTTTAATCCCCGGGGCGGTGTCATTCGTGTTGCCGGCCGAAGAGTCTGATAGTCGTCGACTGGAGGAGGATAGTTTCGTTCGGGAGCGGTCGTACGGACCTCTCAATTATCGAAGGGATGCTGGTGCCTATGCTCCGACCTCCTCTGGCGAGGGAGCGTTGTCAAATACCGTGCCTTCCTTGAGCCGGAGTGGGGAGTCGCAGAGCTTGGCCCAGGGGACGTGTGCGCCTCAGGATCGATCGGGTCGCGACAATCCGTTCAGGGATCCAGTTGGTCGATCGGCGCACCCCCTGGAATCCCAGACCACATGCAATTTTTGCCATCTGAGGGGTCACGTATACGACGAGTGTCTACAAAGACGAAACACTCCTTTCTGCCGCGAGTGTTGGCGGTATGGCCACGACATAGTGGACTGCCCGGATCGTCCGACGAGGACGCGCGGTCCCCAGACCACATACAGGGGTAGAGGTCAGCAGGGCGGATTCGCACGGCAAGAACCGCCTTATCAGCGACCACCGTTTCAGCGGAGAGCCCTACCAGAGCCGCAGCCCCCGTCTACGGGTGGCGGGCCGCCGACATCAGGCCCCATAGTATTCAGCGCCCGGTGCTGTTGCGAGTTTTGTGGCCGACAAGGTCATAGCTTGCGCGGGTGCGAATACAGGCAAAGGTGGGAACAACAACAAAGTTCCCAGGATTCTCCCCACAAGCGGCACGCCGGAACAGCACCTGTTGCGAGCCGAGAGCAGGACACCTGTGTGGAGACTGGGGCAAGCGCGAGAAATAGGCGCAGAGGGCGTCGGAGACAGCTCCGGCGAAATCGGAAAGCCGGTAGTAGTCGCGCGGAGGGTATGAATTCCCGGAAAGTAGGTGGAGATGATGGGCGACGATCGTCCGCGTCGAGCGGTGGTGGTAAGCGACCCGACTCCATGGACTCGAAGTCCTCAAAAACGGATGCGAGGCATGACGCCGCATCAGGCAGCGCGGGGAGCCGGGAATGGTGGCCCCGGCGCATTGGGCCCAAAGTGGGCAGAAAGAATAGCTCCAGTTCCGCTAGTTCGGAGTCCAGGGGGACTGTGGCAGTTCTTTTTTCTGGTTTTGCCACCGAAAACTAATTAATGTTTTATTTGTTACCTTAGATCCGGGAAAACGCTGATCAGGAATGTCTTCGCTGCGTGCCGCCTTGCGAGATTTCCACTCCCAGTCAATCGGTTATGAGCTTCTCTAATATCCTGAGTGGTTGCCTTGACGAGTCACTCCAAGTCCCCCACATGGGTCACCCAAATTGATGGTGCATACAATTTTGTTGACTTCCAAATAATTGGGTGCACAAATTTGCCTGATAATTTATTCCAGCTTTATTTATTATGATTTTAATTTTAACAACTCTTTTATTCTTCTTCTTGTACAATTTCAGTTTTAATAAATTTAAACTTTTCTTCCTCAGCCGTGACTGAATCTTTTTTCTACTTTAACTTTCCCTTTCTTTTCCTTTCTTTTTTCTTTTTTCACAAAACCACAAAATCAAGACGGGACAATTGCTTTTTTTTCTCTTTTTTTTTTTTTTTTCGTTCTTTCCGTTAACAACAACGTTCTCCTTCACAACCGTCACCAACGGAACCATAACAAAACCGAATTTTTACAACCTCCTGTCTCTCTCATTTCGCTCTCCATTCACGTCCACTTCGAAAAACAAATTCGAACTCGAAGAACTGCACGATCCACACCCGAATCAGGGTGGGTTCAAAAACTCACTTCAGGATCGTACAATTCTTCCACCACCTTACCATCGTACTATTTTAAAACAAAATTATGTTAAACACAAATTATCAAAGGATGGTGGTGGCCGACGTACGTAACACACCTCCCCCCTCCACAAGACTGCGTGGCATTCTTGGGAGAGGAATGTCACGCCGGAGAGTGGACGGCGGAGAGCAAACAAATAAACAATCAGCAGACCAATCAACAAATAAATAAATAAATAAATAAATAAATAAATTAACTAGTCTACATGCTTAAGTGCTAATGTTAGTAGGGATTATACTACTTTTATATGGGGGTTAGTACAAATAAATAAATAAATAAATAAATTAACTAGTCTATATGCTTAAGTGCTAATGTTAGTAGGGATTATACTACTTTTATATGAGGGTTAGTACAAATAAATAAATAAATAAATAAATAAATTAACCAACACGTAGTTATTAATATAAGAGGGGGGAACAACAGACTAGCGCTCCACAAAACCAATGACAACACAAACGACCGCGGCGGGTCCGACACTCAATCCGATGGTTCGACCAAAAGCTCGACCGCCCACACGATCCGGTTAGGACTCCCCCGCCAAGGCGAGTTGATCCCCTCTCGTTCAACCACTCCAAAATGTCACCCGGCCGGCGAAAACGTCCCGCTCTTATATATTTAATCTAATCCTCGAGCTCACGACTCCCCTACTCCCAGTAGGGCTTCAGACGGTTGTTGTGCACAACCACCGTTCTCTTGCCTTGCCTCACCGCGCTGTTGACCGCACTTTTCACCTCCACCACGTCATAAGGACCTCTCCATAGGGGCGCCAATTTTCCTTTTTTGTTTTCTTCCCGCATCAAGACTTTATCGCCCACATGGAACGTGAACGGGCGTAACTGGCGGTCATGATACCCTTTGGACCTCCTTTTCGAGATCAACAGATTGCGCCTAGCTATTTCGTACGTTTTCTGAAGCTTGTACTTCAATAGCTTATGGAAGCTCTCGTGGTTGTAAACCGGTTCCGGAGGTAATTTGATGTTCGAGGGAACCTCCGGAGTAAAACCAAAGAGACAGTCCATCGGCGTCAATCGGGTACTCTCGTGCACGCTGGTGTTGTACACGAAAGTGGCCGCCCTCAGGTACTGATCCCAGGTTTGGGGATTTGTGCCCACAATGCTGCGTAGGTATTCTACCAGCGGTCGATGGGCTCGTTCCAAGGCACCATTCGATTGTGGGTGGTACGCTGAGGTTTGCAGTTTTTTGATGCGGAGCAGCCTGCACACGCTTTTAAACAGGCTGCTCAGGAAATTGCTGCCCTGATCGGTGACCAGTTGTGTAGGTACACCATACCTTGCAACTATTTGGTCGAAAAAGACCGAAGCCACCGTCTCAGCCTCTGCATTGGGCAGGGCATAGCAATCTATATACTTCGATAAATTATCTTGGAACGTAAGTATATATAGATTGCCTTCAGGAGTACGGTCCAGGGGGCCCACGATATCTAAATAAACCTTTTCGAAAGGCCTCTTGGCAATGTCGGTGATTACCATCGGCATTCGTAAATTTGGGGAAGACTTCATGCGCTGACAAATCTTGCATACTTTAATATATTGCTTGATATCGCGCATCATATTCTTCCACCAGTAGTGCCTGCGTATCTTCTTATACGTCTTGATCACCCCTTGGTGCCCACCTAAAGGGTGATCATGGTAATCCCGTAATAAGTGTTGGATCTCCTCGGGATTAGTTATTTCCATTCCTTTTTCCGTGCAGGAAGGAATGGCGTCCTCTTCAGAAGGTGACTCTTCGTCACTTGGACGTCCCGGGGATCCCTCGCTGTCCCGTTGGGTCTTTGCCTGGGCGCGAGTCACTACATTGCATCGCGGTGGTGAAGGGGTTTCGTCTACAGAATGGGGAATACGGCTTAGCGCATCCGCATTGGTGTTGTATTTACCGGGTTTGTACTCGATTGAGTAGTCAAACTCCGATAGTTTATGACGAAATCTGGTAAGGCGTGAGGTGGGTTCTTTCACGCCGAACACTCCCTTCAACGGTTTGTGGTCCGTGTACACGGTGAAACGTCTACCCAACAAATAGCACCGAAAATTCGTCGCCGCCCATACAATGGCCAACAACTCCTTCTCGATTGTGCTATATGTACGCTCGGCCCCATTCAGGGTGCGGCTGGCATAAGCAATAAGCTGGTCTTTGCCTATCTCACCTTGGGATAACACCGCTCCAAGTGCTTCATTACTCGCATCCGTGGTTAGATTAAAGGGTTTAGTGAAGTCGGGGTAAACCAATAGTGGTGGCGAAATTAACTTCCCCTTTATCTCTTCAAATGCCTGTTGACATTTGGACGACCACGTGAACTTCACGTCCTTCCTTAATAAGTTCGTTAAGGGGCGCACTATCCGGGAAAAATTTGGCACAAATTTCCGGTAATAGTTCGCCAACCCTATGAATGACTGGACGTGACGTACCGTCTTCGGAATGGGGAAATCTCTGACACTAGCTGTCGTGTCAGGATTTGGCGAAGCCCCTTTTTCTGAACAAACATGTCCCAGGTAGACCACTTCCCTTTGCAGGAATCTACACTTTTCCGGCTGAAGTTTGAGGTTGTGGTATCTCAACCGGTCGAACACCCTCCGGAGCTTGTCATTATGGTCAGCCAGGTTCTTACCATATATGACGATGTCATCCAGATACACAAAGCATTCGATCCCTTGCAGACCAGTAAGGACATGGTTCATTAGTCTCTGAAACGTAGCCGGGGCTCCTTTTAACCCGAACGGCATACGTCGAAACTCATAATGCCCATAGTTGGTGCTAAAGGCGGTTTTATTCCGATCGTTTAGATCTACCAAAACTTGGTGATAGCCACTGGCCAAATCGAGCGTGGAGAAGTAACGCGAGCGACCGAGCTGGTCTAAAATGTCCTCTATACGGGGAATAGGATACGCGTCCCCGATGGTTTTTTCGTTTAGTTTGCGAAAGTCCACCACAACTCTCCATCGGGCTTCTCCGTCGGGGCCCGCTTTCTTGGGAACCACTAGAAGGGGGGAATTCCACGGGCTTTTGCTTGGTTGGATAATGTCGTTATCCAACATTTCCCGAATTTGCTCGTTTATAACCTGCCTTTTGCTTTCGGGCAATCGGTACATTCTTTGGTTAATGGGTGCCTGATCCCGTACCAAAGGTATTTCGTGCGAGATTGCACTGGTGTACGTCAGGTAGTCGCCCTGTAAATGAAATATGTCGTTGAACTCGCGACATAACTCCGTTATCGATTGGCACTCGGGTGTGTTCAGGGTATCCCCTAAACGAAGTTCCCCGTGCAATTGTGCCAACCTGGAGCTCAAATCGGGTTCATCAGGCGACTGACCATCCGAGAACAGGTGTCGAATGAGGTGAAGGGATCGTCCCTCCGAAGATTGGTTCTCGGGCACGGGTCCGCTTGACTCGTCGTCAGAGTCGGTTACCGGCGACGTTTCTTTACGCTTGACCAAGGGGATGGTGTTATAGTCCTTGGTAGGGTATACCTTCACCGTAAGCTGATCGATCCTTTGAGGACCACTCTGGGTATTAAGTGCCAATAACCTGGCACTCCTTGCCCTACCAGTAACGCAGTGCGAGAATAAAATCTTCCCTCGCGCGTCTTGCGGCACCAGAATGGCCTTTTCCCGGATGTCAATGGGAATAGCCACCTCCATTTGGGAGCGTGCCGGCACTTCCACCGGCCTACTCAGGGCTACTTCGATCCTCGGCGACTCACGTTCATCCATCCACGATGTTTCCTCTCGCTGGGGTGACCTGGCTGAGCATTTTTTCGTATCCCTTCCCCGTGTGGGTGGGGTCTCCGGTGAAGTGTGGACCTCGGTATCGACCCTGACAGGTCCCCGTGTCCCAACTCCCCGGTTGGTTACCTTATGCTTCAGCCCCTTTGTCCCACCATTAACAAAACCAACGGAGAAGAATTCGGGGTTTATGGTTGTTCGGGGGAATTCCAAACATCCACCCGGTCCGTTGATGTTGCAATGTCTGGACAGGAAGTCATTACCCAACAAGCCATCTGCTTCCAATCCCGGCATGGAGTCTACTACGTGGAAACTGCAGGGAATCTCATGGTGCAACTTGAGAGTCCCATGGCAGGACCCACTCGACTTGCCGTTGCCAAATATGGTTTGCAATGGTGTGGATTGCCGAACGTCCACCGCCTGGCCCCGGTGAAGGGCCCTTCGCTTCAAAAGACTGACCTCAGCGCCAGTGTCCACCATGAGACGCGTAGTATTCCTACGGCCAATGTCCAAAGGAAGCTGGACCATGGGGACCTCTACTGGCAAAAGCTGAGGACAGTATTGGCCAAACAACGTGTTCAGTGCGGTCGGGTTACGGTCTCCCGACCCGACCTCCGGGAGTTTTCCGACCTCTGATTAGATGTCTCCCGCCGACGCACCGTCGCCGCATAAGTGCGTCGGCTGCAAGATTCGCACCGTGCCTTGTCCTTCCGTTCAGGACTATCCCGCTTGGAAGTCTCAATTGACTCCGAACCAGCGGGACTGGACTGGCCTTGCCCCAACCTGGGCCCACGGTGCTGAGGTCGCTCCCTCCTATTTCTTTTATCCCTTGGTGAGGCGCCACGCCTCGCACCCGCTTCTGAGGACTCCGAGTCCACGGAGTCGGCTCGTCTCTCGTCACCGCCCGACGCGGGCGATCGTCGTCCATCAACTCCATCCAACCTCCGGGAAACCACACTCTCCGCGCCAACGTTACCGGCTTTCCGATTTCGCCGACGCTGTCTGCGTCTATTTCTCGCGCTTGCCCTACTCCCCACACGGGTGTCCTGCTCTCGGCTCGCAGCAGGTGCCGTTCCGGCGTGCCGCTTGTGGGGAGAACCCTGGGAACCCTGTTGTTGTTCCCACCTTTGCCTGTATTCGCACCCGCGCAAGCTATGACCTTGTCGGCCACAAAACTCGCAACAGCACCGGACGCTGAATACTCTTGGGCCTGATGTCGCCGGCCCACCGCCCGTAGACGGGGTTTGCGGCTCTGGTAGGGCTCTCCGCTGAGCCTGCGGCCGCTGATGTTGAGGCCCATGCCGCGCGGTTCCGCTCTGCTGACCACCCCTGCACGGAGCCTGGGCTTGGCGCGTCTGTCTCGGACGATCCGGGCAGTCCACTATGTCGTGGCCATACCGCCAGCACTCGCGACAGAAAGGAGTGTTCCTTCTCCTCAGGCACTCGTCGTACACGTGACCTCTCACTTTGCAGAAACTGCATGTTGTCTGGAATTCCAGGGGGCGAGCCGATCGACCAACCGAATCCCGGACCGGATAGTCCCGACCCGATCGATCTCCAGGCACATACGCTCCTTGAGCCAAACCCTGCGACCCTTCACTCCGACTCGAGGAAGAGACGGTATTTGACCACGCTCCCTCGCCAGAGGGGGCCGGAGCATAGGCACCAGCATCCCGTCTATAATTGAGAGGCTCGCACGACTGCTCCCGAACGAAACCATCCTCTCCCCGTCGACGACTATCAGGCTCTTCGGCCGGCAACACGAATGACACCGCCCGGGGATTTAGGTTCGACAAAACCGGCGCCGGCGCCGCGGTGTAATCCCTAGAAGTGGAGGATGAGCTTTCCAAAAGGGTCGAGCAACTTCCCGGTCCTAACTCTAATGTTTCCGACACTGACGCTGTCGGCCGCGCATCCACAAACAGGTCGTCCTGCCTCAGCATTTCCCTTCGAGCTCGCTCGAATCCGGTTAGGTGGTCCACCAGGCTACGAAAAGGGACATTACCCAACGTGAGGAGGAAGTGTTTTAGTCCTTCCTCCCTCAGACCCCTCACCAACACCGGTTTGGCCATGCCCTCAAGCTGGCTGGCGAAGACGGACCTACCCTGGCGACCATAAAAGCGCTCAGCTGCCTCCTCGCACCGTACCACGGCCGGCTTCACCCGGGAAACGAAACCTGTGGCATCCTCGGAAGGAAGTTGTCGCGTTTTGGAAAGTTGTGCGCACAACTCCTCATACGACACCCGGGGTTCGTAGGCCTCTCTAAGACGCTGTTCCGCTTCAAGGAATGTCGTGGGTGGTCTCTCCTCGAACATCCGATAGGCCTCGCCGCTCAGCCTAGAGGGCAGCCACCGGAGGAAGGTATGTTCCTCCTCCACCGCCAGCCCATCCAAGGTCCTTCTACAGCCCTTGAGAAACGAAGAGAGTCTCTCGGCCGTATCCGGTCCTTCCTGTCCCGAAAACATGGGGACTGCCTTCGACACCAGGTCGAAAACCCTATCTGTGCCCAACATGGTCCGTACAGGACATGGTTGTGGGCCCAGTTTAAAATACGAGGGCATCGGCGTGTCCTCCATGCTCCCGACAGGCTGTTTACCGACGGTGGGAGGGGGGCGCGCCGGCGATCGGTCTTCCACAAACTCGTCCCTCGAATCGTGGAATGCCTCCGGATCCACCTCGTCAACCGGCGGCTCGGGAAATGCCTCGGGTCGTGCCCGGGCAGGGGTGCCCTCTCGGACATCTCTTTGACGTTGCCTTGTCTGCATCTGCCGGCCGTCTAACTAAATCTCAAGGTCACCTACACCAAAGTCAATCCCGGATACCCCGCGGAGAAAAGAAAAAACAACCTCGTCGCCGACAGTATCCACCAACAGAAAGGGTGCGAAAAACAAAAACAAGCACGCTCCCAAGATACAACAGGACACCGTCCGACGAGCTTTCCCCTCTCGCAAATACTAAATGGGCCTAATACACAACAAGGAGACCCGGAACAACAGAGAAGATCAGCCCGCAAACAACAGTTCGAAAACAAAACGACAGTCGAAAACCCCAAGAACACAATTCACCAACATTCAGCGGGAACACAGGATGGGCTGCCAACGGATTCACACAATCACAAAAGCACCAAACAAATACTCTCAAAGGGGAAGAGAAGGAAAAATAAGGGAAAAATACACACCGCACCTGTCAGTCAAAACGAAAAACCACAATTTAACTAACAATCGCCGTCCTCAGTGGGCGAGAAATGGAGAGAGAGAATCGAGCAAAGTTCGATTAATTAAACGCAAATCCAAACTAAATCGCAACGAAAGTTCCACGACACGAGACCAAACCAACGTTTGAAGATAATTCCGAAAACTGGACAGTCCCAAATTACATTAACACTACAATAAACGAAATTTTCTGAAAGGAAAAGAAAAACTGAAAGTGCACCAAAATTTTGAATGGAATGCTGAAAAAGCTTAATAGTAAAAAAAAATTGTTTGCCTCAATAAATTAATATGAAAAGGAAAAAAAAACAGTCCGGACGAAGATCTGAGGAAACTCAATAGTCCTCAGTTACAATAAAAATTACCTAAAATCAAAACATGCAATTACAATAAATATTCCTAAACAACAATTAACTCCAACCAAAACTCTCGGCAAAACAATTCCACAATTATCGACAATAGATTTTTGAACCACAAAAAAAAATACAAAAATAAAAAAAAAATACTTTCGCCGCTCTCCTGCCGATAACAAGCTCCATCAACAGCGCACCGCCTCCAGTCTTCGCTCCGCCGATTGCTATCCTGCCGAACACCTTCCAGAAATCTCCCTCCTTAATTGCAACGTATCTCTATGCCTGCTGAGGTTTCCCCGGTGTGTTTGTCCGCAGCGCCAGTTGTGGCAGTTCTTTTTTCTACTTTAACTTTCCCTTTCTTTTCCTTTCTGAAAATTTCGTTTTATTTATCCTGTCCGCAGCGCCAGTTGTGGCAGTTCTTTTTTCTGGTTTTGCCACCGAAAACTAATTAATGTTTTATTTGTTACCTTAGATCCGGGAAAACGCTGATCAGGAATGTCTTCGCTGCGTGCCGCCTTGCGAGATTTCCACTCCCAGTCAATCGGTTATGAGCTTCTCTAATATCCTGAGTGGTTGCCTTGACGAGTCACTCCAAGTCCCCCACATGGGTCACCCAAATTGATGGTGCATACAATTTTGTTGACTTCCAAATAATTGGGTGCACAAATTTGCCTGATAATTTATTCCAGCTTTATTTATTATTATTTTAATTTTAACAACTCTTTTATTCTTCTTCTTGTACAATTTCAGTTTTAATAAATTTAAACTTTTCTTCCTCAGCCGTGACTGAATCTTTTTTCTACTTTAACTTTCCCTTTCTTTTCCTTTCTTTTTTCTTTTTTCACAAAACCACAAAATCAAGACGGGACAATTGCTTTTTTTTCTCTTTTTTTTTTTTTTCGTTCTTTCCGTTAACAACAACGTTCTCCTTCACAACCGTCACCAACGGAACCATAACAAAACCGAATTTTTACAACCTCCTGTCTCTCTCATTTCGCTCTCCATTCACGTCCACTTCGAAAAACAAATTCGAACTCGAAGAACTGCACGATCCACACCCGAATCAGGGTGGGTTCAAAAACTCACTTCAGGATCGTACAATTCTTCCACCACCTTACCATCGTACTATTTTAAAACAAAATTATGTTAAACACAAATTATCAAAGGATGGTGGTGGCCGACGTACGTAACAGGACTCCCGAGCGGAATATTCCTGAACGGAGGAGCGGAACATTGTGCGAGTTTTGCGGTCGACACACACACAAGGCGGCAGAGTGTCGACATACGGCAAAATGGGAGAGTTCGGAAAACTCCCCAAGGTCGGGTCGGCAAGATCCTACCCGACCGCACTAGAAACGCAACCCAGCTCCAGCTGTTCTCAGTTTTCGCCGACTCAGGTCCCGATTGTCGCTCTCCCTTTAGACATTGGCCGTAGTAACCCTACGCGCCTAATCGTGGACACCGGCGCTGAGATCAGCCTGTTGAAGCTGAAGGCACTCCATCCTAGATATGGCATGGATGTGCATAAATCAACAACGCTCCAAGCGCTGTTTGTCAAAGGCAAGTCGAGGGGATGCTGCACTGGGAATTTCAAGTTGCACCATGAGATTCCCTGCAGTTTCCAAATAGTAGACTCCTTGCCGGGTTTGGAGGAAGACGGATTGTTGGGGTACGACTTCCTGTCTCGGAATTGTAAGGTAGACGGACCGGGTGGTTGTTTGGTTGTTCCCCGAACGACCGTAAATCCCGTGCCATTCTCCATTCAATTTGTCAACAATGGGACGGGAAGGGTTGAGCATGTGGCGGCCGAACGGGGAGACGTGCCAAAGGGACCTGTTAAGGGCGATACGGCGGCAGGTTCTCGCCCGGAGACCCTACCCATACAGGGGAGGGCTGCGAAAAGATGTTCAGCCACGTGCTACCCACGTGGTCATCCGGATAAGCCCCGAACAGCGAACGTTGTTAACATATAGTTATAGACAACGTTTTTTTTTTTTATAAAAGAACAATTACGGAAAGGTTAAGCCTTCCGGTAACTTGGAGACCCTGATCCCAGCTGGCCAGGCTCTGGTTTCCCTCCGGAATTTTCGTCCTTGTAAAGGATCTTCGTCGCGGGGATACCAAATGGAGTCTGACGGAAAAAGTCTTTAAGGTCAGGCCTAATGCTGCAGGCGCAGTCCCAGCGCAGACTGCAGAGGCAAACCCCAGTGCTGGGGGTTGGATCTCAAATAGCAAGTGCGAAAGCGCACTATAATGTCGGGCGATGGTAGGTTTTGCCGCGGAAACGGGGCAACTCTCCCCCGGCCCAGCAACCCATGGACCGGGGCAAGTACCGAGTCCAATAGATGAGGATGAAAATAAATATATAGGAGCGGGACGTTTTCGCCGGCCGGGCGGCGCTGGAGTGGTTGGACGAGACGGGATCGCCTCGCCTTGGCGTGGGGTCCTAACCGGATCGTGTGGGCGGTCGAGCTTTCGGTCGGACCATCGGTGTAAGTGTCGGGCCCGCCGCGATAGATAGAAGTCTGTGATGTTTACTTTGTCTGTGTTAAAACATAAAACTAGAGGATTAAGAAGTAAAGAAAGTGTTTAAAGAAAAACCACACTAGATTGTTAAAATGTTAAAATTGTTCGAAGAAGTTTAAATATATCTCATAACTGACGCCGACGTGTTTCGTGTTTGAAGACAGAAAGTTTCAGAGGGGGAACCTGCGGAAGAACCAAGGTTGTGAAGCTGCCGCTGAAGAGGAAGAGCCTGGAGAGGAAAAACAGGTAACCAATTTTTTATTCACACACACAATTTTATGTGGCATCGAATCTGTCACACCCCTGTTAGCCAGCGTTACCTGCAAACGTGCAAATATAATCCTTGCCGCCAGCTAAGATACGGGGCACAATTACCATTGTATAACGAAATCCCTTATAGCACCATTGTCCTGCGTTGCTGGCTATTAAGCAGCTACACAATGATCCTATGATGCTCCTTTGTTCCTTCCTCTTTTCTCAATTCCGTTTTGACATGAGCTTCGCTGCATGAGAAAACAATAGATCTATTAGCACACGTGCTAATAGATCAACCAGAGAGACATTTCGAGATTCAGGATGCGCGCCACGCAACCGTCGCGATAGGCAGTCATCACAGAGAACTCCGACGAGGAGGTTAGTCCGCGCAGCACAGCAAATCGAGAAAAAAGAAACGTACGTCGCGTGTGTCAAAGTAACGGGTCAATGAAATAAATACGAGCGCGATTTCTGTTTTCAAAAATAGTTATTAGTTTATTAATTTTAATATAAAACTGTGTTAACTTAAAGTGTAGTAAAGGAATCGAGGAGCATCAATTGTAAACTAAACAAATTATAAAAAAAATAAATAAACAATTCTTAAAACCAATTTCACCGTGTTTGATTTGTACAGTTGTTACAGAATAAAACCACCCCCGCGAATCATTAAATTGATTCGCATTAAAATCAGAATAAAAACACTTCCGCGAATCATTAAATTGATTCGCATTAATATTCAAAATTAAAAAACTACCCCCGCAAATCATTAAAGTGATTCGCATTAGAATAAAGATTAAAACTACCCCCGCGAATCATTAACGTGATTCGCATTAGAATCGAGATTTAAGCCACCCCCGCGAATCATTAAAATGATTCGCATTATGTGCTGGCATGAAGGGCAAACATTCTTGGATATATCCCACGAGATTTCCTATGGGAAGTCAAGAATGTCATGCCCGATTAGCAACGGCAAAGCGTGGGTAAGCCACGCTGTTGTTACATAAGCAACAGTTTGAGTTGTCGCATTCCTTTGGCCTATCTTTACCCACACGCCGATAATATTCCAAGCAGCAGCCGCGGTCGCAGTAGACACGGCCACTGGCTGGGGATCAAAAACATCAGCGTCTGGTGAAAAATATGAAAAGAATACTTTTCAACCGATGCCGCTTCCCCTCTCGATGTGCATTTTGGATCTGCACGCTGAGAGCAAAGAAAACATAAAACGGAGTCATGCTGTCCTACTTGGTTTCGCTTTCGTTGCAAGCGAAAGCCAAGCAACCCTATAATCGTCATGCTCGTCGTTGCGTTTTCTCATTATCCTAGTTCATTGACCGTCGGCTAAATCCGCAAGAGTTTACTGACCTCAATGGGCGTGGCAATGAGAAGATGAGAGCGAGGGTGCGATCGAGAATGCGTGGTCAAGGAAGAAAAGTACCTGTTCGTTGGGTTAAAGGGTGAATTTGAGTTGGAGTTGATTTTCTGAAAAGGTCAGTCGAGATCTGAGTATCCCAGTGGTTGGTTGTCGTGTGGGCACCTTCTAGTTGTTAAAAACAAAAGAAAACGTTACATTTAAAAGTACTTTAAATAAAAAGTTAAAGACTGTAACAAAAGGAGAACTAAAGTGTTTTAATTCGAAATTGTGCAGCAAGTTTCTCCAGGGCACCTTCGATAGAGAAAAGTACGCACAAGGAGATCAACAGGCAGCCGCTCTACATCTTCCCAAGGAACTCCATACGCTGCAGGTAAAGATCACAAAGGATAACCACGTAAGTCGTTTAATCTATCAATAGATAAAAACAACTATATATATTGTGTAATAAAAGTGATACAATGCAATTGTTACACAGTGTCTGCTCCAGGTTCGTTTTCCTTTTTGTGAAAGGTGTTCAGCGGAACACCCCAGCCAATCGACAATATAAAATATCCGCCAAATATGTGTTTTCTACATCATCATCAACATTATCAGTTCAGCCTTTGTTTTTGACAAATTGACCCATCGTCTATAACGAACACATAATCTGTAATAATGAATGTCCTTGCTCCTATATAACATTGGCCAGGATTATTGTGGAAGCGAGCACGTTAAAAGTGGTTCAACATCAACTAGGGCCATATAAAACCATGTCGAGTTATCAAAGGAGTTCTGATTAATAATTTGTAAAGCTGTGGTTCCTGTCAGGTTATCAAAAGAGTCCTTGAATTGGAAATAAACAATAAAGAACGACTTACAAGATTAACTATTACGTGATGGCCTCTCCTACTAACAGTGCCCCATCGAGAAGGAGGATAATTTGAGGATAAATATTTTAATATTACACGTTAAAGATGAATAAATCAAGTTAATTATATCGTGAATGAACACGTTCCACAATGTGGATTAGTTGCGGGCAGGTGCACAAACCTGTGTCGTTGAGTTGTGGTATTGTTGGAATTTTCTTGTCGGGGAGATGGTGTGATCGTGGGAGAGAGAGAGAAAGAGGGAGTGTCTTTGAGACAGATTGCAAGAAGCTAAAAAAGGAGATTCAAGTGAACCTCCATCCATGAAGGATGTCTTTTGTTTTTGATTAATTAATTATTTTTTGTGCGTTAGTTCCACGAAGGAAATTTTAATTGTATAATGTTTTAAGTTGTTACTAGTTAAAAGTTGTCCACGAAGGACTCCAAGTGTTGTTATTAACGTAAAATTAAAGTCTCAGTTTGTGAAAGTTATATATGTGTTTTCATGTGGAAGGAGAAACGGTGCGTGTCTGGTGACCACAGCTTAGAAGTCTATAAGCGGAAATTGGGGGTAAGATTGTTGCAAAAATCCAATTGATTGAAGCCACGACGGAGGTGTCGCAACGGGTCCGGTGTAGTACCAGTTTCCATGTCCATAACTGTACTTGGCAACTAACGGACGGCGCTTACCGCAACTGTATGGAGAAGCGGTTTGTTCTATTGTGTGGAGTGGCCCGTTACCTGTGATCATGCACAACAACTAGAACGATCTAAATCAAACTTGCCACAAGAATATTAAATTGTAATTTCGGATGCCATTGCGATGATAAACCAAATAACGGACCAATCATGCTAGGGGATTCTACATGAAAGTTACAACGGACTTACTCTGCAATATTATCGTTACTATATTTATGCATCACTCAGGCGCACCAGCTCTTTTAAGGCCACAACTCTATTTATGTACATTTTTGTGTAACGTTTTATATATGCCATACTGGCCTGGCTATTGATGTCCCTGATTATCAATATTACACCGGAACTGCAATTCCACAATATCTATATATAAGGCCTCATTTATATTACACTGGCCTTCTGGACTGGAACCCAGCAACGCCCCCTTGCCTATTATACAACAACTGGCAACTATATATATATATTTTATACTACAACTTATGAATTATAGAACTTATACGTTATACATAACAATATATATTATTCAACAACAAATATAATATCCAACATAACCAACAACTCCAGCGTTTTATTTCTTGTAACTTCATTCGTGTGTATTGGATACTTGTGAACGAGTTTCGGGAGAATACAGTGGAAGGTTAAGTGAAGCCGTGTCATACTTGGCACCTACAAAACCTTTACCCACAGGACTAATTCACGTTCATCTATTGTGCTCGAAAACCTCCATCTAGGCGAGTGACCATTCCTCGCATGGAACTCTGTGCGGCAGAGTTGGCGGCCACTCTGTGTGAAAAGGTGCAACGGCACCTGCGACAAGACAACATCCGGCCTATCTATGGACGGACTCAGAAATCGTGTTAGCCTGGATCCATTCAACAGCGGCCGAATTCCAAACATTCGTAGCCAATAGGATAGCTACCATACATCAACATAGTGTACCTGCACAGTGGCGACATGTAAGGTCAAAGGACAACCCAGCCGATCCGTTATCAAGAGGGGTGGATCCAGATAAATTAAGAGCATGTGCTATCTGGTTCCACGGCCACTCGCATATGTCAGGAACAAGGACTACGAAGTGCAGCACAAACGTACGGCCACAGTCGCTTTGTCAATTGAAGCAGAGGACCAGACGATCGACCGCATCAACCATAGGAACTCAACGTATCGTGGCCTACATTTTACGTTTTGGGACCCCGACCCACCGACGAAGCCGTGTCTTCGGGTCGCTACAACGGACGGAGCTCGCCAACGCTCGAGCTAAGATCCTGCGCGCAATACAGAGAAAGGAATGGGAAGGGGAGATAAAACACATCCACCAGAACGGAGAGCCATCCCGATCGAGTCCACTCATTGCTATGAGTCCATTTCTTGACTCTGACGGTTTCCTGAGAGTAGGCGGGCGACTTGGATCATCCAACATATCCTATGATTGCAAGCACCCCGTTATTCTAGCGCATACGCACGCACTCACAACAATCATCGTACGAGAATTGCATGTGGAACATCGGCATATCGGCCCACAAGTCTTACTTGCAGTGACGCGGCAAAATTATTGGCCAACAAAGGGCAAGAACATAACACGGACCATCGTTCAGCACTGTGTGTTCTGCTCCAGAACACGCCCAAAATTACTGAGGCAGATGTAGCGATCCTAAATCGCTACCCCTATCCAAATCCCCAATAGTATCAATTCCTAAATTTCCTAATTTCATATTGAATCATATGAGCAATAAATTAACCCAAAGTTAATTTGTCGCTCATTGATTCAATTCCACATAAAAAACCCAAATCCCAAACTTTCCATTACTCCATTTCAAATCCCATATTGAGTCACACGTACAACGAATTTAACCAAAAGTTAATTCATCGTACATTGACTCAATTCCTAAAAAATCATGAAATGCTAAATTCAAAACGCATTTCATGATTCCCCTTCCTAGAACCCATCCAACTAAAACCTCTAACAAATCCCCAGAACACAACTCAAAATTAAACACAAACTCTTATGTGTGTTTCTGGGAATTTTGGCCCTAAAATAGTTGACAATTCTCAACTAAAAATTCTATAAAAGGGGAGTGAATTTCAATTTCGGGATTAGTAGATCTCCAGAGCCCGAACTGCTGGCCGATAGAGTACAAATATAAATTCATAATCAGTAAAGTTCTGAAAGGCCGGACCCCTGGTCCGATACCGAATCGCAATAACCAAAATAAAGGGAAAATAAAGAAGAGACTTTAAAAGGAAAATAGACGCCCTGTATTTCATTTGCCAACGGAACACTCTCCCCGGAGAGCAGTAACCAAACACACAACAAAGAGATCTTAACTAGATGCTACGGACCCTAGGATGGTAATGCCCCCCTTCAACTACAGATTAAGCTCCGCCATTCCCTACGAAAGTCGCGGAAACCGTGCCCTAACTTAGTAAGCCCACACGCATAAAAGGAGGAAGTTGAAAGGGCACACGGGTTTTCGCCCCATCCACGTCACCCCAAAAGCGGCCCCGCAGAAGAGCATCGGTAATGGAAGACGACCCACCGGTTATTGAAAGCACACAAAAGGAGGTAAGCAAAACCAATTTTACTTCCCCAGACACAGAATTTCCTCAACACAGATCTTGGGGAACTTACCCGACACCCGAGTACAACCCGCTCGTCCTTTCTCAAACGCGGGAGTCGATTTTAGTCGATTTTCACATCAGGGGTAAGCGAACCCAAAAAACCGACATCGCTCTGTTCTACTGCTTTGCAACAAAATCAGTCCACCTGGAACTGGTAACGGCCCTTACAGCAGAGGGGTTCATCGGCGCTCTCAAGCGCTTCTCATCCAGACGTGGGAATTGCCCCCACTTATATTGTGACAACGCTAATTCTGTAGGAGCGCGAAAACAACTGAGAGAGGTCGGAGAAATGTTAGCATCACAAGGAGCTCTCCAGAAGGTGACCCCATCTCGCAGTAACAAAGGAACACAATTTCCTCTGATACCGGCCCGAGCCCCACATTTTGGAGGACTGTGGGAGGCGGCGGTCAAATCAACTAAACACTTGCTGCGATAATCATCGCATGCAGCGTCCCCCACATACGAGGAATTGCAAACCGTCATCACGGAATTAAAAGCCATTTTGAATTCCAGGCCTCTTACACCAGTGTCCGATGACCCAAGCGATTTATCGGCACTCACCCCAGGACATTTTCTCATTGGAGAGCTGCTGACCGCCCATGTGGATCGTCACGGTGTCCCGCTAGAGGTAAAATTACCCACACGCTGGAAATTGGTCACACAGCTGAAACGTCAATTCTGGAGACGATGGCACGTGGAATACTTACACCAATTACAAGACCGCAGTAAGTGGAAGCAGCGAGTCCATAACATTAACCCAGGGACAATGGTCATCATCTAAGAAGACAACACCCCACCGTTACGATAGAAGCTCGGCCGAGTAACCGGCACACACCCAGGGGATGACGGCCTGATTCGAGTGGTGGACGTGCGAACATCCCCCGGAATGGTTCGGAGACCCATTCACCGTCTAGCACCACTGCCAACCGAATACGAAAACACCAGTGACTCCTCTCTATGTTTTGACCAGACTTACACTCGGCAACATGGGAGATAAAAAATATAAATGGTTTGGGCACAATTCGGGGTGTGATCAGGTGAAATTAACTTGTATTTCATTTGGGCCTGTTTTGGAAACCCATTGAATGTGGCTGAGTTGTGGTTAAAATAACTGCTGCGGGCGTATAAACCTAGTTTCTTTTCGGCGGTGGTGGCTTTGGTTAGTTTCGAAGTCGACCACCGTCGAAGATGAATTTTCGAAGAAACGGTGATGAGAGAGGAGGATAGGGAGTTGACAAGAGAAGTAAGAAGAGGTGCCGTAGCAGTTAAAGTGGAAGGTAGTTAGCGGAAAGGAAGTTTTTATCGTTGTTTAATTTTTGTCCCAATAAGGGAGTACGTTTTCGGTGAATCGTCGACGGAAAAAAAAGATAAGAAGAAAATTTGTATTTTGTTTGATTGCGTCAAGTGTTTAAAAGAATAGTGTTGTTCCTTCTCAGGGTCCAGATTGTCATGTGTTTGTTTCTTGCCCGTTCGAAGGCTAAATAACTTAGTTTGTACCCAGAAAATCAAAATCAAGACTAGAAACGTGAATAAACTGTAAAGTAAATTAAAAAAAAAACGAGGTGTTTTTGTTGAACTCGAAGACCCATCCAGTGAAGGTTGTTCCTGCTACCGAAGGCCGGTTACGGTAGGTGATCAACGGCACTCAGAGAGGCTACGGCGGAGATAAACTCTAGTAGGATACCATGATCAACTCTTTATCGTCAGGTAGACCAACATTGCATAGCTAGCGTAAGTGCCATCCAGGTACTTTTCTGTTTAAACTTCCTTAAAATTAATCATTTGGCCAGAAGTCCATAGCGAAAATAACTACCACACCCAACGATTCAACCGTATATTGTACCGCCCACCAACAACAGAACTCACAAGGGAAAACAGCACGTAACGGGGGGGAACAGTTTAACCTTCCAACTGAATTGCATTGGTACAGTATCGGCCACGCATATCCCCTCACCACCTCTGCAGTAACCTAACATTTAACATTCAACACCTGACAGTTCGCTCCAGTAATTCAGCATACAGCCTTTAATAAATTTGCATATTGTGCAACGCCGCTCTAAGTATACACCAACTGGCAATTTACGTAGCAACAGGTCATATAACAAACTGGCGCTACTGTCTCATAAGGAACATAGGACACAACACTTCTGGGGTTACAATTGACACCCTATCGCTTGGTACAAGTTTACCTTTCCATTACACCATAGTACCTGAACAGCAACCGGCACTGCGGACTGTTGTGTAACAAACTTTGTGCAACATATGTCGCAACTGGGACAGCGGATTAATTATACAAGAACCGGTGCTGCGGACTGCGACTGAAAATATTATATAAAGAACTTTCATAACTTACCATATAAGAACTGAATATATTTCATTACTTTTCACATAAGACCTGACACTACCACGTAAGAGTTGGCCTAAAATACAAAATTAAAACACACCCGAATCATTAAATTGATTCGCATTTATATGTTGGCCTGAAAAGGCAACATTCTTTGATATACCCCATGAGATTTCTTATCGGAAATCAATAATCTCATGCCCAGTTAGCAACAGCAAATCGTGGGCAAGCGACGCTATTGCTATATATAGTAACGGCTTGGGTTATCACGAATACCTTTTGTCTTTTTATACCCACGCCGATAATATACCAAGCATCCGCAGCTTCCGCTGACCTCGCTAGAAACGGCCATTCGCTGGGGATCAAAAACCCAGTCAGGTGAAAAGTATAAGAAGAATCCTTTTCAACCCACTCCATTTCCTCTTCTCGGAGTGCATTTTGGTTCTGCACTCTGAGAGCAATTCAAACATCAAACTGGTTGCATGCGAAAGCCAACCAACCCTGAAATCGTCATGCTCTCCGTTGCGTTTTCCCATTCTCCTAGTTCATTGACTGTTGGGTAAATTCGCAAGAGTTTTTCACCTTAATGGGCGGAAAATGGGAAGATGAGGAGGAGGGTGCGATCGAGAATGGGTGATCGTAAAAAAGTACCTGTTGGTTGGGGGAGAGAGTCAGTGTTTGATATTCAGTGGTATCGGGTGTTTTATTGTGAGTCGTCGTGTGGAGAGGTCGAATGAGTATCTCTAGTTAATGTAAAAGAATAAATTCAATTTAACCGGAACATTGTTAGTTAGTGAAACTAAAAGAATAAAATTAAACCAAGTGTTGCGGATCCGCCCTAGACACAACCGGCGAATTCGCAATTAAATACTACCTGTGGCACCACCTGAATGAGATATGTGGCATTGTTACGTGCGGCTTCCGCCACCCCTATCATTTAATTGTTTTTAATATAAATTGGTTTTAATATAGTTTGATGGTAAGGTGGTGGGAAAGGCACATGATCCACATGTTGAGTGTGCGGACATACCCCGGTTCGAGTGTGGATCGTGTGCAAGTTAGATATCTGTTTTCGGAGTGGATGTTGAGGGAGAGCGAGAGAGAGGTCTTTTGTGTACCTGGGAAAGGAACAGTAGGTTAATATGATGTTGAATGCCGTTTTTGAATCCCAATTAGTTGATTCTTTAAGCAGTTGAATACTGTTTTTGCGGAATTCCGTTGATTGATTTTTTAGAGTTGAGTTGATTCGGAAGTGAAGAGGAAAAAAGGATAAAAAGAAAGAAGAAGCCCGTTCCTTGTTTTATCAAATTAAAAAGTAAAGTTTAAAAATTTTAAAGTAAAGAAGAGAAAAAGGAACGAGTAATTGGTATTCAGTGGCACGATTGTGTTTTGAAATAAAATAAAGAGAACCTTTATAACGTGTATTTGACTATTTTTTGACTGCTGAACATCAGGGAGGTCTCTGTGAACTTTGCGCAGCGGAAAGCCCGCAAAATTGGATTAAACAAAGTGTACTCTAGTTGGTTCGTTGCGAAGTACAATTTCAGAGAACAAAACATGGAATAATCTTCGGCGTGGAGTGCAAGGCATGGGCCAAGAGTATCCATCATTCTAATTGATTGTCAAGCAGTACTCAAGTTGGTTCGGGCCATTTCTACCGCCCATCACAGTTCCCAGAACGAAGGGCCGCCTGGTATAAGCCATGGTTAATTTCCTGGAGCAGGAATCACGACCGCCTGCTGATCCGGAGTTGCGAGGTATTGGGGACCACAGCTGGAAGAGCTGCAGAACGAATTCACCTGAACAACAGGTAATTTGGGTAATTTAACACATTTTATTTTCTGTGGCAAAAAAACGTCACAGCATCACCCTAAACAATGTCAGCAATCAGCTGACATTTTTTAAATTAATTCTGTTGGTTGTTGTTGCGGATTCGCCCTTAACACAACCGGCGAATTCGCAATTAAATATCTGTGGCACCACCTGAATTGGATATGTGGCATCACCTTAAACAATGTCAGCAATCAGCTGACATTCGTGAATTATTTATGTTGGTTGTCGCATGACAACCATCTTTTCTTTTATACTTTCTCCTCTTGATTGACTCTTGGAATGAATAGCTGATCCAAGGATATCAACGGAATCTTTTAAGTTAAATAAATTAATGTTAATTCATAGAAAAGCAAACTCGTTCTTTTATATTGAGGATTCGTTCTGGATTGGCTGGAGTTCACAATACGGTATTCTTTCCCTTTTGTTTAATTACAGTTTCAGTTTTTAGAAGCAACGAAATCATCAACGTTTATTGGGCACGCCAAGAGGACATTACAACACCAGGAGACACCATCGTGTTCCTGACGTATATGTTCAGAGTTTGTTTGGTTTTGGCACACACATCTTTTTGGCCAGGAGACACCATCGTGTTCCTGACCGCGGGTATTCAACGCTTGTTGGATACAGTTGTAAAATGACAACCATTTTTGTATTGTTTTGTTGTTATTCTTTCTTTCTGTTCGTGAATCTCTTGAAGTCAAGCCGCTAGTTAGCTCCAATCCTGGAAAATCTAGATAATCAACGAAAATAAACTGTTTGTTATTACCTAAAATCAAACCACTTGGATTATTCTTTTGAGTTCTGTTGAGAATTCCCTGTATATTCTGGATTTCTTTTCACTGGAGGTATTCGTTGTTATTTTTCACAATAGTATCCCAGTTCTTTTAGAACCATCATTACCAAGACCAGGAGACACCATCGTGTTCCTGAAATATCATCAAAATTCGATCGAACATTCAAACGCCAGGAGACACCATCGTGTTCCTGACGCGCGTGTTCAACGCTTGTTGGACACACCAAGACTTTAGATAATTAGTGAAACTAAAAGAATAAATTTAATTTAACCAGAACATTGTTAGTTGGTGAAACTAAAAGAATAAAATTAAACCAAGACTTTGGATAATTAGTGTGTGGGGGTTCTCTATCCCACGTTGAGAACCAACCCACTAAACCAGTCACAATTTAGCCTGCATCTACACCATAACGCCAACCCCAACCCCTTTCCGCGCGCCTTTAACTCACACAAAGGGGCCCGTCCCCGAGGTGTTACAGAATAAAACCATCCCCGCGAATCATTAAATTGATTCGCATTAATATCTAAATTTAAAACACCCCCTCGAATCATTAAATTGATTCGCATGAAAATCCAAATTTAAAAACACTCCCGCGAATCATTAAATTGATTCGCATTAATATTCAAAATTAAAACCACCCCGGGAATCATTAAAGTGATTCGCATTAGAATCGAAATTAAAACCACCCCCGCGAATCATTAAAATGATTCACACTATGTGCTGATATAAAGGGACAACATTCTTGGATATATCCCACGAGATTTCCTATAGGAAGTCAAGAATGTCATGCCCGATTAGCAACGGCAAAGCTTGGGTAAGCCACGCTGTTGTTACATAAAACAACAGTTTGAGTTGTCGCATTCCTTTGGCCTATCTTTACCCACACGCCGATAATATCCCAAGCAGCAGCCGCGGTCGTTGACCTCGCTTGACACGGCCACTGGCTGGGGATCAAAAACATCAGCGTCGCTTCCCCTCTCGAGGTGCATTTTGGATCTGCACACTGGGAGCAAAGAAAACAGGAAACGGGGTCATGCTGTCCTACTTGGTTTCGCTTTTGTTGCAAGCGAAAGCCAAACAACCCTATAATCGTCATGCTCGTCGTTGCGTTTTCTCATTATCCTAGTTCATTGACCGTCGGGTAAATTCGCAAGAGTTTACTGACCTCAATGGGCGTGGCAATGAGAAGATGAGAGCGAGGGTGCGATCGAGAATGGGTGATCAAGGAAGAAAAGTACCTGTTCGTTGGATCAAAGGGTGAGTTTTTATGAGTTGAGTTTTTTTTAGAAAAAGTATTGGAATCGTTGACGATAGTTGAGATTTTTTGATAAAATGGTAGTCAGTCAGTGAATCGTTGTCGTTGTTGAGAGTTGCGTGTAGTAAATCTAGTGAAACAAAATTGAAGTGTTAGAAAAGAAGATTTAAGAAATTGATAGTTTTAAATTAAACAAGTGAATAAATTAAAAACCTTATTAAACATAGTCTTAGAAATAAAAAAACTGTGTAAATAAACTGAACTAAAGGGTTTTCTTTAACGATTGGAAAACCACATTCACTTTTGGTAAGCAGAAACAGCAGAAATTCTAAGTCCCATCAGAGCAGCCAACACCACCACCATATAAGAGGACAATAAGTAACATCCCACAAAGGATAACCACGTAAGTCGTTTATTCTATCAGTAGATAAAAATAAATATATATATATATATATATATATATATATATATTGTGTAATAAAAGTGTTACAGAGGGCATAACACAGGTAACAGATGCATTGTCTGAATTTATCATCGCATACACACAATGCCCATCTAACTTGGTTTTTCATGCCATCGACAGCATAACCAAAAACCTAAAAACCTGGCATAAGCATTTACTGCATTACCATGGGGCAACAGCCAAAAATTCCCCTAAACGAAGAAACGTTCGCTTGTGTGTTGCATAACATTAATTCCAAGAAACGGATTACCCAACATGCAACAAACCAATTGGTGTCCCACGGTACTGTGCTCTCACAGTTTTTGCCTTGTAACGTTAAAATTAAGAGGTTTTTATATGGTGCTTTCAGCACTTGTGCTTTTACAATGTCATTTTTTAAATTCGTGTAATAAAAGGTTAAATTTGTGTTTAAAATGTTTTTTAATTTTTGCTATTCATACGAGTGGAACCATATAGAATCAAATGTATTGCGGACATACACTCATATTTGCTTTCCTGGTGAAGAACGACCACGGAACAGAATTTTGCTGGGCTTCCTACGCCAAATATATTTTGCTGTCTCGTCGAGGGATCTCGGGCATCAAGAAAGATCACATACCCTTGCGGTGATCGAATCAAAGACCTCCTCTCTGATTGATTACCGCACAAACGACTTTACGTTGTTATTGCGTGGATTGGAAACCCCCTCTTAGTGGAGGGTGCACGTCCACGAATGGATTTTGAAGTGAGTCGTGATTCAACTGGAGTCGAGTACAGTCGTGTGTGCGTCATTACGCGCAATTAATAAAACGTTTTGAAAAATGGATAGCCTACGCAAACGGGTAGCCTTTGTGAACTGACTTCTGAACAATTATTATGTTTGTGAACTTGTGTGCCGACTTGTCTTTTAGTTAATTTCTATCTTTTATGAAACAGTACACCGAGCTGCCTTCTGAACTATTTTTATGTTTGTGAATTGATTTCTGAACAATTATTATGTTTGTGAACTTGTCTTTTAGTTAATTTTTAAGTGTATAAAACTGTGTGACGAATTTAGATCTAAAACTTTGATCGAAGATAGCTTTAAGTGAAAGTGACGAAAATAAAGAAAGTGAATTACAAACCAAGGGCGTGTTTTATTTGATTTCTCCGAGAGACATTTCGCAGCAGCAGTTGTGGGGCTTTATGTGAACCCGTTCCCGTGCTGGCACAAAATATAAAGAATATGGTGACCTTAACATAACAACCCTTACACAACCGATAACAACTCCCACCTATCCACCACCACTACTTAAATTAAGTTCATTAAGTCAAGAATTATTGCCAAAACCAAACGCAAAAGCTGATGATCAGGAAGCAGGCGTAAAGCGCAACAAAAGATCCAGCCGTGAAGAAGAGAGGTACAATCAGGCGAGGATAGGAACGAGAAGAGCAGTCTTCCACATTATTCGAGATCGATCAGGAAGAATCTTCAACGGACACATGTAACTATCATGAGGACACTTAAACATATTATTCTACTAATGGTTCTACCCCAAAAAATTTAGGAAGCAGGCGTAAAGCGCAACAAAAGATCCAGCCGTGAAGAAGAGAGGAACAATCAGGCGAGGGTAGGAACGAGAAGAGCAGTCTTCCACATTATTCGAGATCGATCAGGAAGAATCTTCAACGGACACAGGTAACTATCATGAGGACACTTAAACATATTATTCAGCTAATGGTTCTACCCCAAAAAATTTACCTTTGCTACTATTTTCGAACTTACTCAATTATGCAACTTGGTCCTCGCACACATTTAATGCTTGATTGATGCGAACACTAAGTGTGCGCAATCGCTCTCTCAAAGCTCTTCTTTACGAAGAGATTGGAGTGATCGAATTGTGTAACGAGTCAGTTGTTCGCTTGACTTTGGCAGTTGTAGCGATTAAAATCGCTACATCTTTCCACTTTCGTAAAACCCTCTTAATAAATAAAAAATTATTTATCAGGATTAAAACGAATCCCAGAGTTTTATTTGTTTCTGGTGTGTACGTCTTGCGGAGTCCTAAGTGCAAACTCAGTGGGGCTTTTAGTCAGCCCGTGCCGACACACAACTAAAAGAAAAGGACACAAGCCAAACAACCAACACCCCCCCCCCCCCCCCCCCCCACCCAATCCCTTCGCCCCATGTGAAACGTTGCTTCTACGACAGGAAAGAAAGTCACTATTGCATCGAATTGTGACTGGTGGAGAAAAATGGATATTTTAAAAATCCTAAACGCAAAAAATCATGGGTACATCCAGGAGAAGCATGAACATCGACTGCAAAGCCTGATCGGTTCGGAAAAAAGACAATGCTGGTTGGTGACATCAGAAGAGGGTGGTGTATCATGAACTTCTAAAACCTGGCGAAACTGTTGATTCGCAACGCTACCGACAACAAATGATGAATTTGAACCATGTATTGGTCGAAAAACGACCAGAATGGGCCACAAGACACGGAAAGGTAATTTTGTTGCATGATAATGCACCGAGTCATACAGCAAAACCCGTCAAAGAAACAATAAAAGCTCTCGGCTGGGAAGTGTTACCCCATCCGCCGTATTCACCAGACTTGACTCCTTCCGACTACCATTTGTTTTCATCGATGGGACACGCATTGGCTGAGCAGCAGTTCAATTCCTACGAAGAAGTCGAAAATTGGGTCTCCGAATGGTTTGCCTCAAAAGACGACCGGTTTTATTGGCGTGGTATCCACAAATTGCCAAAAAGGTGTAGAAAGCAATGGCCAATACTTCGAATAAAATGTTTTTTACTTTCCCAACAAAAAATTTTTTTTTCCTTTTTTAAAACACCGCTCACTTCAAAGCGGTACGCCTGGTAGATGCTTTCAAGGATTTACGACTCTCAGGCCGAGAAATAGCAAGGAGGCTTAACAGAAGTAAGACTGTTATAAACAGCTATCTTGCGGATCCACAAAAATATGGGAAAAATAAAAAAAGACGCACATCTGAAGCAACAACATCACGAGAAAAACGGTTGGTTCTACGGCTTGCCTCAAATTCTACTCTACCAGTGACTAAAGTAAGGGCCAAAAGCGGAGTATCAGCCAGTATAGCAACGGTCCGAAGGATAATAAAAAAAAGTGATACTATCAAGAGAAAAAAATTGAAAAAGAAACCTGTTTTGAGGCAAGTACACAAGGAGCATCGAATGAATTTTGCAAGAGAACATGTCGACCAGTGAATGGAAACCCGTGCCTTGGATTTTCCAACAAGACAATGCCCCCATCCACACTTCCAGGGTTGTTAGAAGTTGGGTTCAATCAGAAGACGTGGAACTTTTGCCATGGCCGCCCTGTTCGCCACACTTAAACACAATGAAGTCGGCAGACAATTTGAAGACAAGGACACCTTAATCGAAGCTATTCGGGATTCCTGGCACCAAATTTCCCTAGACTGTTTAATAAAAATTCTATGATTCTATTCCAAACCGTCTTATAGAGGTCATATCCAAAAACGGCGGGCATACTCATTATTAATGTAGAAAAACGTTATGAATAAATGTTTTAAAACCATAAAATGTAAACATTTCATTGATTTTTTCCTGCTTTTCTAAAATTTTGCATATGGCCTCATCCTAGTGACGCACTTTTTTATACCCGTTTTAAGTAGTTTATTATTTGATCTTGGGAAACTCCAACGGTCGTTTCTTAATTACCCTTTAATTTTATGAATTTCTTTTGGGAAAATACGTACCTATTCACAGGTAGTATATTGGCGGTTCCTTTGAACGCCACTACTTACCTTCCCACCAATTATGCAACAAACTGCTCCTTAGACCACCAAAAACCTGGAAAGCATTTACTTACCTTTCCATCGTTTGCGCAAACTATCACCTGAAATGACGTAAATCTATAATTTTCGCTGATGCAAAATCCATCAGCACCAAACAAGTATTTTCCACAAGGGCATAATTACGTGAGACACCCATGTTCCTAAAAGGCAATACGGTCGCATCACTAACCAACCGATACAACTTGAAATATATTTGGGCGCGCATATCCCCTATCCAATCCCGCCGCACACGTGCAGGAGATATCCTCTCTTTTCTGTTTTACAGCGAGTATTTCGGTCGCTAAACCAATCCACAGGCAATGTAAGAACCATGCCTAGCCGTCCAAGAAGACCAAACCAACATGGCACCAGCGAAAATGCTGCACCAAGTACCAATCGGGGGATGTACGATCGGCGTAGATGCGTGGCACTGCCGCCGATCGTATCAACATCCAACGTCCCCGTACACCACATTGCACAGCTGCAACCCTTTCGGTTGTTGTGTTCAACTTGTAAATTTTCCTTACCTATCTGCGTGCAGGTTGGCTGGTCGTAAGACACAAAAAGTATTATGCACGAGCAGCCAAAGTGCTGTGTGCAGTTTAAATGAACATAAACACCCTAGTCTTAATGGTTTGGCCTAGCTGCAGGCATTGCTTTCGTTTCAGGCAAATATATCTACATGTCCACGGTTCGCATGCTGATGGATGCTCAGCATGGGCGACTCTTGTGTTATATTCCAATTGCTTAATGTATAAATAAAGAACTGAATTTATACCCCCGTTTGTGTTCGTTAGAATAAATAACTCTTGTGTTATATTCCAATTGCTTAATGTATAAATAAGCAACTGAATTTATACCCGTTTGTGTTCGTTAGAATAAATAACTCTTGTGTTATATTCCAATTGCTTAATGTATAAATAAAGAACTGCATTTATACCCGTTTGTGTTCAAATAACTATCGTGTTATATTCCAATTGCTTAATGCATAAATAAAGAACTGAATTTATACCCGTTTGTGTTCAAATAACTATTATGTTATATTTCACATTGCCTAATGCATAAATAAAGAACTGAATTTATACCCGTTTGTGTTCGTTAGAATAAATAACTCTTGTGTTATATTCCAATTGCTTAATGTATGAATATGTGGCGGATCAGCATAATCCACAACCTCCACGCAGTCGCCGTAAGCAAAGACTTGCACCGAGAGTGGCTTTCGACTAATTAAGTCAAGCACACTCTCGGTCACCCTCACACACAAAGGAGAGTCACTGCTGAATTGGCGTGGAGTCGAGGCGGTACTAAGTTGGTCTCGCTGACACGTAGAACGACTTTCCCGCCAACTTCGTTTGACAATTGGCGCGAACACACAGGCACTTCGACATCAGCCGCCGCCACGATCGGACGTCTACGACAACGTGCAGATCAGCAGACTACACGACTCCAGCAGCCTTGACGACGACGACGATTTGGGGACAAGAACCCCAAAAATAAAGAACTGAATTTATACCCGTTTGTGTTCAAATAACTAATGTGTTATATTCCAATTGCTTAATGTATAAATAAAGAATTGAATTTATACCCGTTTGTGTTCAAATAACTATCGTGTTATATTCCAATTGCTTAATGTATAAGTAAAGAACTGAATTTATACCCGTTTGTGTTACGATCCACATTTATATTTCACATTGCCTAATGTATAAATAAAGAGCAGAATGAATACCATTTTGTGTTAAATAAAGAAGTAAATACCTGTGGTGTTTCTTTCAAAGTGAATATCCGTTCGTAGAATTCAAAGCCAGAGAGTTCGCGTTTCTTTGCGGAAAGTGATCCCCAAAGGAACTTCTGGGACTAAGGAAGGAGTCAGAACAGTCCTACTTCACCAAACACATGACGAAGCGGCGACAGGCTAGGACGGGTTTTGTGATCCTGTGCCCCTGCCGGCACCTAAAAGAAACCCGATACCCCCACATATATGTTTCCAGGTACAAAATGTTCAACAGGTATAAAGAGCGAAAACCAATTGCAAAATGTGTGGCCTCATCCTAGTGATTGGGAGTGTAAGCTTACAAAAATCCTAAAAATCGAATTATAATTTAAAAGTACAGAGCCAACAGCCTCAGCTGCAAGGCTCATTATGTTAATTTATTGATATGGCATTTTGAATTACTTGTTAATAATAAATAATTAAATATATTTTAACCACGTAAGCCAGTTTAAGTTAGAAGTTGGAAAATGTATGTGTCTTTAAGAAGCCTTTCAAGAGAAACTCGAATAAAGAACCTCCCGCGGAAGATCGCGGGATTGCGAAAACCAGAAGTTTTTTCTTTCAAACAAAACTTAAAACTATTAGCCACGAATCATGTCAGTTATTGTGCAAGTTGCAAAATAGTTTTACTTTGTGTCCTCATTAAACTCAAAGACGCTAAGTAAAAGGGTTTCAAAACAACTTCATTAGATTTGATCATAAGGACACTGTATTAGTCGGCTAACAAGACTGTGTAGCCCTGCCCAAAACAGTCGTCATTGATGGTAAAATGCATTTTTGTTAACTAAAATGTGGGTTGGTCTTAAATAAGAATTATAATCTTAATTTTCTTTTACGGTTTTCAATTTACATTTTAAAGTGTACTGCAGTTACTAATATTTAACTTACGAGAAAAAAATTTTTTATTACCGCCATATTTTTGATATATTAAAAAAAACCATTCGAGGTGATTGATCACTTATATACTCGGTAACTAAAGTGAACCTTATATAATAATTTCTAATATTGAAGTTCAATCAATTTTAAAAAGTAAATATAATATCTGTTCGTCCCGAAAATAATTCCGAGAGTAATTTTCCTTATACCTGCTTCATGGCCAACGTTTCCCGTACAAAAACAGTTTACATAAATAATTCGCTTGGTGAATTGGAGTAATTAATTTTGGTTAAAATATATAAATAATGACTTACGGTTCGATGACAATATTTCTCGTTGAATTTTGAAACCTTCTGGTTGTTGGTTCAAGGATCAAAAATATTTCAATAGAGGTGATAGAAAATATTTACGTGGCTGATGGTAACATAGAACTTGAGAGATATGATTGAGCAGTAGATGTAACAGCATCGATGTTGTTGAATTCGTTGCACTTAAAGTGGTTGTATCCAACGGTGTAAACTTCGTATATGGCAGTAGAAAAGGATTATATGGAACTTACTGAATAAGATTGATTGAGAATTTTAACCGCAGCGATGCTTGATTATTAATTACACTTGTTTTTTTTTTTATCGTTAACAACTCATACGTAAATGGTAGTTGAAAAGTGATACGTTGTAATTGGTGATAATGTGGAAGATAATAGATATGATTGACTGAATTGTAACAAAACCTATGTTTGATTATTGGTTCCACTTAGTTTCTTTTTAACGATGTTAACGTCTCATACATACTTATATGGTAATAGAAAAGTGATATATTATAGCTGATAATAATGTGGAACCTAACTAGTAGTTACACCTGATTCTATGTTTATTTAGTTCCTGTATTTTTTTTTTTTTTTTTTTTTTTTGTTGACCAATGTTAACCGCTAGCACATAACTGGTAGCATGAAGAAAATATTACGGTGTAGTTGGTGGCAATGTGGAACTTATTAAATAAGATTGACAGAGTATCTTAACAACATTGATATTTGATTATTTGTTGCACTTTGTCTTTTTATGGAGTTAACGTCTTGTACATACACGATATTAAAGATGGATTAGTTGGACTTGGTTTTATTATGGAATCTAACAAGTACCGACGGCATAACATCGATGCCTAATTATTTAACGCAATTTTAATGTTTTCTTTTCGATATTGTTAACATCTTATAAGTATATGGTAGTATGTATTCAAAAGTTGAATTACGTTGTACTTGGTGACTATGTGGAACCTGATGGACATAGTTCAATGATAGTTATGAGACAAATCGATGCTTAATTATTTGTTCCACATTTGTTCTTAGTGTTTTTTTTTTTTCTTTTATCGATGATAGATATGATTGTCTGAGAATTGTAACTTCACTGCTGTTTGATTACATTTTAATGTGTTTATTTACGGCGTTAACATCTCACGTAAATGGTAGCAGAATAGTGATGGGTTGTGGAAGCCGATGAAAATAATTGACCGCTAGTTGTAATAACATTGATGCTTTGTTATTTTTTCCAAATGATTTTTTTTTCTTTACACAGTGTTAATTTCATGTATGATGCAGTAAATAGTAGTAGAAGATAATTACGGTGCAGCTTGGAAATTAATGGATATAATTGACTGATAGTTATGCCAACATTGATGCTTAATTATTTTTTGTACTTAACACATTGCCTCGATTACTTTTTGTATTAAAATTATTTACTTGAAACTTTTTAGTTGGTTTAGAACACAAGAGTTTCCATCTTACTTTCTATTCAGTAAAATATTTTTGAAATTACTTTTTGCATTATTGCATTAAATTGGATTCCACATTTTCTCCTTTTTTGAAGTGCAACTGATTCGTTTTAGTTTTTTCTTTCCCATTTCTTACAATGTGTTGAATCTAATGCCATTTTGCCATGGTCTCGTTTCGTTTTTTACCTACTAAGGCGAGCTTTCTTCTTTTTCTCCTCTTTTTGCAATACACTGAATTGGATGCCATTTTTTACCCTCTTTATTTTATTTTATTTTTTACTCTTTAATAGATCTTTTGAATTTTGCATTCCATTTATTTCCGCCTTCAAAAACAATTGTGTGTTATATTAAATTATTCCCAGTAGATGCACCTGCAACAATTTCAATAAACATAAATTTAGTTAAACAAGTAATTTAAAACTCATTCAATTCGACGACAAAAAAAATAAATAAATAGAAAATAAACGTGTACGTGGATGTTTTATCAATAGTGCTAAGTGTATAGTGTAAAATATAATAATAGCAATGGACACTACCATGCTAAGTAGTACGAACAACGGCAACATTTTGGCATGGGTATAGCTAGTAGTGTTACGAGAGTAGCCCGTCTGTCGCCCTTGTTTCGACGAAGCACAGACTCGCTACACAAGATATAATTAAAATAATGAATGTGTAAAAAAAACAATACCCAAAATAAATAACAATCGAATGGATTAAGTGTGGCTGAGTGGCGACAGGTGTGTAAACCCAGTCCGTTTTCGGCGATGTTGTCTTCGACATAGTTTCGAAGATTAGCCGTCGTCGAGGAGGGACTGTGTTCGAATGGGAGCGAGAGAGGCGGACAGAAGAAAAAAAAGAAAAGAGTCTTGATCTGGTCGCCGACAGAGGCAGAGGAACGAACCACGGTAGACGGAAGCAGGTGTGATCCGTTACCAACGGTGTACTAAGAGGTACCAGAGCAAAACAAAAAAAGCGGAGCGAAAAAGGTTAACGTGTTCTTTTTGTATGTCGTGCAACCGTGGGTTTAAAATTAATGCCTAATTATTAATTGATTTAAATTCGTCTCGTGTTATTTTACGTTCGTTTCAGTCGGTGTGAATCTTGTCGTGTTCGGAAGGTGCAGAGACCTTGAAGTAAAGCAGGTGAAAGCAGAAGAGGAGTTCCTGCAGCCCGGGACATCCCATAATCGTGTTGTATCCAGCGGCATTTTTGGAGAGATTTAATAAAAATAATTATATAGCTGAAGATAATGAGGTGTTGTGTTTCCTTTGCCTCTGCGACGTTGAAGATGAACCGACCCTAGATCAAACAACGATCTACTTGACACAGGTATGAGATTGATATTAGTTATTCTTAAGTGAAGCACAGAAGGTGCAAGAAGCCATTTGCGTAACCTTTGGAGTTGGGCAACGGCACCCCGCACTTGGCAAGAGGTGAATATCAGTGCCCAGGTGCCGCTAAATTGAATAAACGGTGTATCGACAGGATTGTTCCGAATTCAACGGGAACAATCGGCGTAGCCCCTTTTTGCATTTTTGTTGGAGGCACTGAGTGGAACATCCCGACTCCCGTATAAAATTGGCACAGCCGCGCGCTCCATATCCTATTTTGCGCCTTACCATCGGCGACTGCATAATTCGAAGATACAACAGTATACACATATATATACTCCCAACTTTTCTGTTGCAGAACAACATTTCTGTTACAGTGGCGCAGTCAAATCAAGTTCCTAAATAACCCTAAGAAATTACCCAACAGAACAACATTTAATCAACACCCGTAGCTTCTTACATTACAATGGCCAAACAATTATATGTTACACTGGCGTCAAAATTATATATTACAATCAAATTTATTGTTACTCCGGCAAAAACATTTATACCACACGGCAGAACAATTATACATTACATACTTCATTATATTACATTCGCCACATCTTTAGGTTACATTGGCGAAACCTTATGTTACATTACAAACCATAAACCTAATTTGTATACGACATTATTAGGACACAACGAATTTTATATGACATTTGGTATCCCTTAATATTATATGACAGTAGCAGCATACCGACAACAAGCATTTATGTTCCAACAACAAGTGCTAATAAATGTGTTAAAAACACTTCCAATAAACAGCATTTCCATACACATGTCTTTCAGCGAATATTTGAATTGTGATTTAAGGGGGCAGTACTAGTTGTGTTGGACAGAAAAATCGTTTTTTTTTATTGCATATTGTTGCGGATTCGCACTGGACACAACCAGCGAAATCGCAACTGAATGCTACCCGTAGCAACAACATAACAAATGTCAGCAATCAGCTGACATATTAAAATAAATTCTGTTGGTTGCCAAACAACAACCAATAACTGCTTCTTGGTTAAACATTCGACCGGCACAGTTCGCATTAAAATGATAATCAGTTAAAATCAAAGTAATCAGTAAATAAAGTTCACATTTATTAACACTAAACCAACCGAGTTTTAAGGAGGATTCGTTCTGGATGTTCTGCTGGCAGTCAACGGAAGGTATTCGTTTCTCTTTTTCTCATTACACGCAATTGTTTTCAGTCAGCAGTAACCATCACATGTGCCTGCCAAGAGAGTTGAGCGGTGTTGCTAACGCCATTGCTTTGGGCCTCCATTGAATATCTCGTGTTGGTAGACAGTTCCGTAGTGTTTATAGATTAGCTAATTGCAGCGGAGAGACCACCTGGTTCTTGACATCATCCCACGTCACTCCCACGGAATCAACAGTATTGCACGTCAGGAGACACCACTTTTGAAATTATAGAAATCTTCCCCGACGACATTCCTCGGTCGGCGGAAATTATAAAGATCTTCTCCGACGACATTCCTCGGTCGGCAGAGATTAAACTACGTGTTGGCCGCTCAATTGCCAACACACATTATTTGAATGCATTATCGCAAGAATACTCTGACCAAATTTTATAAGAATCTAACCATACAAGAATATAAGAAATCCAAGAAATACACATAATGAGTAATCGGCTACTAAGAATAATCACTTGGAACGCAAATGACCTCAAGAACTAGAAATATTTATAAGAGTGCACGACATAGATATTGCACTGATATCTGAAACACACTTTTCTCATATGAGCTTGTGGGGGTTCTTTATATTACGCTGAGAACCAACCCACAATGGCAACCATAATTTCGCCCGGAGCCCGCGCTTAACGCCAACCTCGACCCCTTTCGTTGGCCTTTATCACCTGCAAAAGGTACCCGTTCCAAGGGGCATAAACCATGTAAAGGATGCATTATCTGAATTCATCATCTTATGCAGACAATGCATCACAGAATTCAGCTTTCATGCCAAAGGCATCATTACAAAAATCCTGAAAACTAAAAACCCTGTTCATGCATTTACTGCATCGCTATAGGGCATCAACCAAATTTCCCATAACGAAAACTCGTTCGCTTGTGTGTTGCAAACGATAATTCCCTGAAAAGTTCACCAACATGCAACATACATCGGGAAACCAATCGGCGCCCCTATTTAACATGCTTACCCTGTTCGGAACCGCCACACGTCCACAGGAGATCTGATGGCGTACCTTACCGAAAAGTGGAGCTATTCCATCCACTACCACGGGGAAAGCAAGGTAGTCGCATTGGATATTTCAAAAGCCTTCGACAGAGTTTGGCATCCAGCTCTTTTGTCAAAACTGCATTCCTATGGAGCGGACAATTCCCTAATCCAATGGATAAGAGACTATCATTCTGGCCGTTCAATCCAAGTGGTTCTTGATGGTGTCAAAACTGTCTCCCATCAAATTAATGCAGGTGTTCCCCAGGGTTCGCTACTCTCATCCACTCTCTTCCTGATCTTTATAAATGATCTCTTGTCAATTACTTCCAACCCAATTCACTCGTTTGCTAATGATAGCACGTTGAGTTTCTCATACTCATACGAACACTCCCATCCAAACTCTTCGAACGTCACTACCAACCAGCAACTTATGCTTGATATATTGCATTCAGACCTCAACAAGATATGTCAGTGGGGATTATCTAACCGAGTAGAGTAGTAGGGTTTTTCGTGAGATTGTTCTTTTTGTAGCTATCTATGATAAACAGTAAACTTTTCTTGAATGTTTTATATTTTTGTAATCGAATTTGGGTAACTAATTTGTATGTGATAAATTAAAGTTTCTATTCAATGTTCATTTTAAAATGTACAGAGGTAAGTGCTAAGGTTTAATACGTACCAAATTGAAGGTTTTGTTACAATTATATGTATAGGTACTATTTACACTATTTCATAGTTATTTTCTTAAGATTAATGTGTTTAGTAATAATTCTTTGTTATTAATTGTTTCTGTGGGGGTTCTTTAAGCATCTCCCAAGAACCATCCATCACCCTATCCGACTCCCCCTTCCCAACCTGTAATCAGTACCTACCTGAAAACATAAGCCCACGGCAAGATTGACATCTAACACTACCGTTGACCCTCTAGATTTGCTATCCATCAAAACTAGTTCACACTTCCCTTAAGCAAAATTTCATTACGTACCGTCTGTGTGTGCCCGCTCGTCCTGTTTCTCCATATCAAGTATTCGCCAAATATGAACAAAAATTAAGAATTTTTCACATTACATATTAAAGGTGACAGATAATTGCGGGAATGGAATCTAAATCCCTATGATGGATCGTTCCTCTACGAATGCGACATAATATCCCCGGCTTGACGTTTACTTGTGTAAATCCAGTTTATTGGAAACCGTATTATATAACATGGGAACATGAGAATTAAGACGAAATACATGAGCAAAGTAAAATAATATACATGCAGATCAATGGCAAACGGCAGTGAAATTAACGAATCAAATGAAATTGAATGACATGTTCACTACGGCAGTGTTTATTTGACGTTCGAAAGGTAAAGATGTATTATTACGCGCTCCTCGTCACATATCGAATAAAAATAACTCAAAGAAAATAAACGCGTACGCGGGTTTTCCATCAATATTGATAAGTGAATAGTGTAAACCACAAGAAAAAAAAGCAATAATGGATATCACATCATACAATCAACAAAATATCCTGCTAAGTAATACGAATAACGGCAACATTATGAGGTATACACAGCTAACAGCAGCATACCAACAACAAGCAGCTATGTGCCAACAACAACAAGCGATGATAAATGAAATGCTTCATAAAATCAACGCACTGGAAAACCGAATATAATCGCGGTATGTGCCACTATGCCTTTGCCAACAGAATATCATACGGTCGAAGAAGAGGTGGAAAGGGAAACCCCTGCTGTTTATAAGAAAAGATAAACTGATAACACTCATAAACAAAATACAATGCCGACTATAAACAATATGACGTCAGATCGTGACTCAAGAAATGAGGTTACCAAAGAAAGGAAAATTCCCCTGGCACCACCAATCAATGTGAGGAACATAAAGGATTTTAATGCATTTAGAAATGCCATTTTGTCTGTAATAAAAGACAAAATTCAATTCAAAGCACTATTTAATAGTGATATAAAAATAACATGCGAAACTGAAAATGCATACCGAGCAGTTAAAGAGAAATTACAATCCCTTAAGACGGATGTAAGAACTCAATTTAGAATTTCACACCTACGAACTAAAAAGTGAGAAACTATTTAGATTCGTAATCAGAGGACTTCCAGCTGCAATGTCCATAGATATGATTGCAAATGAATTATGCTCACTAAATCATAAAGTGGTAAAGGTAACAAACATCAGAAGAAGCACCACGTCGAATAATGGAGAAAAAAATGTTCAAAGACTTGCTTGACGTTGATATAATTCAAAAAGAGAATAACAAATCAGTTTATGAAATCCAAGAATTATGATGGTGCAAAGTATCGGTTGAACCACCCAAAAAGGTTAGATCGGTACCTCAATGTAATAATTGCCAACAGCTCATGCCAAACATTTTTGCGATTATAATTCAAGATTCGTTAAGTGTGCTGGGCCTCACCACACAACCCAATGCTCGAAACAACGCAATAGCGTAGCAGCATGTGCACTTTGCCACGAGAAAGGCCATACAGCTATTTACAAGAGATGCTCAGTGTATCAACAAAAATTAAAAGCTCAGCATCCAAAGAAAACTACAGTCACTCAAAGACTGCAATCAAAAAATACAGAGTGAGCGGGACCAACCACAACTGGTACTAGCAACACACATATGAACAATAAATCAAATGAGAATGCAGATAATAAAAGGAGACAACAACCTGTCAATAACGAGCCTACCATTATGGATATGATGAAGATGTTCAGTATATTCCAGGATAACATGAAAAAACCACCGACCAGCTAGCATAATCGGCAGGTAAACTTAGAAATTTTCAAAAACCACCGACCAAGAAATCCAAGAAATAAACACAATGAGTGATCGGCTCTTAAGAATAATCACGCAAACGGGCTCAACCAAAGGGCTCGAGAACTAGAAATATTTATAAGAGAGCACAACATAGATATTACGCTGATATCTGAAACACACTTTTCTCATATGAGCTTGTGGGGAAGAAGCATGTACCGGCCGTGGGCACTTGGTTCCCTTCTTCCTCCAGCATTCACTCCACTGTTCACACGGTTCCGCCCAAACTCTTGATGATTCACCGCAGCAGGAAAGGAAAAAGGATCGATTGTCACTGATCATGCCATCACACAAGTAAAAATATGAAACTCAGGAGGTCTTTGTTTTAGCTTTATTTATTTTACGTTACGTTTATTAGATTTCCTTAGATTTATTCTTTAGTTTGGTGCATATTAAAATCGAACAACACTTACAATGACAACATTTTAGTTAAAACTTTCACCAACTTTGACACGATCACCAACACGTCTGCGGTTCGTTACGTTTACAACTTCACGAAAAATGGTTTAAAACTATCGCCCGCACGACTACGGGCGGGAGTGGCATGACCGTACTGGCTTGCGGATGGTAAAGGACTCCTAGAGAACCCACCGTACCGGCGCCGGTACAGTGGATGGCGAGCGACCCGACCGCCTTGAAGATTCAATTGCGACTCAACGATATTTTGCTCGTTCAGAGCTCACTCGCTCATTGTGATCATGGTGGTATGTGTGCCTAGAACAAAGAAAGACATAAAGTGCATTCCTAGGATACGATTTCGGTAAAGCAAATAAAACCGAAATCGCCGGATGCATGTGCTTAGCAGCTAAACAAAGAGACTACGATGCGATGTGGAAATGTGCTAATTAGTTTTAGCTAGGTTACTGGGAAATGGTGTTTATGGCATCGTTAGTAAGGGTACGTATTGAATACCTATTTGCATTGTTTATGCTTGGATTTCAATTGATGCCAAGGGACGCGGAATGCGTATTTGCTTTGGGTTGCACATTGTGCGAGTCAGGGAATTTTATTGCTGGGAGAAAAACGTCGCCAGTCAAATAAAGAAATTTATCGTATACATGAATGAAGGTGGGAATAGGCGACGCCATGATAATTATCTCTGGCTGGAATGGTTACATGATATGTGAACCGGGGTTTTTCTTTTCAGGATAATTTATGATAAGGAAAGAAAGAGCTCTTACAGGGGATTTGTAAGCGAAGGAATGCTTGAAAAGGTAAGAACTTACTTTTGGGTTATAGGAATTGGATCTATTTGATGCGTGAAGCATTTAAGATGCTAATGCGATTTGCATTAGCGAAAGCTTATGCAGACTGGGTTGTGGTTATGGGGTTTTTTTAGGAAGGCGAGCCGTGGGATCTGGCGGAACCGCCACAAGCTCTCAGGGTATACCTCACTTCCAACAAGAAAAAGTAAAAGACACTTTTATTCAAGTCTCTATTGTTACTATTAACTTTAATGGTTTATCTGTTTAAATGTAGGTGCTGTATATTGCCCACCTAGATACACAATTTCAAAACAAAAATTCACGGATATCTTCAAGAAGCTGGGACCAAGGTTTATAATTGGTGGAGATTTTAATGTCAAGCACACTGCTTGGGAGTCAAAGTTGATTACTCCAGGCAAGTGAAAAGAGTTGCTTACAACGATCAAAGAAGCAAAGTGGGAATTTCATTCTACATACTGGCCTAGTGATAGCAACAAAACTCATGATCGATTTCTTCATTTCCCAAGGAGTGACATCGAAATATAGTATAGTTGATTTAACGTCTGACCACACTCTAGTACTACTATGATTGAACGCAACTATTCCCAGAAAGAACAGAAGACTGAATCTTACTAACAAATATATCGACTGGGAAAAATCTCCGAAAAGACCTTTACAATCAAATTGAATTGAACGTTAAACATCAGCATTGTGAAGAATTGGAACAAGCACAACAATTTGCCGAAGCCCTACAAGGCGCTGCAGAAACAGCTACTCCGGTGACAAGAGATAAACTAGAACCAGCTGAGGTTTAGATTAGAGATCTAATCAAAGACAGGTGCAAATCTAGGAGAACCTGGTGTTACACCTCGCTACACAGCCCCCTCAACTGGAAATCATCCTGTTGAAGGAATCATATCGGTTTTCTAGTCCCATGGGTCTTTACCGGTCGGATTGGTCCTGGTTTGGGTGCAGTCGGATTGACTGGTAGAGATCAGCTGGGTGGAGTCAGTCCGGTTTCCAAATGGACTGGGCTGGGGGAAGTCAGGGTTAATCACCACACAGCCTTGGTCGCCTTCAGCAAGTGGATCAATTGTCGCTTGCTGTTGATGGGTGAAGGTACCCGCAATAGTAGGATATATTGGCAGGTGAAGTTCAAATGAAAGATGTTGCTTTTTTCGGTTATGTTACTTTTATTTTTAATTATACCACTTTATATACTTAGCTGCCTTCGGCCGTAACTTTGGCCTTCTGGGTTGCGACTGATCTTGTTGGTCAGCGGTTCGACCTCGGAACTTCGACTGATCACGAAATTCAAATTTACCGCCCATTTATAAATTTCCTAGTTGAGAATTGTCAACTATTTTATTGTCAAAATTCCCAGAAACACACATAAGAGTTCGCGTTTCAATTTGAGTTGTGTTCTGGGAATTTGTAAGAGGCTTTAGTTGGATGGGTTCTAGGAAGGGAAATCATGAAATGCGTTTTGAATTTAGCATTTCATGATGTCAAGGTTTTTAGGAATTGAGTCAATGTATGATGAATTAACTTTTGGTTAAATTCGTTGTACATGGGATTTGAAATGAAGCAATGGAAAATTTGGGATTTGGGTTTATTATGTGGAATTGAATCAGTGAACGATAAATTAGCTTTGGGTTAATTTATTGCTCATACGATTCAATATGCAATTAGGAATTTTAGGATTTGATAATATTGGAGATTTGGATGGGAGTAGCGATTTAGGATCGCTACATCTCTCCCCCCTTTAGAAAAGAAAATTAATCTAGAAGAGGTTAATTTTCTAGGATGGGTGAGAAACAAAGGGCGGTGGCATTCCAATTTCGCGAAAGTTTACATTTGTTTTAATTTGATTTAACATTTTTTGCGTTACTTGGTTGTATTTATCAACATGGTTTAGGTGTTTTAAGAATGGGCCTATGTGTTATAAAGGTAAGTAGATGGATTTTAAATTAGTAATGGTTTTGGTTTAATTAGTGTTTTACAATGTTATTTTTCTAACATAGGCTTAAGGGTATAAGATGTTGATATTTATAATTTTTTGATTTGGACGTAACGCTAGATTAATAACTTAATAGGTAAATGTGTATTATTTTTAAGAAGGTCTTATTCTAGTGGTGGATATAGAGCATATTTTATAATGATAAAGGATATTATTTACCTGGTATGTACATTTTGTGTTTTATTATTTTTTAGTGAATTTAAAGGTAGGTTCATATAATTGTAAGGTTTGTTAATGTTAAATAGTTAAGATTAATAATTAATGTTAATATAAAAGCTAGTAACAATAATGGGCTAAATTATTTTGGATTTGCCAATAATTTTGTTCAGCTACTTTCTTCCTTTTTACAATTTAGTTTATAAACTGTCTTCCTCATTGAGGGTTAATGTTTGTTTTGTTTGTTCTTTGGTTTTTTCTTAATATTCATACTTTTCGTATTTTTAAGTTAGATTTTAATTAGGGTTTACATATATTTTTGGAATAATTACAATTTTGTTTGTTATTTATAAATCGTCTTCCTCATTGAGGGTTAATGTCTGTTTTGTTTCGTTTATATGTTACATTTGTTTTAATATTCTTTTGTATATTTATTAGTTTTTATATTTTTTTGACAATTTTTATGTCGTCTGTTATTTCTGTCCATATTGTGTATTTAGGAATGCTTTTAAGTGATGGACTGTGATACACCTTGGGGATAGCATACGTCTAGGGTTAATAGTGGAAGGGAATTTGGAACTAGGGTGAAGAATCAGAACTAATTGGTCTTGGAATATGGTTTCAGTTTCCTATTGTTTATCTTTACTGATTTTTGGCCAATTTTGATTGTCGCGTTGTTTGCCTTAGTTATTCCTGTAATGAGGAAAGGGCCCTTCCCGATGGGTTTTTCTTTGCCCTTGTGGTTTTTATGCCTTACCAATACCATGTTTCCCACTTGAAACAATTGCGGTTTTGTTTCAATTCCGGGGCATGCGGTTGCCTTTGAAGAACGGCATTCTTCGCATTGCTTTCTATATTTCCGAATGTCGGAGAGCATAGACGGCCACCAGTATCTTTGTCGTATTTTATTATATGACTTGGTGATGCTCAGATGTTCACCGGAAGGGGAATTATGATAAACCCTGAGTATTTCCGCGATCTCATTGGGGTTTATTATTTTCTCAGGCGTTGTGGGCATTTGCAATAGGTTTGTATTTAGAGAGGAGCTGGGACACGAGTTTTTTGGACTAGCTGACGGAGTGTCAGTTATTTGGTTTATACTTTTGGTGTTACCACTTGGCTCCTTGGGGTTCCTTTTTAACCTGAGGATTTTGCGCTTACCTTGGGCTTGCTCCTGTTTTTCTTTGGCGTATTTATTTTCAGGTGCCTTTTTCTCGAGGTGTGAGAATTTTATTGGCACGCTAAATACGCTAGGGTTTCTTTTCGTGCGAGGAAAAGTGACGCGTTGTTTGGGGCCCTCCACATTGCAGTTCCTTGACAGGAAGTCATTTCCTAGTAGACCGTCTTCTGGAAGATCGGGCATATTGCTCACTACTTGGAATGTGCATGGGAGGTTGGGCTTACCTTTTAATTGGAAGTTGACCTTGCAGGTTCCCAAGGTCCTAATGCTTCCAAATGGCGTCTCTAGGGTGCAGGCTTCTTGCTGATTTATTTTGGAGTCTGTTTTGCTAAGGCAATTTTGGCTGATCAGACTGATTTCAGCGCCGGCGTCCACTACTAGCGTTGTGTTCTTGTTAACACCTACATCTATAGGTAGTTGGACAGTTGGGGCGCTGGTTATCGGCGCGCGTGGGGTCCTGATGTGGTAGCTCCTTTTTGCCACCGAGGAGTTTGACCTTCTTTGTTTGGAAGTAGAGGATTTCTTTGCAGGTTGACATTGAACTCGCGACTCCCGTTTCAGCTTTTGCTGACAGGGTCCTAACTTGTGTCCTTGTTGGTCACAGAAGTCACAAGTCTGCCTTACGTGCAGAACTCTTTTTACCTCCTTTAATTGCGAGCAATCACGGATATCGTGGTTTAATTGCTGGCAGTGTGTGCAAAAGGCTGTGTTCTTCCTTATCACACAATCCTCATAGGCATGCCCCTTTTTGTTGCAGTAACTGCAGGTTATCCTGCTGAGAGGGTTTGCGTGTATCGGGGGTATGCTGAGGGGGTCTGGTTTCATTATTCCTTTGGTTTCCCTGTATGGTTGGTCAGCTGGCGGTATTTGCGCCTCTAGGTGAGGAATTCCCTGTGCAATAGGTTGTATGTGTGGTATTATTTCCACATCTGGAGTATTGGGCATTATTTGTGCCATAGGCTGATCCATTTGGGTACCTAAAATTGGTTTATAGGGAATTGGAGGTGCTATTGATAAATAAGATGAAGGCGAATTAAACGAAATCTGCGAAGTGGTTAACGGCAGCTGAGGTTGTTGGATTTGTTCCAACTCTAATGTTTTTTCCATTAACGTTTCCATCGGTGCATCGCCCATTAATACTAAAAATTGTCGATGGTACGGATTTATCAACCCCTTCATGTAGATGGTTTTTGCGAAATCATCTAATTGTGTCTTTACCGCCTCAGACAGTATGGGACCGTATTTTAACTCCGCGGCTTTCCTACATTCCCTTAATGACTTCTTCAGTCCTGAAATAGGGTGAGTGCTTCTGCCGGGTTTTGCCGAATAGCTAAAAGCTTATTTACCAGATCCTGATAGTTTTCTGTTGGTAAATAAACTTTTCTTAACAAATCCTCGGCTACCCGAAACGTTGCGAACGAATAGGGCAGAAGCTTCTCCCCGTAGCCTAGTAGGGAATATTTGTAGAAAAACCCCGTGTTCTTCGGTCCTGAGGCAGTTTATGACCCTCTTACAACAATCCAAAAATGTTTCTAATTCTATACCTATGTGCGGATTTAATTCCCCGGAGAAGATGGGCATTAACTGTGCTGACAGCTTCGCGATCTTTGTGTAATTCACGGCCATATTTTAGGGTAAACGGATTTGATTTAAGTTAAACTGAAAAATGAGATAATAGTCTATAGATCCAGAAATTAGGTTAGTATAGTTGCAAAAGGATAGGGGAATAACAAGGGAATGTTTTGGGACAAGGACAAGCACTATTCCAAATTTGTTTTAAAATAAAAATGTTAAAGGGGAAGTACTTCCCTAAGATTGAAGATCACACAATATGCACAAACATAGACAGGACAGAGTTTTAAGGACTGATTTGTTTAGGTATTAAATAATATTTTTGGGACGAACTTAGATTATTGATTATAAAAAAGTATATTTATGAAGTTATTAATAAAAAGAAATAAAGGCTTAGTGTTTTTGTTTACAGAGGGATTCACTTTAATAGTGTTTTAACTAAGTTATTAAAAGGAAGAACAAAAAATGCTTACTTATTTTAGCTGCTTTCTGTTGTTCTGCTTCTGCTACCGCTGTTGTCCATTGGCTGCTTAGTTGGAACTGTTATTTTGTTGGCGTTGTTGTTTTTTGGAAACAGTTTCTTCTTTGTTCTTTCCTTTATTTGTTTTTTGGGTATCTGATTGTATTCCTTCGGCTTGCGTTTCTTCTCGGTTATTCTTCCTAATTCCGCAATTTCCTCTTTAGCTTTCTGGATCGTGTGGTGATGTAGAACCTCTCTTGTCAGCCAGTCTTCTTTGATATAATTTTTTGTGCTTTTTTTTGTTTAATTTCCAGTTTAACTTAGGTTCAACCCCGTGTAATTTTATTGGTGATTTCTTATTCCTCAGGGTTAGTCCTTGGATTGATGTTTTGACGGTGGTCGTTTCTGTTCTATTTTTTTTTTTTTTGTTTACTGATGATTGTCCAACGATTTAGTAGATTCGTAGGATTTAGGGTTTATTTGCTCTTACCAGAACCGTCCGCTCTGTGGCCTTACCTAAATCCTACCGGCTGCGCCATTTTGTTGAAGGAATCATCTCGGTTTTCTAGTCTCATGGGTCTTTACCGGTCGGATTGGTCCTGGTTTGGTGGCAGTCGGATTGACTGGTAGAGATCAGCTGGGTGGAGTCAGTCCGGTTTCCAAATGGTTTGGGCTGGGGGAAGTCAGGGTTAATCACCACACAGCCTTGGTCGCCTTCAGCAAGTGGATCAATTGTCGCTTGCTGTTGATGGGTGAAGGTACCCGCAATAGTAGGATATATTGGCAGGTGAAGTTCAAATGAAAGATGTTGCTTTTTTCGGTTATGTTACTTTTATTTTTAATTATACCACTTTATATACTTAGCTGCCGTCGGCCGTAACTTTGGCCTTCTGGATTGCGACTGATCTTGTTGGTCAGCGGTTCGGCCTCGGAACTTCGACCGATCACGAAATTCAAATTTATCGCCCTTTTATAAATTTTCTAGTTGAGAATTGTCAACTATTTTATGGTCAAAATTCCCAGAAACACACATAAGAGTTTGCGTTTCAATTTGAGTTGTGTTCTGGGAATTTGTTAGAGGCTTTAGTTGGATGGGTTCTAGGAAGGGAAATCATGAAATGCGTTTTGAATTTAGCATTTCATGATGTCAAGGTTTTTAGGAATTGAGTCAATGTATGATGAATTAACTTTTGGTTAAATTCGTTGTACATGTGACTCAATATGGGATTTGAAATGAAGCAATGGAAAATTTGGGATTTGGGTTTATTATGTGGAATTCTAACAATGAACGATAAATTAGCTTTGGGTTCATTTATTGCTCATACGATTCAATATGCAATTAGGAATTTTAGGATTTGATAATATTGGGGATTTGGATGGAAGTAGCGATTTAGGATCGCTACAATCCTCACAACTGATATTCATATTGCACACAAAGCAATGTACAAACAATAACTGTCGCCTTTTCCCAGAGGCAATTAATATTCATTTCGCATAGGTTGCGATATTTATTCATTCATACCCACCTTCCAAAGCTAAACGCTTATCGTGTATCATTGCACCCGGTGCAATCAAACAATTGACATACGATATCACACTCCCACTTCCCAAGGCCACTCGCTTAATACATTTTGCTTCACATTCAAAAACCAAGCCAACCAATTTCGAACGCATTTTTTGCGTCATGCCCGAAAACAAGTGTCATACAAGTTATATGACACGGTCGGTGCCTTCAAGGGCTATTAGCGACGACTTCACTGAGCGTCGATCAAAATGCTGAGATCTGCGGAACGACAGACACAGCAACGAAACGCAAATCAATCGAACGATACGATTTGAACTTGGGCCAATGTACTTTACTTGGTTCGGTATATGTAGCTATCAATTAAGTAATTGCTTAAGCCGATACCGTTGCACTTTAAGCAGGGCAATTAAGTGAAAACGATCATTGGGAAATGCGAATGACTCGGCCCAGGGATTTAAGCACCAATACGGGTCATACATTCTGGCTGAGGTAAACGCATCGTCTGCACTTCCTCGCCAATAATTCTGGTATGAAAGAGTAGTTGCAAATCGACAACCGAATAGAACTAATCAATCAAGCAAGGGGTTGCAGCCTTGCAATGGTACAGCGGGCCCTTTGCTTTGATTAGATTAGAAAGTAGTGAACAGTCCATCTTCTTAAAAGTAACAGGCTGCGAGCCTGCTACTCGTAATAAAACAATCAGTGTAAAAAATTATTCAATAAATTATTCTGAAAATATAATAAACTAAAACAACATAAGCTTACTTCCTCGGACTCGACCACAGCGGAACCGCCCCCAGGAGACTTAGAGAAGACTAGAGCTAAAGCTAACGGGTAAATATATTAAATTAATAACCTCGGAGGAGTATCCCCCGAGAGATAACTAATTATTTTATGATAATACCATAAATATTTCTGGTGTTACATTGGCGCCCGAGCAGGGACGCTAATACCATAATTATTTTTGGTGTTACACTGGCATAGATCCAGACATCCTAGCGAAAAAAAAAATTAACAAGGTGAACAATCTAGTTAACAAATTAATTAAAGAACGTAAACAGAGTTGTTTCGATGAGTATCTAAGTGGATAAAGTCTTTTGGCAGTTACGGATTATCTTTTAGGAAGGTAATACGTAAATTTAAACGTCCCTTATTCAAGTGCCGCTAATAAAGCACGCACAGGGGCGGTGGGTACGCAAAACTGAAAATAAAGTTGAAACATTTACACAACACCTGGCTTCAGTATTCAAACCACACAATATCCACACTAGTATTGATCCTTCACCCAGGTATCAAACTGAGCAAACATTTACCCCAATAGAGATTGGCCAAGAAATCGACAAAAAATTGAACCACAAAAAAGCACCAGGCATCGACCCGCCCTGCGATGGAATATCTTAAAGAAAGTTCCGTGGGGACCAACGGGAATATGTGTTGGCGAGAGAGGTAGTTTTAGTCGTAAAAATCCAACATGCCTCTGGATCGGTCCAAAAACAGTTGGTAGTCGGAATGGGCCACGTCTGATATAGAAGCGCCATGGTATGGCAGTTCTCAGGTGAGTGGCTCCAATATATTTCGTACTACCGTGATGACCCGGCATTGTAGTATGCTTGTCACGTCTTTGCCAATTATCTCACTTGTTTGCACGCAGTTATAATTTTATCAGTTGCCACCACCAAGGCTTTGAAAATTGACAGTTTCACCAGATTTCAGTAGATCATAGTAGACGATGCGCTACTGATCGCACCAAATGCACATTATCATCATCAACGAACAACTAAGAATTATTAAAAGGCAATGTTCTGGAGTAAATATTAGGATGTACAAAACCCAAAAAAGTACACATCAACTAAATCAACCAAACAAGAAAGTATATTTTGGAGTAAATGACAAAATATTTATCCAGATATTCCACTCATTTGAATAGCAGATTTCAGGGTTAGATCATCTTCAATTCCATTGCAACTTATTTGCTGCATGATCAAAAACAACAAACATTATTCAATGATACAAACAGTAGCTTCGATCTACTTACCATACAGTCTTGAATGGTGCTATGCTTTGGTAGTATACCTTGGAAATATTTGGATTTCCGTTTTCTTCCTTTTGCACTGTTGGTATGTGATCTGAATTCGAAATCCATATTTAACACATAATAACATAGTCCTGATTTAAACTGTGTACATCGCTGTCATTGAGAATCATTACGAGAAAAAATGTTTATTATTTAAGATAGAATCTTTTTATACTATATTGCTGTTCTTTCAAAGCACAGTTTTTATTTTTCCAAAAAAATGTTTGCCAGAAACTTGCATCACCGAATTCATAACCAAAAACAACGCCGAAAATTGCACAAAAAGCCGGCAAAATGTGACAGTAGAACAGTTTCAATACCTGTAAACATATGATACCCTCCTCTGGGTTTACATCTGCATATTAATTATTTGTTCTTTATTATTTAGGCTTACATCGCGCCATTGTTATGTTACGATTAAGACTAGCTTATCGAGCTTGGCTATTTTAAAATATCGGTGGACGGGTTTACATTAGTATCAGTGAAACCGATGTTTCTAGTATGGCAAAATGTCGTCACTAATTCAACACTTTTTTCCATGTCGGCATTTCAATGGAACGGGAATTTCACGTTGATCTGGGTAACATTCGCGCCCTAAGATGCAATTTCCCCTCTGTGTCTGCCAACGTCGGTAACAGGAAACCAGCAATCCTTGCACTTAGCGAGACTCAGGTAATTACTAATACAGATATATCCGATTTTACTATACTCGGTTATAACCTAGTGCCTTTGTTCTTTCCACATCGTGGTATAGCCACATAAACACGAAGTGATATTGCTTATCTGCTTCTGCCACAATATGGCATCTGCTCCAATCCAGAATTTAATTTCGCGTGGCTAAAACTTCATGTTCGTAGGCATACCATAGATTACTGCTTTCTTTATAGAAACCCCACATTTGGATAGAAACGTATCCTTTAACGAATTTGATGCTCTGTCGGATTCTATCGATAGGATCTTGAGCCTATATCCGCATACTGAAATCGTTATTGTGGGTGATTTTAATAACTCTTAGTGGCTTCGTCACTCCAGACACACAACACCTGAAACAAATACGCGATTGAAGTTTCTTCGCCCTTGGGCACTTCAGACCACTGTGTCATGTCAGCTAAATTTCCTCTAACCAACAGCAACGTTTACGAGAATACTACCAAAATAACAGTATGGTTCTATAAGAAAGCCAACTGAACGACTTTTTTGTGATGTTAAATTGGTCGTTATTTTTCCTCAATAATGATGTTAACCCTATAGCGGACACATTGACGGACACGATTGTGTTTGGCACGCGAACCTTTATTCCACACAGAGTAAAGAGTATCAAACCCAAGAGAAATATGTGGTTTGATTCCGAGGGCAGAGAAACCATTAAGCCTAAAGAGTTGAGCTTCCGGTTGTATAAATCAAACAATACTGAGGAAAACCGGAAAAGATTTAAAAGAGCTAGAAATGACTGCAATGCATATATTCAATGCGCAAAGTCCTTGCATGACCAGAGAGTGAGACAAAAAGTACTACACTCTCCCACGGGCAGTAGAAACTTCGGAGCATTTGTTACGAACATCCAAAACTCTGTCTATTCGTCTATTCCATCACTTAAAGTCGATGACAAACCACTCCCTACTGCAAAAGAGAAAGCGAATCTACTTGCTGCACATTTTGCAGCCAACTCAACGCTGCCTGATACCACATCAGTTCCGCCTCTACTTGAGCATAAGCAGCACACCATGAGCCAGATTCGCTTCCGAACGCGTACTGTTGCCCGTGCACTCAAAGAACTAAACACACACAAATCCGTTGGTCCTGATGGCATTCGCCCAAATCTCTTGAAGAGATGTTTCTCTTCACTCGCTAAACCACTGCGGAAACACTTCCATTTGTCTTATTCTACTGGCCGTTTCCCAAATAGATGGAAGTCAGCGAACATTCAGCCAATTCCCAAAAATGGGGACAAATCATCTCTCTCTTCTTATCGATCCATAGCACTAACTTCTACTCACTCGAAGATAATGGAATCACTGATTAACCGTCAACTTTCGAAATATCTGGAATCAAATGACCTCCTCAATGACCGCCAATATGGCTTTCGTAGCAACAGGTCCACAGGAAATTTAATGGCGTACCTTACCGAAAAGTGAAGCCATTCCATCTACTTCTTCGGAGAAAGCAAGGTTGTTACACTAGATATCTCGAGAGCTTCGACAGAGTTTGGGATCCAGCTCTTTTGTCAAAATTGCATTCATATGGAGTGGACAATTCCCTGATCCAATGGATAAGAGACTATCTTTCTGGCCGTTCAATCCACGTGGTTCTTTATGGTGTCAAATCTGTCTCCCATCAAATTAATGCAGGTGTTCCCCAGTGTTCGGTACTCTCACCCACTCCCTTCCTGATCTTCATAAATGATCTCTTGTCAATTACTCACAACCCAATTCACTCGTTTGCTAATGATAGCACATTGAGTTTCTCATACTCATATGAACACTCCCGTCCAAACTCTTCGAACGTCAATACCAATCAACAGGTTATGCATAATACACTGAATTCTGACCTCAACAAGATATATCAGTGGGGATTATCTAACCAAGTAGAATTCAATGTCCAAAAACCTCAGTGCTGACTTTTGTCGTCAAAGGCGAACCCCGAAGTAAATATACTGTCGATGAATGGGACTTCCATCGAAGAAGCCAAGGAGCTCGACTTTTAATTGGAGTGACCACATTTTTGAAGCTGCGAAAGGTGCGGCCAAATGCATGGGGTTCCTTAAGAGATGCAATAGATACTTCACTCCATGCAACCTGGCCACTATTTACAAGGCGTATGTTCGTCCCAAAATGGAGTTTAACTCTCATATTTGGTCAGGCGACTTTTTAAGGATCCAGCTGTGAGTCGATCAATTCGGTCGTTAGAACATAGACCTAACGTATCGTGTCTATCTCTCTTCTATAGGTATTATCGCGATGGTTTCTCAACTGAACTTGCTGAATGTGTTCCGCCTCCTCGGACATTTCCCCACGATACCCGTCAATCTGAGAATGCGCATCAATTCACATTGAAAGTCAACTCCAGGCGTACAAACAGACATAGGGAGTAATTCTTTAGCCAAACCACATGTAGAATGTGGAATACTCTACCTGATCATGTGTTTCCTCGTCGTTGTAATGTCCAGGCATTTAAGACCAATGTACATCGGTACCTTCTTTCCGTGTCCACTTCCTCTCCTTCCACTCGCACTGTGCTATGGCATTTAAGGGCACTCCAAAATCTCCTTTTGTGCGCGGGTTGGTGTAAAAAAACAATACTGACAGTGTTTCATGAGCGGATCCGATATCGCCAAGGTGAGCTATTTACAATTTGGTTTCTTTTTAAAGGATCCGTTATTCCCTAGATAGAGTCCTCTACCCAGATGTCTCGGGCAGTTCTTATTTTATTATTATTATTATTTATTGGCCTGTAGGAACCCGGAAGTTCATGACCTCAACGACTAGACTTCGCCATCGTTCCCTGTCCTGTGCACTCTCTTTCCACGTTTGACTATCTGATCCGGTCTCCTCAAGATCAAACCTAACATTGTCCTCCCATCTCCGTCGCGGCCGTCCTACCAGTCTCTTTCCCGTTGGTCTTCCGTCAAGAATTCTACGCACGGTCCTATCGTTGCCCATTCGCGCTACATGTCCGGCCCATCTTAATCTTCGCGACTTGATTACTCTCACTATTGTAGGTTTGCCATATAGCTCTTCCAGTTCGTGGTTGTGGAGTTACCTCCATTGTCCTGCCTCCTCGTCGTATTTACCACCAAAGATACCCCTTAAAACTTTATTCTCGCATACGCGGAATTTGTTTTCTTCCCGTTTTGTGAGAGTTTTTATGTGTTATTTAACAATATATATATATTATTCGACGCCAACGCCGATTTTTATTATTTTCTCTGCCAATTTACTACTTGGCGAGTTGTTCTCCTTTTATAGGTAAAGAGGGGAAACTAACGAAGGGGGATTAGTGGGCAGTTTGGATTTCAACAGTTTACTGGATGCATGCTAAGTAGCGTTGCCGGAGTGTAGTCTTTTGTTAATTTCCTTCGACATTTCATTACTGGCCGTCAGTATCGTTCCCAGATATTTAAATTCTTTAACTCTTTCAAATATCTTGCCTCTGACGTTTATATGTGTTCCCTGAGGTCCACCTGCTCTCGCCGTAATCATGTATTTTGTTTTGTCTTCATTTATTTCTAGATTATCGCCCAGAACGGCTATGTCATTCGCATATGCGAGCATTTGTGTGACCCCGTTCAGGGATGATCCGGCCATGTCGTCGTCTTGTACCTTTCTGATGACATACTCGAGCACAGGGTTAAAAAGACACGGTGAAAGGCATCTCCCTGTTTTAGTCCGTCGCGGATTTCAAATAGTTCTGAAGGTGGTTTTCTAATCTCACTCGCCCTTTGTTTTCTATCATGTTGATTTGAATGAAGGCGTCATATTTTTTCGGGATTCCCAGCTCCACTACAATATGGAAGAGTCTTTGCCTTGCGAATGAGTCGTAGGCTTTTTTGAAGTTCACGAAGAGTTGGTGAACCGTCTCTCCGCATTCCCACTTCTTTTCCAGCAGTTGGCTTATTGTGAACATTTGGTCGCTCGTTGACCAGTTCCTACGGAATCCGCATTGGCAGTCTCCCAGCATTTCTTCTGCGTACGGTGTGATTCCCGCCAGTATGACATTTGTTAGTATTTTGTATGTGGTTGGGAGCAATGATATTCCTCTGTTTTCGCAGTCACCTTTTTTGAAAATGGAGATGACTATTGAGGTTTTCCATTCTTCCGGAGTGACTTCCTTATCCCATATTGTTTTGATGAGTTGGTGGATCTTTCGTGCGGGTGCCTCTCCTCCATGCTTCACAAGCTCTGCCGGTATGCAGTCGACTCCGGGAGCTTTGTTGTTTTTCAATCGATTTATTGCGTCTATAATTTCGTTGAAAGAAAGCTCTGGGATATGACGCTCAGCTATGTATGTATGTCTGGTGCGTTTATTTGTGGTTGATGTGCGCGCACATTGAGCAGGTTTTCAAAGTACTGCTTCCATCTTGTCACGATATTGTTTGTTTCTGTGACCAGACAGCCGATTGCGTCTCGAATTATTTTGGCTGTCCCTCAGTAGCCATTTCTAATTGAATTTATGCGGCATACATACCTCTGATGTTCTTTGCTCTGGAATTTTCTAGGATTTTTTCGATCCGAGTCTTCTCCCATTCGCGTTTTTTGCGTTTGAAGAGTCTCATTTTCTCTTTCCAGATCGTCGCGTATCTTTCTGCGTTGACTTCATCATATCTTTCTAAGTGGATCACTCTAATGCGTTTACGTTCATCGATGTTTGCCCTGCACTCATCGTCAAACCAAGGTTTGGAGTTAACTGTTTTCTTAAATCCTAATACTCTTTGTGCTGTTTGTTTGATTGTATCTCTGATCGATGTCCATTTAGTGTCCACACTATTGGCTTCGGCCTTCCTCACTGCTCCCATTCTCTAGGATGCTAAATCTATTCGTTAGTTCTTCTTGATATTCAGCCCTTTTGCGAAGGTCTTTTAATTTATCAATGTCTGTTCGCCTTCAGGGAACAGCAATATCGAAAATCCACTGGGTTGTGGACTATCAATGTTTCGCCTCAGTAATATTACTTCCACTGGTTCAGTTCTCGTCAGAAACAGCATATAATCGCGAATCACAGTTAATGTTCTTCCTGATCTTCGGGTTTGGCGAATATCCACAATAGAAGGAGAAAAATCAAGAACGAAATGAAAAAAAAAAAAACAATGACTGGTTAAGTTACGGATAGTTTATTAATTTTTCACTGTGGTGTTTGAAACTAATTTAAATTGACATTGTAAACTGCCACTCTGGATCTACCAACAACGTAACACTGAAAACTAAGAAGCTTAAATTAACCTGCATGCGCCTTCTTATACGCAATCTTGAAATTAATCTTGAACGGTTTTCTTCTTTTAGCCGTTGGAATCAGCAGATCTCGACCAACAAAAGCACCGTGTCACAGAACAGGAAATTACCGTAGAAAAAATAAACTGTTCTATGGAACCAGTGCTTTTGTCAGTCGCTGTTGCCCAAGCCATCACCCCATGTTGAGTACTAGTGGAAACAACTTAGCACAAACGGCAACCTGTACGACCGATCTCTGGTGCATACCCTCTGGCGGTAATGAATGCGAAGTGGTGAGTTTCGGCAGGTGAAGTTTCGGCAGGTGAATTGATTTTTGAATTTTATGTGAATCGATTCTCCTTTTGTTGTATCGTTAAGAAATCGATTCATCTCTGGTTGTTATTGTTGTTGCTTGTGC